>MNCI01023362.1:660-39637 GCA_015680685.1 Gnetum montanum | reverse complement strand
GGCATTAAGGGCATGAGCCTACTTTGGGGAGGACCCACTGGCATTCCTATTTGGTGCATCAGTTAACTTCTTTCCCTTAAACATTTTCACAATTAACATTTATTTTGTTCATTTTCACCTTTGACATCAATTTTATCGANATTTATTTTGTTCATTTTCACCTTTGACATCAATTTTATCGATGTTTTCGTTGTTTCTTTTTTTCCATCTTTCTTATTCCTTATATTTTTCCATTATATCACTACCAGAGGATCGCTCTTAGTCATGGGGGTCCTGGTCTAATTTTTTCAATTTTCTCCTAACCCCTACACCTTACACCTTCGGTAGTCACGAGTGTTATATCTCTAGAATCTGTATTAGCCATATCACAACTCATCTAATAGACCGTACACCAAGGCAAGGTATCAATTACATTGTGATTTATTTATCCTTGCTAATATGAGACTGTGTTGTATGTGCAGATGGAAATCATACAACAATGGACTGGTGCTGAAGGAAACACTTAGGATGGACTGGTGCTGGAATAGTCATGTAAGGAACAAGATTGATGGCATGGTTATGGATGGATAACAGAAGGTGCAATTTTGGCATTCGTAGCAACACATCATCTTCTTTCTCTTCTCTCTCTCTCTATCTTCTCTCTCAGCTGCCAAATAAGGCTTGATTTCAAATGTGTATAGTGTTCACTCTTGTGGTCATGAACACTAATATTGTCATGTATTGTAATGATGATCCATTCACATGTCACCCCATTCACCATTAGTGTTATTCAATTCAATAATCCCATACCTTCCCAATATTTTGTAAGGAACTTGAGGATGAGTTTTCATTTAGTCATGGGGGTATGATGAGCTACAATATCATGTCCCATCTTATTATCTATAAATAAGAGGTGGCTTCCCTTGCTTTAGGAAGTTAGACTTAGACCCTTAGCCAAACTATAGCAGTTTTACCATTCCAGAGTTAGAATAATTTCCATGTGCCCACAGTAGGAGTCTTAAAGTGAATGGATCTTTATTCAAGCAAATTGTACCTAAGCACACATTTGTGTATGGAAATAAAGATGAACTTTACAATAAACCTTGCAGCATATGGATTAAGCTAAATAGTAATTAATTATTGTTAAGTGTTTAAATGCTTTCTTAGTTAATTAATCTCTCTCAACCTTTGACTCTCTTAGTTAAGTGCACTCAGTACAACCACTTCAAGCATGTGTGTAGCACTTGGTAACCTGGTAACGATTAGCATTTGGTAATCCTAGCAGCGTTGCATTGGTTCAAGATGTGTGCAGTAAGTGGGAATGGATACTGGTGTTAGGAATGATTAAACTTAGTTTGTGAATAGTTAATGAAAGTTAGTCACTTAGTTCTCTTCACCTTTCCATATTAGCGTAAAGACATTAAAAAGATAAAAGCTATAAAAATCATATACCTCAAGCTTACTTAACCATACAACCATGACAATACAAGTATGTTTGGGAAGATAGTGATTGATTAACCTTAAGTGTTCCATTAAGGTGCATTTGCACTTAGTCCTTAGAGTTCGACCGAATCATGCGTGAATGCTCGTATTCATATGGCTGAGTGTAGGGGTACCTCGCCACTCATCATTCAATAATCCCATACCCATCCACTATCTAATCAATAGAGCTTGTTCTCACTATGACTCCAATACAAGTTTTCATTCAGTCGTGGGGGTATGATTAGTTATCATTTCATTGGCCACGAGATCGCATACACAATATCCCGTACACGATATCGCAGCATGTCTCCTCATCTATAAATAAGAGGTAGACAAGTCTGGTGTAAAGGGGTTTTTCAATTCTTAGTTTTAAGTGTTTACTTTCAAGTAGTTCTTCTCTTAACCCTTTCCTCCCAGTGCATGCCCGCAATGTGGTGATTGTAATTGTACGATATCCTTATTCAAGTGTGATGTACTTGGACACACACATGACTGGAAATAAAGATCAAGATTACTTCATCATTGCAGCATTTAATTAGCTTAATTATTCATTTAATTGTTATTTACCTCTTTCTTAGTTAATATCTATTCACCCTAGACTCCTGTTAAACATGGAATGAGCACGACTTGATTACAAGCATTTAAGTGTGACTACTTGGTAACCCATTAGCGTACCTACGATCTGTGCTTGGTAATCCCAGTGGTAGTTGTGCACAAGGTCCAAGATGTGTACAGATGATTGAGGAATAGATGCTCATCGCACTTAGTCTAGCTTAGATTCTCTCTCACCCTCTCTCTCTCTTTGCTTAGTTAATCTTATTTCCCATTGTATCCAGGAGTAGCGTTAGTATAGGAACATATCATACACCTCACTCTAGACTAAACCATATGTGACAAAGTTAACACTAGTCTATATGGGAAGATAGTGAACTGCAACCTAAGGATAACTATCTTGATACCACAACTAGTCCATCTACGAAGTTCAACTGGATTGTGCGTGAAACACTCGTATTCGTATGGTTGAGTGTAGGGGTACCTCGTCACTCATCATTGGCAACTCTGCCGGGGACGGTGCTAGTTATCTAGATTAGTTATATCATACAAGGTCATTGTATAGGAATTAACAATATATCTTTTAGACATAAATAATTATAAAAATTCACATATAAATTCACACACAATTGCACAACCATGGCTCTCCTACAAGACTATAATAATGCCACATCTAGTGGGGAAATTCATTGGAGAACCAACGAATTATATGACAATGAAGATTGGAGTACGCAACCTGAAGTGGGGGTTTCTTATAAACATAAACAAAAGAAACATTATCCCAATGCACAAAAAAATGATTTACTCGATGACGATGAACCCCTACTGGCCACTACAAGCCTAACGCAAATACAAGAGGGTATTCGAATCTCCCGTAGGCATCGTAAAGAGTGTTGTCTATCCAAGCTTGATCTAAACAAGTTTTCCAATTTTTCAAGAGGCTATGACTTAGATCTGCAACAACATTTACAAGCCTTATACAATGCCCATGCATGGAACAACATTGATAATGGATGGCAAAAGCTTAAGCTCTTTTCTATGACACTCGTTGGCCAAGCAAAAGTATGGTATAGATCGTTAAAACCAAATTTGATATGACATTGGCCAACAATGGTAGAACTCTTTAACAAAAGATATCAAACCTACACAAGGGTGTCAGCCTTGAGGAAACAAATCCAAGAGTGGAAACAAGAACAACATGAACCCTTGGACATGGCCTTAGAGAGATATTATGCACTGTTAAACAACTGTCCAGGCCATGAGTTCTCCGAGGAAAGGCTAATGTACCATATCATTGATGGGCTTCATGATGAAACAAGAGAACCCCTTGAGATGTATGCTCAAGGTCAACTATACAAACTACAAACCCATCAATTCCAAGAGCTTATTAAGTAGGTAGAAAAAGAAGAAGGAGAAATGGCTAGATAGGAGAGTGTTGAAAAACATCAATGGGACCAAAATCTCAACTTAACAGAGATCCATAATCCTCAAAAGGAGAAATCAACCTATCTCAAGGAGGAAGAACCATCTTTGCCAATACAACAAATATTAGAAGAAGTCAAGGAAAAGATCAATAAGATGTTGGAATGGACACACACAAAATGTGGGGAATATATCAATATCATTGGAGATAGATTTTTGACAACCTGAGAAGTAGGACAAAATATCATTAGACAATCGGAAAGAAGGGATGAAGAAAATAGGAGCTCAACTGTCAATCATACGTATGAATGCAACATTTTCCTGTACGATCACCCCAAGGGCCAATGCCCAATCTTGTTACATTTATATGAGTATTGGGGAAGCACGTTACACCTAGATTTCGTACAAAGGTACTGTATTCGATCACAGTGGAAACAATCTTAGTCATGAGGGAAGCCAACCCTCAACTGGAGACACCCTTCGTATCATCCGAATATAAATACTTATCTAGTTCAACATCTTGTTTCCCCAACAGGGTCAACATACTCTATCTCACTGCATTATCATTCTCCTCAATACTATCAGCCCATGTCTTCAACACAACCACCGCCTTGTGTACCTTACACTTATCCTAAATTTCAACATTCTCATTCTTTCCCCCCTTCTACATTGCCACCTACTATTCCTGAGGTGTCTGCATGACAGCAACAACCCATGAACGTTACTTGTGCTATTATTTCCAATAGTAGTGAGAAGCCTCCTCAACATTGAAAGCGTCCCTTCTTTAGGAATGACCATGGGAAGGGACAACATAGTTCAAAGGCCACTACACTTTCCAACTTAGCACAAGTCCAACACTGTGGTGCATCCCTCTCTTCGAACCCAACAACTCATGTCACCTCATCAGGGCCACCAATTAACACTACAGCCATGGAGAGCGACATCCTTACATACCATCTTACGGTTCCAAGTATCATAGTGGGTCAACTCTTTATCTAGGAATCACATCTCATAAATTTCCCCATTATGTTTACTATAATCAAGTGTGTGAACCCCAATGGGGTAAGTATGACCAAGTTTCAACGTTTCC
This sequence comes from Gnetum montanum, assembly GCA_015680685.1. Taxonomy (NCBI): domain Eukaryota; kingdom Viridiplantae; phylum Streptophyta; class Gnetopsida; order Gnetales; family Gnetaceae; genus Gnetum; species Gnetum montanum. The sequence goes on along the minus strand of MNCI01023362.1, from coordinate 35,112 downwards.
AACATGCAAGGACCCTCATCTTTCATTTATTAATCCTGGCCATGCTCAACCATTTAGTTATGGAGGATATCCCCCATTCTAATAATAAGTAGGATTAATAAATATTTTTTATTTTCTTTAATTTTTTAACTTTTTGTTTTCCATTTTTTCATTTTTACAATTTCTTATTTTATCTTTTTGTCTTTTTGTCCTTTTATAAGTAATCTCATCTACGAATAAAACACTCATGTGGCTCGTTGGTTGAGGTGTGTTCTATGTTATTGAGTCTCGAACGATCAATTATTTGGACAATGAGCCCATTACACCCACTCATCCATTCTACAAATAAGAGGTTCTGTTCGAGGGTACAGTGATATTCTTGACATTCTTAAAACTTAAAATTAATTTTGTGTTCATTGTACCTAGAATGAAGAAGGATGGATCAAGAGGGAATGATTAGGGTGTGACATCAAGGGGACTTGAGGATTCTCTTTGGTGACATCTGTGGGAGTTATCATGCACTGTGGTTGTACTAAGATCCTTGTAGATCTAATGAAGAATGGGAGTAAGAGTAATCAAAAGGGCACTCAAAAATCCAATGTTGTTCTAGGGGGTCCCACTAGAAAGACATACACCAATGCCTAAAGGTTGGCAGCTTCTCTAGATTCAACAATCGAAAAAAAAAGAGAAAAGAAAACGAAAACAAAAGTAGAAAAAAGGAAGTTCCACAAAGCAAAAATCACTCCTCCCTTAAACCAAATGCCAAGTGATCAAGTTAGGTTATACCTTATTGAAGTGATCATACGCCTTGAACCATCAATGAGCCTTCTTAGGGCCATTGCTAAGACAATCTGTTGGGGAAGTTGTGATGACGCAAATCTCTTACACGTCATTGACGATGCCATACAGCCCACGATTTCTTTGGATCATGCAAGGGGTGAAGTACCAATTTAGACAGGAGGAGGAAAAAGCACTTGGTCACAACAGATCTTAGGAAATGTTACATCTTTTCAAGTCCAATTAGAAACTGGTAAAGGGGCCACAATGGTGATCATGCAACACCAGGATGAAGTAGGAGCCACAGAAGTGGTTACAGACCACATTAAAGAATCATTAAATGTACCTATTGTGCCATCTGCAGATCTCACAGGGAACAGGATGCTCAAACTTTGGCTGGAACCTCAATGAATCCTACGGAACATGAGAATGTACTAGATCAATTGCTACAAATAGGACAAGTAATGACATTTTGTTTGACATCCCTCAAGATGTTACAATAATTCAATCAGACCTCATTTCCACCAAGGGGAAGCTAGTATTGACAGAGATGAGGGCTGAGCATGCTGAAGTAGAGGTGCAAAAATTGTAAGAAAGGATTGTGACCCTACAAGTAGCACAATGGGACCCTTTGCAATTTGTTCCCACAGACCAGCTGGACAGTTTCAAAATTGAGCAACTAACCAAACTACTAACAGAGAATAAGAAGGTGGTAGATGAAAAAGAGAAGGTTGTTTAGGATGCCTCTACAGCACAAGCACAAACTCATGCGCATACCAAGGCACTCAAGGCCTTACAAGAGGAAAACAAGCAGCTTGTTGCTAAGAACCTTTGGTTGGCCTCTGTGGAAAAGAAAAAGAATGTTCTCAAATAACATTTCCATCATTTGTGAGAACAATTCATTTGGGTCAACCAAGACATGAACCATTTAGCCAAGGAGAATCGAACCCTCTCAATGGAGGAGGTACGTGCCATCCGCCAAAAGATGGCTATCGAAATAAGTGCATGGAAAAATGAGGCTAAACCGCATGAAAAGCTCAAGGAGCACTACTAGGACTAGGTGAGGATGTACAAAAAGATCATTGAGAAGGAGATCCATATGCCCAAGGCCCACATCAATGCTATCAGTGCTCAACACACTAACTAGTAGGCCATATTGGACACATACCAATTTTCCCACTAGGAGAAAGTTAAGAACTGAGACCTATAGATCCAAGATCTTATAGAATACATATATTTGGCAAACCTGTGGTATCCCAACCTTGCCATGTTAACAGCAGGGTGCCCGAGAACAAAGCTTGAGCAATAGGTAGCCACCACCTATAGCAAATATGAAATAGAATTTGTAGAATGCAAGAAGATATTGCAAAAACTGGAGATTGCAAATTTTGAACTTGACATGGTTAAAATAATCTACCATGGACAAAAAGGTATTACAACAGATTTGGCTCAATGGCTTGTAGATTTCCAAGAATATAGATACAAAGCCAAAGCCTACGAGGAGGAACTATGGGTGTTTTCAGCTTGGTATGTCAAGGCAAATCAAATGTTTCCGCAACTACCCTACCCATGGGAGGTGCCAACTCCATCAAATGTTAGAAAATTATCATGGATGGCACAAGATCCCCAGACCGAAGAGGAGAAATTCTAGGTCATACTTCAATGCCATCAAGTCCCAAGACCTAGAGCACAAGACAAGGGAAAAGCACCCATGGAGGAGCCACCGCCACCAGGAACTACATGAGTTCCATCAATTTTGTAGCTGTAGGATTTTCTTTACATTATTTGTGTTGTGTCTCAATTGCTTTTTGATTCCACACTACGGAATGAACCCATTCTCACCATTAAATAATCCCATACCTATCCACTATATAATTAACGAAGCTTGTTCTCACTGTAACTCAAGGACGAGTTTTCATTCAGTCATGGGAGCATGATTAGTTATCATTTCGTTGGCCATGATATCGCGTACACGATATCACAACCTATCTCCTCATCTATAAATAAGATCTAGATAGGTCTGGCGTAAAGGGGTTTTTTAGTTCTTAGTTTTACGTATTTAGTTTCAAGTAGTTCTTCTCTTAACCCTTTCCTCCCAATGCATGTCCGCAATGTGGTGATTGTAATTATATGGCATCCTTATTCAAGTGTGACATACTTGGACATGCACATGACTGGAAATAAAGATTGAGATTACTTCATCATTGTAACATTCNTTATTCAAGTGTGACATACTTGGACATGCACATGACTGGAAATAAAGATTGAGATTACTTCATCATTGTAACATTAACTTAACTTAATTATTCATTTAATTGTTATTTACCACTTTCTTAGTTAATATCTCTTCATCCTAAACTCCTGTTAAACACGGAATGAGCATGACTTGATTATGAGCATTTAAGTGTGACTACTTAGTAACCCAATAGCATACCTAGAATCTACACTTGGTAATCCCAGTGGTAGTTGTGCACGAGGTCCAAGATGTGTACAGATGATTGAGGAATGGATGCTCATCGCACTTAGTCTAGCTTAGATTCTCTCTCTCTTAGCTTAGTTAATCTTATTTCCCATTGTATCTAGGAGTAGCGTTAGTATAAGAACATATCATACACCTCACTCTGGACTAAACCATACATGACAAAGTTAACACTAGTCTAGATGGGAAGACAGTGAACTACGACCTAAGGATAACTATCTTGATACCATAACTAGTCCATCTGTGGAGTTTGACCAAATCATGTGTGAAATGCTCATATTCGTATGGTTGAGTGTAGGGGTACCTCGCCACTCATCACTAATGAAGAAAGAGAGTAAACCACTTGAGATGCTTTTAGATTACTAGTAGAAAGCCTAATGAAAGATCATCATCCCTTAAATGGTATTTAAATTTAAGTATTTATAGGCTTGATTTTGTCCTCTCATTTTCTATTTAGGATAGTAAATATAAAAATTTGAATTAATATCAAAGTTAACACTATCATTGATTTTAGTGTTAAGTTTGGAGAATATGTAGATTTAACATCAAACTTGACTCTGGTGTAAATCCTAGTGTTAAGATAGAATAGAAAATAGGATCAAAATTGAAGTTGATTCTAGCATTGGTATTTAAATAGGAATGAAATTAATACTTAAATTTATATTGATGTTGATTCTGACATCCAAATCTAAAACTTAATATTTTTTATGTTTTTACACTATTTTGAAATCAATTATAGTTATTTTTTCAATGTTTGGTGCAATATAATGAAGAAATTAGTTAAGTTGACTAATAAGGTTAGCAGTGATTCTCAATCATTGAGATTTGAATTCTTAAACATTGTATTCTCTTTGTGAGTGTTGCTAAAATTTGAAGAAATAATCACAAAGAAAAAACTATGTGAAAAATGTAAAGCCCAACATTTTCCTCTCTTGATTGATGTTACTAAAGAACTAAGAAGAAGAGCCATTAAAAAGAAACTAATGACCTAAAATGAACAAATGTGATATTTCCCATAATTTTTCTCAAATCAATTGATCACAAGGATAATAAGGCTAAAAATAGAAGGAATAATTAGTTAAATATCCACCACTAAGAAAAATAATAGATTTTAACTTAAGAGTACAGAAAAGGAAAGGAATAACAATAGATAGCATAAATACTAGGATTTTATTATAATGCAACCCTAATTGTGAAGTGTATAGCTAATGTAGGTTCTTCTAGCAATAATGAATGAAAGCTTGGAATGAAGAAACTAAGTAGACCTTTTTCAAAGTAAGAAAAATTATTCTATCTAATGTAAGAAAAATTATGATTTGATATTTTGAAATCTTGTTCTTTTTCCATTGATTTTTTAGTTATGAATATGTACAATATAAAATAAAAAAATGCACATGAAATCAAACAATGAATTTAAATGAAAAACATAGAAAATAAAACAAAAAGCATAAGAAAACACAAACTAGAATAGGAACCAAATTATAAATAACATAAATAACCAACTCACATAGTAAATCATAAAAAACTAAAATAAAATATGTAATTAAATATAGGTTAAAATTTTCCTTATAGAATAATAATTAGTAAACTAGGGTTAGCAATGCATGTTTTAGTAGTTTAATATTTGAGATAACGTTAGGCGGTTTATTGGATGTAGAAATCTCAAGTTTACTAAATTCCAAAGTTTCAAAAGAAATAGAAGTGATATTTGTAGATTTTTAGATGAAGGAATATAATACAAAGAGGATTATCTTTCAGCAATAATTTAGGATGTAGAATTACAAAAAGTAGCTAGATGAATAAGGGAAATAGGAAAAGTTTCTAGGTAGAAGGCTCATCAAATTAGGCTATAGCATGCATTTCCTTATTTGCATTAATAATTATTTCTGAATTATGGTAAGAAAAATGTATTTCTTGACGTACCATTGATGAGATGGGACTATTTTTTCGTAACCATGTCTTCCTAATATTTCATTCCTATAAGAAAAATCATTAATAATCATGAATGATTCTTTTAAAGATGTAAAGTTATCTATGTACAATGGCACTTCAGTAGAGCCATAGACATTAATAAACATCCTATTATAACATATTAAGTTATTAGCATTCTTATTTGTATGTACCTACTCTTATTAGACTAAAATTTTAAGGTAACTCATAGAATATGATGTTGAAACCTACTCCATTGTTGATATGAATACAAGGTACAAAGAAGCCACAAACTTTTATAGTAAGGTAAATTGAGGCTTTGTAAACTTGCCTTGTAGAAGAATATAATTTAATATTTTTAATAGTATATTTAACCTAATGTGTTCTTATCTAATATCAATTTTATTTTTCATGCCATATAGGAGGTAGTTTTATTTTCCATGTTTTTGTTGTTTCATGGAATATGTTAATCCATGTCTCCATGTCTCTATGTAATATGTTACGTGAAATAATTTTTATATTTCAAAATTAATAATGAAGGAGAAGCTAAATTAAAGCCAAATATGGATCCTTTAATGCCACATGTCATACATCTTATCCTTGGAACCATCCAAGGTCCCATTTGAAAATGTTTCCTATATTTGAACAACATGAAAAACATAGGTGACACATCCTCATGAGTTGTAATCACAAGTATTTTCTCTTTATGATTTAGTTGGTAATTAGATGAATAACTTGTATCCATTCTTAGAGTTGAGTATGATCCTAAGCACCTCTTCACTTTTCTTTTTATTCCATATATGGGCTCTCCTCAAACTTAAGGAATTTCAAGCAAAACTTCATTAATGTAAGATTGAAGCTTCAGGAAATAGAAAAAGAGAAGTGTTTATCTCCATATCATTATTCCATTTTTAGTTGTTTCATCTATTTTTATTAGATCCCATTATCTCATTATTTCATCAATTTCAATCTTGTTTTAATTTTATGTCATCTCTAGTTTCATTCAAGAGAAGAGAAAATAAGAAGATCTTATTGAAGCTCAATCTTCAAGATTGCTTTGTGTTTTTTCAAGTGATTGTTATAGGTTTGAGATAATTTTAACTTGAGTGAGAGATTACTTGATTAACCAAGAAGCCATTGGATCTTAATAGAGTAAGTTCTAATAAAAATATTTTTAACACTTGGTATGGTACTTAAGCCTCCAAAAATTTAGATACTTTTAGCTATTCTTGTTGCTACTATGTCAACATTAACGTCCTCTACCCTCACAAAATTGTTTGATCTTGGCTCCCACATCATTTTGAATCAATTTCAACATATATTTATGTCCACAAGTTGATCACAACTTGTGTTTTACTTAGAGATTTACCATGATCTCACCTTGAGTCATGGTGTTGAATTGAAAAAGAAAAAGGTACTATTCTTGTCTACCATGACTTTACCATGAATCATGATATTATAGCACGAGTCAACCACAACTCATGATCCCAAAAAAATTTAAGAGAAGGTTAAAGGTAGAAAGTTTTCAACTATTGTAATAATTACAATCTAGTCATAACATGTGGTTAGGCTACCACAATCACACCACATCTTGTGGTTCATATTCCACAAGTGCTCCATGACTAGTAATCCTTATTGTTAGCTTTTGAACACATCATGACTTGTGATCTACAATACCATAAGTCACTACTCAGGATCCTAGTTATTCTCAATTTTAAGGTAAATTTTTAAACTAGACCAAAAGTTACAAAAAGAAAAAATGGATCTTATTCTATTACCACCTCTAACATTTGTATCAACGCTTGTTGTTGAGAATAAAGGATGTTAAAAAAATGGTAAACTATTTTATCATCTTTTATGGAAATAAATATTTTACTTACTAGATCATATTAATGATGATATATTTTAAGCTTAATGACTATCTAGAAGTGATGAAGAATGGATTCAATGCAGTTAATACCTCTCTCCTCATCCAAGATCAAGTGAGAAAGTAAAATAAAGATAAGAAGAAGAATGCATTGGCTAAGATGATCATGTATAGATCTTTCAATAAGAGCATTATGACCAATATAATTAATAAATGAGATGCCAAAGCTTGTTGAAATACACTTGTACAAGAATATCATGACACAAGTAAGGTGATATAAGTTAAGAAATTAAAGATGAAGATTTTATTTGAGAACTTTCACATGATAAGAAATGAATCTATTGATTCTTTCTTTAAGAGAATGTACAATATCAATAGAGTTTTAAATACATTTCAAGCTAGTTATAGTAAGGATAAAAGAGTCTAAAAAATCATCAAAATCCTCTTTAATCAACCTAGAGTATAAGCATACCATTTTAATCCTTCTTGGTATAAGAAGTCTCAAAACAGTTACCATTGATGAGCTTTTTTTTTCATATGAGAAACCTTGATGAGTTGAAGTACAAGGGAAACTAAAACAAAGCCTTCTATTTAAATAAATCCCAAAGAGGTGAAGGATACAAAAGAAAAGGTAGGAGAAGAAGGGAATAGAATAGGTCCTAAAGTTACAATTCCAAGAAAATTAGTCCCAAAATAGCTCTTTCCAAAGAGAAGTAAGAGGAAGAGGATGATTTCAAATAGGTGAAAGAGTAGCACCTAAAGAATGGAAAAAGAAAGAATAAAATTAAAATTAAAATCAAAGGAAAGACAAGTGGTGGGCCAATTACAAGTATAAATACCTTAATAATCATTGTTGGTACAAGGTAGATTTCCCAAGTCTTTTCATCAATGAAGATACTTTAAAGCATAAGATGATTATGCTTCTATTACTAGCACAACAGCCCTTGACAAGGGTAAGTAATTTTATTAAGAAAAAGTAAGCTATTTAACCCTCATGTGTATCAAGGATCTCTTATCATCCACATCTACCATTAATAGTGGCCACTCCAACCACATGACACCTGATCTCTTTAAGTTTTTCAAAATAAGAAGAGAAATATTTTAGAGCATAAGAATTAGAGATAAATAATTTTTGCAAATTAAAGAAGTTGAAGAATGCATCCTTCCTCTTCCTAATGATCACACCATTAAATCTTAGTTTTAGCCTCTTTACATTTCATAGGGGAAAAGGTGTCAAGGGTATTAAATTAGTGTTTGATGAAAAAGGTTCCATATTAAGGAATCATAATAAGTCATTTTTTCTACACCAAAGTTAGAAAATTAGATTTATACATTGTCCATTATTTATGTTTCAAAAACATTTTCATTAGTCTATCAAGTGAAAAATCCATTCATTATTCTTACAAGGTAGTAGCATAAAAGATTAGGACACGAAAATTATGAATATATACTTGTCATGCTTAAGTAACAAGTAGCAATTTAAGTGAGGTATCATCTCATCCTAAATGAATTATTTGAATCATGTACTTTGGAAAAGCACAAATCCTATCCTTACAACATACACATGTAAAGAAAGAAGAAATCATTAGAGCTTCTTCACATTAACTTAATGGATTTAATGCAATCAACCTCCATAACAAATATAAGATATGTTCTTAATATTTTTTATGATGCATCTAGGTATACTTGTGTATATTTATTGTAATATCAAGATAAGGCTTTCTCCAGTTTTAAATAATTTAAAATCTAGTGGAAAATCAATTGAATTCGAAACTTAAATTAATTATGATTTATAAGGGAGTATATTTTGTTAATGATGCATTTGATGAATTTTGTAATAAAAATAAGATTAAAAATAAAAAAAATATTGCTACTCACCATAATTTAATGGAGTGGCTAAAATAAGAAATGGAATGTTACAAGACATGGAAAGATGCATGTTTAGGCAAGGCAACTTGTCCAACTTATTTTAGGAAGGAGTAATCCACACATCCTCCTATTGCATTAATAGGTTATACTCTTCATCAAACAAAGGTATCACCATATCAGGCTTTGTATGGTAAGATACCCAACCTTCCTTACCTTGAAATCATTAGTTGAATTTGTTGCACTCATGTACCAAATTTCCTTGCAAGAAAAATTGATGATAGAGTTGTAAAATGTTATTTTGTAGGCTATGATCAAAAATCATCCTCATATAAATGTTTTGATCTCATTAAGAGAAAATTTATTTTCTTCAAAAATGTAAAATTTGATGAAAATGTATTTGACTAATGCATTTTAAGAAGGAAAATGAAGTTACAAGTTAAGAACACTAAATGAAATAACTTAGACATCCATCTAATGTTTCCACAAGGATCGAGAAGATGCATCTTCTCTTTCAAATTCTTGATCATGATTATTAAAGAAGATTCATAAGGATCATGAGTACAAATCATCTTGCCTATGTATCCCTCATTCATGAGCCTCAAAGCATTGAGAATATTCTTAAGTATAAAGAGTGAACTTAAGCCATGAATGAGGAGATGAGAGTAATATAAATAAATTAGACTTGAACACTTGTTAATAAGACCAAGGAAAAAATATTACTAACACAAGATGATTCTTCAACATAAAATATAATTAATAAAAAATCTTAAACAAATTCAAAGAAAATTTGGTGGAAATAGGATTTAAGAAAATAAGAAAGTGAACTATAAGGAAATTCTTACATAGATTATAAGGTTTGAGATAATTAGAATTCTTATCTCCAATGCTACTCATGGTGATTTGAAACTCCAAAAAATGAATGTGAACTCAACCTTCCTCAACAACTACTTAGAGGAATCTACATTACTTAACATAAATGTTCCATTAAAAATAATTAATAAGAAAACATATGTAAGCTTAATAAAGCAGTGTATGATTTGAAGTAAGCTTCAAGTGAATGGTTTGTGGATCATTGAACTTAGAAGAGAAGGGGGAATGAATAAGTTCCTTAAATTAAAATTCTTTAAGACAAAGCATACACCAAATTTAACGTCGTTCCCCAACTTGGGTAGTCCACACTCAGAGGGTAGCTTGCAAGTACCCCTTTGGACTTTGTTGCTCTCAAATGTGGTTTGAGGGGTACCATACCCTATATAAGCTCTAAGCTCTACAATCAAGTGATTTGACACTATGAATCCACTTAACCCTACAAGGTCTTGACAAGCTTAGAATGTGATTTCTAGGATTCCACAATTCTTACAACTTGAGCTCCACTCTAGAGTATTGTGGCACTACACCAATACTCAATCCTACAAGAGCCTGACAAGCTCAATCAAAATGCCTTCTTACAAGAATCACATCAACCCCAAAGGGCAACAAAAGAGAACAACAATCATAGGGAAAGAATGTAACAAATTTTTCTGATCATTGCACTTTAAGGCATAGCTCACTTTGACCGATTACAAATAGAAAAATGATCGTATAGTGAGGAACAATAATGAATACAATGATCACTTGATGATTACATAATGATAACACAAAAGCTTGTACATTTCCCAATGAGAATGAAGTCTTTTCATAGTTACTATGTTTCCAAATTCATCTTGGAACTTCTGCAAGAAGTAACTAATGACCATTAAAGATGTCATCTTCATAACTAAGATTTCGTTTTGCATCTAGCCTCCAATCTAGGAAGATGTCTTCTTCTACTGAAAGACATCTTTCTACAACCGGCCTTCATTCTGCAAATATGTCTATCTCTTCAAAAAGGCGTCTACTATTTTTCAAAGATGTCTTCTCCTATGTTGCCTTCAATTCTTCCAAGACATCTTCTATTTCATGGAGACATCTTTCTTTACCTTCCTTTGTAATTTGAATTCTTCATTCCTTATCCAATTTCTTAAACTTCCTCATGTCTTCCTTGTCTCACTTTAAGATCTTGATGATATCAACTTTGCTTATACATCCTTGAGGTATATAAAGTCTTTGTTTACACTATTTCCCTACAAACATATAAGCATCCTTGTACTTCATTTTACTTAACATTTTGACATAACAAAAGGTCAACAATCTCTTCCTTTTTGGTGATGTTCAAAACCTAAGAAAATGGGTTAGTAGACATACAAATATCCAAATATTTCCATAACTATACTCTCCCTCTTTTTGAGTAGTAGCAAAAAGGATAAAACACATAAGTCTATCAACAAAGAATAGTATGCCAATAGTACTTAATCGTAGCCATACAATAGTCATAAAAGATATGCATTGAGGATAAACTCTATCTCCAAGTACATCAAAAAGCAATTTTATCAACCTTTCATTAATAGAAATATGAGTATTTCTTGCTTCAGTGAAGTCCATATAAATAAGAGAGGCCTAAGTACTCAAGGGAAGATATATTCGTAGCATGTCAAAACAAAGAAGTTAAGTGAAAAGACACAAACTCAAAAACAAATTTGTATGCCATCTTCAATTCATTAAGATCTATCCTTTAGAAAGAACAAGCCATAAAAAGCCTTGTAATTTATGACTAAGAGAAAATAAACTTAAATGCCAAATACTAAATATGGAGCATCTTGAATCAAGTAACCTATCATCTTGAACCAAAAATCTCACTAAAACTTATATCTCAAGATTCTATACATATCTCTTAGCACAATTTTCAAAGGGCTAAAAACTTTAAACAATATAGAATTTTCCCCTTATTGAACCTAGATTTCAAGGATCAAATAACATTTTTTTAACCAATAAACTCATAAGATAAACCAATAGGTCATAATTCTATTAGTAGTTAACTCTTATAAAATCATCATGAAGGTAATTATATGACAAGAAAGAAAGGATACACCTGTAGGCATAAAATAAATTCTCATGAAGAAGGACAAATACCAAAATCAAAATAAGTGAATGCCCAAAAATAGCCAAATAGAATCTCAAAAAAGTAACCAAAAGATATCACAAGGTAAAATGTCTATAAGATAACTTAACCAAGATTTAATTCTTCTTTTACCTTGGATACTATACCATACCCTTGCATGACATGAAGCCTTTCTCATTATGATATATTACCATGTGAGTGCTTCTTTGCAAAATTCCCCAAAGACTCATCCTACATTAATGACCTCCAAGATAGATAATGAGGAACATGCTCCCCCTACACATGTGTAGCTCTTCTTGGGCTTTCAAGACCATTTTGTAATTTTTGTAAATCACAAAAGCACTACAAATGTAAGTCAACATTAAGATCAAATGTGAAGACTAAGTTCTCCAATTAGTAATATGGATAGAATATTCAAAGTTATTTCTACTTAAAAACCATGACCTAGCACAACAATGGCTAAAATATCCCAAAGGGCATGAGCTTAGAACCAAATCGTCACAAGAAGTATAGATCATGTAGGATTGAAAGTAAGAAAAAAACCAACTAAAAATATTATAAGATAAAATCCCAAAGGAAATCAATACAAGTGATACACTACATATTTTCATAAATTGCATCAATCTCAAAATTAATATAAGAGATATTCTAAACAATTATTTCAACAATTTTCTAATCTAGACATGACACAAACAATTGTGGACTTTTCAAATCATGTACTAGCAAGAAAAAATATTGAAACTTCCCTTGACTTAGCTTGCTTGCAAGTGAGAAGAGAAGATTAATGGAGTTTGAGATGAGGTCCCCTATCATGAAGTACCTCCGCATCCTTAGGTTCTCTTTCATTAGATTGTGTATGTGATGTCTCTATTTGTTCATGCTCTTTATGAAAGAACCCTTGATCACTTATTACATCATTTTGAATTTTCTACTTCTCTTCATTTTTAGCTACTAGTGCCTACACAATTTCCTTACCAAAACCTTTTTGACAAGACCAAGTGTCATTCTTGTTTTGATCATCATGAAAATAGTTAAGGGTTTGCTTACTACCATAGTTTTTACATGAAAATAAAGTATTCTCCTCATGCACAATGTTATCAAACCTAATTATGCTTGAGCTTAAATTTTCCTGTGTGACTTTCTCAAAATTCTTTGACTATTTTTTTAGGAGACTTCTCTTCTTGAACCATTCTGTAATTCTTATTTAAAGAGGTTAGTTTTTGAATCTCAGCTTTTATGTCTAAGATCTTTCCTTTCACTTCAATGTGAATAGCATTTAGCTTAGAAATTACATGCTTTTTTGCCTTCCTAATTAAATAATGTAAAAGAAACATTTCTTCTTTAAGTTCACTATACCTTTCATCACACTTACCATCTTGGTCAATCATATGTGAAGAATTTTCATCTATAAGTGTCATGTATATGCGATGCAAATCTTTGGAAGAATTGCATCCTTCTTCTTCACTTTGCTCACCATCATTCCAACTTGTATAAAAGTTGGTCTTTTTTGATTCCTCATCATTGGATCTATTCTTTGGCTATACCCTGCTATCACTAGGACATTCGGAGGCCATATGGCCTCTTCCTTCACAAACACAACATTCTATAGAAGAGAAATCTAAGTTACAATTTAAAACTTTTTTACTATTTTTTCTACCTTTGAATAGCTTGGGTCTTTTTTGAAATGCCCCCTTGAAATATGACATTATATTGATGTTTAAAGTTTCTCGTTATACATGATTTAAAATAATATTAATTTATTATTTGAACAAAAAAAATGTTAAAATTTTAGGGTCGAGAATCAACCCGGAATTGTTGTTTGCCCATACTAAACCCCTACCTTGTCATCAGCCAAACCATCATGTCAACTACCAAGGCAAGGTGGAATAAAATAATAATAAAACATTAAAAAAAATTTAAAAAAATTTTAAATAGGAGGTCATGGGTTCAACTCCAAGCCCCAACTGACTTTTATTTTTAAAAATAATAATAATTAAACAAACATTTTTAACCACTACTTTAAAAAAATACATAAAATTAGAAATAATTTTTTTAAAATAATAATAATAAGCTTTTTGCAACTGGGAGGTCATGGGTTCAAACCCCAACCCCATGCAATAATAATGAAAAAAATTATATAATTTATACTTAAGAAAAAAAATTTAAATTTTTCAAGCCATGCCCTACAAGAGCTGCACAGGCCCTATAGGCCATGTTGGCCTATAGATGGCTGCAACCATGACAACCATTGCTAGTAGCTAAGGACTAGCCCTTGGGCCAACCCCAAGGGCACCACATCACATTGTTGTCTACTAGCATTTTTTGTCATGCACTTCCTTCACTGCCACACCACCCACATGCTCACCACTCACCTACTCGCACTATGTCACCCACATAATTTCCCTGTGACCAATTCATCAATTGCCAATCACCAGCCACTCTACTGTTAACCACGCGGACCCTTGCATTGGCTACATAGGCCCTCATGTAAGCCACGTGGCCTAATACAAATGCCACCACTACATGTTGCATCCTAGCCTTCTATCAACCATTGCCCACTCCTTGAAATAGCTGATTGTGTGCCATGTCCTACTCTACCATCGCTACTTGCCACCATGACAAAACCCTTTAGCTACTATTGTACCATCCACACCTGCACAAACCCTTGCCACATTTTTAACTGCCTATCACCTGCCATTTTCACCTGCACCTATGTTACCATCACCATCATCATTAAATGAACTGTTGCCATCATCATCATTGAAAAATATACTGTGATTTTCAGCCATCCATGGTGCCCACAGAGACCGACAACATCATAAATCATTGCCTCCTATGTCACTCATCACTACCTTTCATGCCACCCATCACTACCTCCACTGTCACCTATCATTACCTCCAACACTGCCCATCACTACCTCTAGTGTCGCCCATCACTACCTCCCATGTTGTCCATCCATACATCCCATGTTACCCATCACTACCTCCCACACCACTCATCACCACCTCCAATGTTGACCATCTCTACCTCCAATGTCACCCATCATTGCCTTCAATGCTATCCATCACTACCTCCAGTGTTGCCCATCACTACCTCTAGTGCCACCACGCAGACCTTGAAATAGTGCATCACCATGGCCATTGTGGCCATTCACAACAACATGACAAATTCTTTGTTATATGATGGAAAATTTTCAATTGTCTATCAACTGATGAAAAAATTTGAAATTCCTGTCAATTAATAGAAAATTCAAATTTTCATCATTGAACTATTAGTTTAAATTAGGAACCTATGAAAATAGTTTTCTAAATTAGAATTTGGCATAGTGGTCACAATAGAAATAAAAATTCCATAATTAAGTGTGCTTTCTTTGGACTAGAACTAGAATGGGTAACCTCTCAAGAAGTCTCGTTTCTTGCACCAAGTACATAGATTCTAGAAGCCATAACTTTTGATTTTGGAAACCTTTTTCGGTGAACAAACAATTGTTTCCTATAGTTTTCAACCTTCTAGACATAATGGTGGAGTCAAATCCATCCTAAGGAACCCCATAAATTAGTTTTTACTCCTTGCCCGATATAGCACCTTGAGATCCTCAAAATTTTAATTTTCACACAACTTGAGCATATGATGTCCATTTTCAACATATGAATTATCATTTCCAACATTTTTTTACCCTTCTAAACTCAATGATGAGGTCAAATTTATCATCTAGACATCCAAAAATTCAATGATATCATAAATTCAACCTTTTGGGTTTTAAGATTTAGTACATAACACTTACAAATAGTCTTAAGATCACTATGGCATGTCATTAGTTACACTACCAAAGTCAGTGTTCTCAGGGGGGGTAGAAAGGTTAACAAGAATAATTTAGTTAAATATTACTAAAAATCAAGCAATGTAAGTATATATTACTAAAAATTAGATAATATAGTTACATATTAATAAAATTATATGATGTCATTAAATATTACTAAAATTGGCTAATATAATTATAAAACTAGATAATATAGTTATTTAGTTGATGTAGTTGATTATTAGTCAATGTATTAGTTAAAGATCAATCAATGTATTAGTTGGAGAATTAGTTGAAGAAATAGAACAATCTTCAACCATCAAGAAAAGGGTATATTAACCCATCCTATAATCAAAACATAGGGAAAAACAACATGAAGACACAAAATCTTGTTTCAATAAGGAGTATGATACTCATGAATAAAAATGATCTAGATAAGAATCCAAGAACAAGAATGACAGTTGCAACATACAACGTTCTTGCAAGATCCCTAGTGAGCGAGAAACAATATCTGCTATGTCCATCATGGGCATTGGATTAGCATGAATATTGATACCCACGCATTTTAGCAAAATTACAAGATTTGNCAAAACTTCAAGCAATGAAAAAGAAAGAATAGTCAAGATTTTGGAAAAATCACATAACCATGGTAGTGATTCTAAAAGTTCATCTATCAAGAAGATGTGTATGCATGGTTAGCACACATTTAATTGCCAAACCAACATGTTCAGGTGTTAAACTTTGTCAAGGAACATACTTGATTAAGAAAATAGAAGAAAGTTTGAAGAAGAAGTTATTCCTAAGTTGTACTAATCTAGTTCCATTTATTCTTTGTGGAGACTTCAATGCAAAAGTTGGAAGTAGTGTTTATCAATTCTTAAAATATGGATCTATAAAAGAATCTTTGGAAGATGAACTTGACTTGAAGAAGATGTTTCCATAAATTTAGCATGCAATTCCATTAGCCAATACATATTCTACTTACTTTGAATCTTCAGTAGATAAATCAGATTTTAGAATTTAGGAACAGATGATGTTGATGGATATCACTCATCAAGAACCATAGTTTACAAATTACTCTGCAATGATTAATGAGGATGTATCAACAACATTCTTCATTGAGACTTTGGATTATATTTGGTATGATACCCAATTCTTTCAAGTTACCAAGTTACTAGAGTTAATTTCTAAAGAAGCAGTTGAGAAAAATCAAGATCAAGCCTTGCCATCCCGAACAAGACCATCTGATCATATACCACTTATGGTAGAATTACAATTACTTTCATTAGTTCATAAGGTTGATCAAGATCAAGAAGTATCTCACTCTTACATTTATTTGATTGATCTTATTATTTTATTCATTATTTAATTTATATTTCAATTAGATAATTAAAATATCTATGATAATAAAAATTGGGAATAAAGAATTTGCCCTACCTTCACATAGATAACTAGATCCAAGTTGCACTTTGTATGATCTTGGTTAGGATTGGTGATTAGTGGTTGATAAATCTTTAATTCATCTTTTGTCATTATCTTAGAAAATTAAGTAAGTATCAAGAAAGTAATATTTAATTTTTCCTTTGTTTTTCTCACATATATTTTGTTTACAAAATAAGCAAGAAACAACTTCAAGTTTAAAGGAGAAATAAAATTATTGGAGCACAGGATCATGAAAGAAAACATTGGAGCTAGAAAAAAATAGAGAACATGGATTTGTTTGAGGACTAACGAAACCTAAGGGGGGTAGATTTATAAATCCCCATTACCAAATGATGTTGCTAACTAATGAAGATGGTGTCTCTTCATAACAAGTGTTATTGTTATCTTAACAAGACCCAAAAGGGTACTTGTAATTGAGACCTAAAAGGGCATGTTTTAATAATGGACATGTCTCCTAAGGTAACTGTTGGGGGTTTGACCTAAGGAATTTATACCCGAGGTTAGAGGTCATGCTAGCATGGAATGGTGGAGCCGATATAGGCAAGTCATGGGGTAGCAAAGCTAGTATAGGCAAGTCACAAAAAGCTGGGTGAAGCAGGATAGGAAGTGGACTAGCTATCCCTTCTAGCTAGGTTATAAACTGAACCATGGTGGCAATGTTGGATTGCCTCTAAGGGATAGATGCCAAAGGAAAAAAACCCCAAGGAACACTTTCAAAGCATGATCCGAACATGTCATTCTATATAAATAAAGCATTCTTTTCTTTCTTTTTCTACATTTTTCCTATTATTTCCCTTATACATAATGTCAAATATTGCATATACTTCACATTTGGTATATTTTCTTCGTACACGTAATGTCTAAAATATCGTATATTTGACGTTTACCATGACATCCGAGGACGGGATGTCACACTTTATATAATTGATGACTCATTAGGGAAATATGGCGAAGAATAGTGTATTGGGGTTATGGTCAAAGACACATGTCAAAATTTCTATGTTATTAAAATTAAGCTATATGGTAACCTATTTAAGCACATGGTTCATTTGACCTAAAGATTCATTCCTTTCTTTTTGTTTCTTCTCTACTTTACCACTAGAGTTTGAGTGGGTCTCAATAGACTAAATTAATTCTTGATTTCCTGAATATGTCAAGACATCCTTGAATGGGTTTTGACTATATCTTGACTATTCTATTGGTTAGTCAAGTGCATATCAAGATGGTATTCAAATGGTAGTATTTAAGTGTATCTGAAGGAAAAAACCTAAGTATGTTTTAAGATGTCATTATTTTTTGTGTATTAAAAATGTTGCATGAATATTGAGTGTTTGTAGTAATGAGATGTATGTCTAAGTCCTACTCTTTTTCTTTTCTCACATGTGTCCTCATGTTGTCTATTTCTTCTTACAAATGTTAATATTGATCAATCTTATTAATGCATGATCAAAATATTGGTATACCATAATACATATGATCCATAGCTAAAATATTCCCCGTTATTTTTATGGATATATCAGTCTTTATTAGCACTATGACTTATGTATTTGATCATAAGATGCTCAAGAAAGTCTCAAAATAAAGAGCTTAGTTTCAATAAGATCTCTCCTTTGATCACTAAAAGAGCTAACTTTGTTAATTTGAAAAGAGATCTTTAGAGGATCTTGAAAATAAAGGTATTCTCTTTAAGAGGTACTCGAGTTTCTAGTGATAGAGGTTTTAAAGGTAATGTTGTAATAAAAGAAAATCAAGTTGATATTAAATGCAAATATCTAAAAGGATTTCCTATGGTAATCCAAAAATATATATGATTCCTAATATACTTAATTGATTTGAGATACACTCACAATAATAACTTATGAGAGACTTTTTGAATCCTTCTTCTTCCTTACATAACAAAAATTTTATATTTAGAGAACTTAAAGAGTGATAACATAGTATGATTTAAAGTACTCTATTCATGTTCTATTATGAAATAATGAAGAAAAGACCTAAGTTTCTTTCATAATGATATTATCAATTGAATCTTTGGATTTCTATCTTAACTCTACACATCATAGAGTAAGAAGAAGACTAAAGAATAATACTTTAGGGTCTTCAGGAAACTCAAGGTTTTTTTAAGTATGTAGACAAGAGAAAACTCAAATTCTTCTAAAGAATCCTTAAATAAGATAAGAATTCTACTTACAAAAGGATTAATTTGTTTATTACAATTTTGCATGATTTTCTTAAGTTATTTTCTCTTCTAATTAGTTGTTATTATTATTTTGAGGATTTTTTGGAAAAATATTTATGCTAGATAGGCATATGTAGCATGTTTCCTTCATAAGAATTCATTCAAGTTTGTTCTTTCTTATCTCTTTAGTGTTAATCTACTTTATTTCAACTATTTTTAGTGACTCCTAAGATTATAAAAAAATTTGTTAATACTCATGACTTAGTGTTTAAAGTAGTAGCCCAAGGAGACCATCATTATAAAGGGATTTTCTGAAGTTATCCCAAGGATATGTCTACAATTATGTCTTGTACAAATATTGAGGATGGTTTGTGTACAATTGATTTAGTCCTATCTTTCCATAGTTTAGACAAGTTGGAGAAAAAAATCTATGAAAAGTAGAGTCCACTTTTAAGTCCAAGAATATTTTAGGCTAAGGTTATAGAATGTTGAAAACGAATATGATATTACAATAGTAGTATGTTTTCTATCCTTATATTAAAAAAATTATTTTACGAAGATTCAACAATGCCTGAATTCTATTTATGAATTGTTGATTTAGTTATAAGAATGTACTAATTTTGGCCTAGCTAGCTTATCCTTGGATCTAAATTTCTTAAAATATTTTCCAATAATTTATGGTGATTTCATTAATAAACTTTAAAATTCTTATCGTAATGAGATTTAAGAACTAATTGTTCAAGTTCATAATTTATCTATTAATCATGGTGAGCCTAATTTTAAGGTTTCTTGTACCTATGAGTATTTTAAATATTGTCACAACTTCTAAGATATTGTTGATATTTATCTATTGAAAATTCATTGTAATAAATTTTACAAGAATTTTATAGTAAAATTTTTCCTTAATAAAGCACTCTATTTATTATTTATTTATTTTTTGATGTGCTAACTTTCCTATTCTACTAGCTAAGCGACATAAAAATACTTTATTATTCCTAGTTATTAGTCTAACTTAAATAAAACTTTAACAATATCTATTAGAAATGAAACTAATAATTCAACTTGTCTCTTTCCTATAAACGTAAGAATCATTTCACTTAGTGTTTTGAACATTTCCTATTAGTAAAATATAAGTACCTTTCTAATATAATAATTTACATTTGTATTCGTGGCAACATGTGTTCTTTATGATCATGACTTAAGGATTTTCTTATTTGAAAGTAAATCATAATGTTTAATCTAATAATTAACCTTTTGAAATTTTAGATCCTAGTAGAATAAAACCTTCAGATATGTCTCCCTACCTTTCTAATGACTTGAAAACATTTATAGCATAAGGTGTGCTTCCCTCATTTCAATTTACTTTTTATGTCATTGTAAAAGTTAGATGTATTTTCCATGTTCTAAGAGTCATGTAGAGTGTGGGTTCATGTCACCATGTAATGTGCCATATGATGTAATTTTGTATTTTGAAATGAGAGGAAAAAAGTCAAAATGTAATTCTAGTTGCTACCTATCAAGCATCTTATCCTTGGGGCTACCCAAGGCATCATATACCCCATTTCTTGTATGTTGGGAGCATACATATGTAACACATACTAGTAAGTTGAAATCGTAATTATCTTCTTCTTTTGATTTAGTTATGATTACATAAGGTCATTTACAATCATGATTAAAGTTAAGGATGCTCTTAAATGCCTCCTCACTCCTCTATTTATTTCATGTATGGGTTCTTCTTAAACTTAAGACATTTCAAGAAAAACTTCATTGATGTAAGCTTGAGGAAATTAATAGAAGAATAATTTTCATTTATATCATTATCTCATTATTCATTATATATGTTTCATGTATTTTTAATTTGTCTAAAGTTTCCATTGATTCCATTATCTTAATATCATTTTATTATTCATCTTAATTCCATTCAAGAAGAAAAACAAAATTATTAAGCTTAAAGATAGATCTCATTCCTACTCTTTTCTTTATCTATTAATGTTGTAGGTCTAAGCTCGCACTTTATATTGTTATTTTTTCTTATTGTTATTTTTTTTAATCATACCAAATAAAAATCCATCATTGTGATCCTCATTAGCATCAAAAACCTCAAACCCCTTATCATTGATAAGCTTATCCATCACATGAGAACCCTAGATAAATTGAAATTCAAAGGTAACCAAAATTAATCCTTTACTCCAATGAGTCCCAAAGAGGTAAAGAAAGCAAAATAAAAGGAATAGGAAGATGGAGACAACATATTTTCCAAATGTAGCCACATTCATCCCAAGAAACTCAATCATAAAACAACTCTTTCCAAAGAGAAGGAAGAGGAAGAGGCTTCCAAAGAAGAGAAATAGAATCATCGCAAGAAGGAAAAAGGTGTGATCAAACTTAGATAGAAGGTAAGTGGTGTCCAAATTGTAAGAAGCATGAACACCTTGAAGACTAATGTTAATACAAAATAAGCTTCCCAAGCCTATCCATAAATGTGGATTCTTCAAAAGCATAAGATGATTATGCTTTCATTTCTAGCACATTAACCCTTAATAAGGGTAAGCAAGTTGAAGGAGCATGGGTAAGCTATTTACCCTTCATGTGCATCAATAATTTCTCATCATCCACATGGATCCTTGATAGTGGTTAATTTAACCACATGACAAGTACTCTTACTTTTCATTATAAAAACACCACATAAGTGATGTTTTCCATGTGATTATAGCAAGCACAAGTCATCTCCACATAGCACACACATGGGAAGAAAAGAGAAATCATTGAAGCTCATTCACATGGACTTAGTGGGTTTAATGCAATCAACCTCTATCCTAAATGTAATATATTTTATGACTATTATTAATAATTCATCTAGACATACTTGGTGTTATTTGTTGTAATGTAAATATGGGGCCTTCTTCACATTTAAATATTTTAAAACTCTAGTGCAAAATCAATTAAATCTAAAAATTAAGATCATTAAAAGTGATAATGAAGGAAAATCTATTAATGATTCTTTTGATAACTATTATAATGAAAATGACATCTATTAATGAAAATATATTATAACTATTGTAATAATCTAGGTAAAATTTAGTGCTAGATTACCTTCATTATAGTAATGTCTCCTCATCTATGATCAACCTATGAGTCATATCCATGAAGGAATGATTTAAAGTTAAAAGGACATCAAGACCAAAAAATTAATTACGACTCAATCCCAAAATAAGTTTATACTTATGTATATCACACATAAGAAGAATTACAAACTCTCATCCTAGATTCTAACATAAGCAAGAAAATAAAATTTAATGATTTTGTTGAATTAAAGTAAATAAATATTTAATATAGAGAGCATAAGGGAGATATCATCTAATCTATGATCTTGCCTTGCTACCTTCATAATGCAAAATTTTCAAGAGTTCACTATGGATTTAAATGATCAATAAAGTAGTACAAGGGTCAACTAGCTCTCTCAACTCTTAGGAAAAAAAATTCTTCAATGGGACTTGAAACATCAAAGGGACATTTATCATCATCATGCACTATGTTTGAGGCATATTTTATTTAGAGAATATAGTTGAAATTTGGATTGAAATAGGCAAAAGATTAATAGAATAAAAATGTATAGTTGTATCACTAGAAATCATTGACATTGATAAGGACTAACATAAAAGAAACTACTATCATTGAAATATTTTTCTAAATCAATGTCATGCAATCCATATATTCTAAAATATTTTTGGAAACCATTGTAGCAATATAGATTAATATTTAGAACTAAATTTTTCATAGTATTTAGACATGTCAATCGAGATCACTCAATCGATGTCTGGGAACTTGATCAACTAGGATTAATCAATAAATTGTAAACGAATCATGTCAATTTTTTTCACTACCATGATCACAATTAATTTATTCTTTCCTTCATATCACTTGACATCATTAAATTGATGTTGATCGATATGTCTAATTTTATAATGGATGCTAAACATATCACTATTTATTACAATGATGATAAACATTCATAGAGGAATTTTTTTTCATCATTGATACTTGATTAAACCAATACCTTGTAAGAAAATTACTAAAAAATATATAAAATTAATACTTATCCCTGTGTATTGATTTAATCAGTGCCTAGTGATATGTAAAAATAACAAAAATTTTCAAATATAAGACATTTTAGTTGGTCACTAGGGTAATGTTAAGTGTGTTAAGATAGCTCTCAACTAGCCTATGGCTAGTACCTATCCAAAAATAAAAAAAAATTAAACATAGTAATAGTGATAGCAGCTTAACTTAACAGAGTTATTTTTCTACTTGTATCATCAACAAGAACATAATAATGTGAACATGTAAACCAACATTTCCATGATATATCAGGCATGTATGACAACATTCATTACCAATGTCATTTCCCAAGAGTAATATAAAATAGTATACTAATAATAAAAAATACATTCAAAATTCCCCACTATTTACAAAACCATGCAAAATCCTTTAGTGTTCATGATGCATATCATTCATAAAAATATACATTAATAGTACAAAGGTGGTATTTAGAAGCATAAAAACTATCACAAATTTGACCTTTTATCATACACCATAAACCATATGCTACTCATAGCCCTAGACAAAAGTTATATTTAAAACCTAGATAAGTAGGTTCTACATTCTCACCATTCACCAAGAACTTAGGTAAAATTAACACTCATTAAGAATTCATTACTCCAACAATGGGGACCATAATCATTAAATATAAATCATGTATGCTTTAATTCATACCAAAATAAACTCATTAAAATATAATGATTTATTTCAATATATAACTAATTTTTATTTAATTAGTAAGACATAAATAGCTGAACAAAGCCATTACCAACATCTATAACCATTAACAATTGAAGTCAAACATAATCAATCTACATAATATAGTGTTTGCTAATCCAACATAGCCATATATGTGAAATATTTTCATCATTCTTTGCATTACATTTGTAAATTAAAAATAACCTCATAAGCCTCACAAAATAGTACAAAAAAATAATCGCTTTACTAGCATCTCAAATTTTGGAGCCACCTTTCACTTCCATGCTTTCCACCTCAAATTGAGAAGGGTTACCTCCTTCATCATCATCTTGGATATGAGATCTTAGCTACTTCTCTATGGCTATCATGTACTAATTCATTTCTAATAGTGTTGAAGTTATATTTTATCGGGTACTCAAAATTTCCTACTAAAGTACCTATAGGACCTGTAGTTTTTGCCTTATCTTTGTCCTAAATGTCTAATCCATAACTCAATATTGAATTATCATAGAACCTAAATCTTTGAATTCCTTGATAAATGTCACTACTTTGATGAATATCTATAATGATATTTCCAAGTACTTATTCTTGAGAAACAATAAAGTAGCCTTTATTTTAGTGATAGGCTCTAGCACTTTTGATTTTCTAAGTATGTTCAAAATTATAAAGGAAAAATATAATCATAATACCTCATCATCATGATGGTAGAACAAGTAGAAGATGATCAAGTAGTAGCTAACCTCCTTCCTATACTTTAGTTCCTTCATCACATGCAAGACAAGGCTCAAGATGTAATAGATGTCTGTCAATGGCAAGACATTCATCATAAAAATCCTAGCCATCATGTGGTACTTAGGTCTCATATTTATGATCTTTATCCCCTATGGATGCACTCCAAAGCTATCAATTTTACCAATGAAATAGTAAAATAAATCATGTTTTTCTTCCATAATTTTATGAGCTTGAAAATGTCCTTACTTCATCTAGCAACCCAAGCCACTCCTTGAGTCAAATAGTTGTAATGTTTATCTTTGTTTTCTTAACATAAGAAATTAGGTATGACTTCTTTAGCTTATTTTTCATTAAATAGAGCTTAGGATTTTGATAAAAATTGAATATCTCTTTATGATGGAAATCGTTGATTGAAGTTTTAATAAACATCCTTAAAACAATAGTATTTATTTGATGATGAACATGCATATTGGTGGCCTTAAACTACTCTAAGAAGTCTCAATGATATTAAGTGATTTTCAATCATTCAATCCTAGAAGTTTGAAGAGATAGGAGAAAAAAATTTAGAAACATAAAATTATCAATAATATCCTCAAAAATGAAATCCATGTTTACCTTTCCCTAGGTAGTAATATAGGATTTGATGATTTTAAGCTAAGTGGCATGAATGTGTCCCTAAAAAGATAATAAGGGTTTTTAATCTCTCACCTAAAATAATAAAAATGCTTATTCTTAATGTATAAATCTTACTTTCCCTTAACCCTACTATGGCAAACACACTAACTTGCCCTTACTTGGAGTGATCATATCCTTTTAAAACCAAACATGCTAGCCTATCCCTACAATAGTTGGATTATCATTCTTATTTACAGTAAGGACTACTACTCAAAGGTAATCCATAGAGAAAGCACACAACAAGTATAAAAATTTTGTTTTGCCCAATGATTATAGTCTTTCTCATGAATAAATACTATTTTATCAGCTTCTTCCATCTTACTATTATTCATTATTTTTTCCTTAAAATTTTCTATATCATAGCTTGTTTTTAAATCGATAAAAACTGATTCAATTTTTATCAATTTTTATCACCTATCAATCTAGTTAGATATCATTACATAATAAATATTATGCTTATCAATCAAGCTTCCTTAAATTATCATATCCTTGGGTTTTTTTATTGAAATATCACTTGATGTTAATCCCATGAATCAAATCAATACATTACTATATCTTTATCAATTCTCATCATTGGATTGATGACTAATAATTATATTATGAATGATTTATAAAATAATTATCACTTAACATTTCTTGAGTGATTTAAATCAATATGTGTTCTAGCCCTAAGGATTTTTGTCTCAACTACTTATTGATTAACATTGCTCAAGCAATTCTCTATGAAATAATCTAAAATTTTATCACTAATAACTACTAGATGTGATGGCTATTGATATTACTATTTGTTTTTTATTTAAGGTAAATAAAAAATTTTAATTAATTAATTAATAGCTTATATCTTATCCATTAAGTACATCATCTAGGACTAAATGTTTATTAAGATGAGATTTCACATACAACTTAGTTAGGAAGGTCCAGTCTAGGATTCTTCATATGAAAAATTTCCTTAAAAAGTTGGCTTCATTCATTAGGAGGATGACCTAGAACCTTAAGGATTCAATCTTTCCTATGTTGTAAGGATCCAAGATGAATTTCTTCTAATGAATTAATTCCCTAAATTGATATTGGATCCACTTTTAAGTTGATTATATCCTGGTTGTTATAACCTATGTAATGACTTACCTAGCCCCCTAATTAAGATTGGTTGATTTTTGAACCTAGGTTATTTAGATTAAAATTTCTTATTTATTAAAATTCCTACTTAGTTAAGAGAGTAAACCAATGATAAGAGTGTCAAGATTTTTATATACTCTATTGGTGGATAAGTGAACTCTAAATATATAGAGGCTAGTATCCTTAATGCTAGTATCATAGTAGGCATCTCAACCACTAACACCTATGAACAAGCATATCAAGAATTCATACAAAGGTACAAAGATATTTAATCTCTTTCCCTCCTAACAATTGCTAAATGGATATAATGATTCTAAATTACTAATATGTAAGATTAAGTATCATAATTAACATGAAGTTTATTAACAATATATACTATAAATAGTTCATCATCATCCTATTCTTGTTCTAATAAAATGGAATCAACTACATAACTTATTTTTTTTCATTTACCTCTATGAAGAACTAGATCCTTATTTAATTTTAGTTTCTTCAAAATATTTGATCATTTTTCCATGTCTTCTTTGGTCTTCCTTTCAATGAATTTCCTAGAATAGGGATGTACCAACCTTTGTTTCTAAGTTCATTATTTGGTCTTCATTACACATGATCAAACCATATAAGCCATCATTCTTATAGTTTATCTAAAATATAAGCCATTCCAATTCTTCCTGTATGTATTTTATCTCTTCTAGTAACATTCAATATCCATTGAAGCATTTACATTTCTACCACACTAATTTTTTGTCCATGCCTCTTTTGTATTACCTAACATTCAACACCCTATAAGATAGTAGGCCTAATTACTATCCTATAAAATTTTCCCTTTAATTTTATTGGCATTTTTTTACCACATAGAATATCACTAGCCTATCTCCATTTTGGCCATCCTGCTTCAACTCTATTTTTGATATCTTTATCAATTGATTTGAGGATTGATCCTAAGTAGTTAAACTATTTGTAGTTAGGGACTTTTTTGTCTTGAATTGTTACTTCTATTTTATCACTGTATATGTTGTTATTAAAATTCCATTCCATATATTCTATTTTACTTTTACTAATTTTAAGCCTTTTAATTCTAGAGCATGTCTCTACTTCTCTAGTTTAACAATAATATTTTCTTGAGTTGTATCCAACAACATAATATCATTTGTAAATTGCATACACCAAGGTATTTCATTTTGTATTTCCTTTGTTAATTCATCCATAATAATAGCAAATAAGTATGAACTAATTATAGACCCTTCATGTAGACCTACTATGACTAGAAAATCAGATGTTATTCCACAAGTTGTTTTAATTTTAGTGGTAGCTTCTCCATACATGTCTTAAATCACTTTAGTATATTTATTATGAATTTTTTTCCTCTACAAGATCCACCACATCATATCTCTAGGCACTCTGTCATATGCTTTTTCCAAGTCAATGAAGATCATATGTAGATTTTATCTATATTTTTTGAATTTTTCATCAATTTTCATATCAAAAAATATCCTCTATAGTAGATCTCCCTTGCATAAATCTAAATTGATGCTTTTTTGATTCAAGTTTGAGACATTTCTTGATGACTTTTTCTCAAAGCTTCATAATATGTCTCATTAGCTTGATACCTCTATAGTTTGCACAATTTCATACATCTCCTTTATTTTGGTAATTGGAAATAAAAAAATATTTTTCTCCAATTGTTGGATATTTCTCCATCCTTTAAAATTTTGATAAATAATTTTGTTAGCCAACAAACTCCTATACCTTCCAATGCTTTCCAAGCTTTTATTGCAATGTTATCTAGTCCAACAACGTTTATATTTTTCATCTTTGACAAGGTTATCTTCACCTTGAAGAAGGAAAGTGCATTAACCAAATCAAAATATAGTTCTTCTTCTTGGATGTATTCTCTTGAGAAATATTCATTTAATAATTCTTGAAAATAGTTTTTCCACATATTAAAAATTTCATTATATTTTACCAAAACTTTGCATCTGCTTCCTTGATTCATTTGGCATGATAAATATTCTTGCATTTTCTATTTCTTATTTTTCAATTCATAAATAGACTTTTCATTTTTATTTATTCCTAATTTCTCATAAAAGCTATCTAATACCTTATGTTTGGCTTTGACTACTACTATAGTTGCCTCCTTTGCCATTTTGTATATCAATCTACTTTCTTGGCTACCAATTTGTTGTCATTCCTTAAATTATTTTGTATTATTTTGGATAGCATGTTGCAGTTCATCATTCCACCATCATGTCTCCTTTGGGATGCATTTTTTCCCCTTTTTTCACCTAAATGCAACTTTCCATCTACCCCTAAATTAAATTTTTAAAGCAATCTTAATTCTAGATGACTTCATGACGTAATTGTTCACTAAATAAGGTGATGTTATCTTAATTCAAATTCCACTATTTTATGCATTTAGTCCCTTTTCACATGCTACCTTTAAAGTTATGTATACCTAAATCCATGATCATTAGTCAATGCTAAGTTGCAAGATACTCTCTAGGTATGACCTTGTAGTCTTTTCATATCACCCAGTCACTTTTGCACAGTAAGAAATAATAAGTTTGTGTTTTATCCATAACACTTTTTTATCTAATTAAATTTTCTATCCTATGCTTGAAATAAGTATTTACAATTAAAAGGTCATAGGCACTTAAAAATTATAGTATTGAATTTCCCATATGATATTGCTCTCCAAATTCTTATCCTCCATGGATCCTATCATATCCCATTTTCATAGATCCAACATGACCATTAAAATATCCTCCAATGAATATAATTTTTTGATAGGAAATTTCTTGAAGCACATGATCCATGAAATCCGATAAATCCCACTTAATTGAATTTTCTAAGGTAATTTGTGAAGCATATATGCTAATGATATTAATGATCTCATTTCCAAGCACAAGTTTGATGTTCTTAATTTGATCACCATGGTGATATACTTGTACCACTTTATCTTTGATACATTAATTAATAATGATGTCCACTACATTTTTGTGATTTTCTTTTTCTGAGTAAAAGAGTTTGTAACCCTATCTTAAATCTTTAGCTTTCTCCCCTTTCCATCCTATTTTTTGGAGATAGGCAATGTAGATTCTTTATCATTTCATGGCATTGGTAATTTTAGAGGTCTTTCTATTAGAAGTACCAATGTTCTAGGTTGCCCTAAAAAATTTCTATCACTGGACTTACTTCTTTACACATACCTGTCTCTAATGTAGAAACCCTTGTCTCCTATCCATAACATCTAGATTAATGATGTTGCATGTCATTTCTAGAGGATGTCCTAGCAAGTTCTTGCCCATTTTACATAGCAATCAAGCCCTGTGACTAATATTCATCACTTCTAGGAAATTTCCTAACATTTGCAAAATCTAATTAAAAAAACATTCATAACATTTGGTAAGGTTTTATACCTGGCTACCTACTTAACACTAATCATCCTCCCTTTGTATATAGGCTTTGGACTAGCATTCACCAAGTTATATACTATAAATAGTTAATTTAAAGAAACAAGTATGAGAATAATTGGATGGTATAGCAAGAAGGTTTGAAAGGGAATGAAAGAAAATGAAAATGAATTTTTAACTCATCTAACCAACTATAATGATTAAACTTGAATAATTAACTACTATTCCACCCACTAGCTTTGCTTATAGAAAGGCATTCCTATAGGGTAAAAAGCATTTGGAGTGACCATAAGACACTACCCTAACTACAAGGTTCTTGTGGAAGCTTGTTTTTGCTTCCAATTAAAGGTTTTTATGGGATCCCTTTATTATTATTTTTTTTCCTTTTTCTTTTGGATTGACGATATGCTTCAATCATAAGGTTCTTATGGAAGCCTAACCCTTCTTCCAATTGGGGTTTTGTGTAGAAAATTTTAGTTTTCTTCATAATATTTTACTACCTAATCCAATTATGATTTTTTTAGGGGTTTTTTATAAACTTTTTATAACTATAGTGGGTTTCTTACTTGGGGTGCTAGTTTGATTTTAATTAAGATGCATTTCCTACCTCTAGATTCTAGTCCCAACATAACACATCCTTTCCACCACATTCATCAAATTATATTAGCATTTGACATCAAACCTATTTTAAGAGCATAAGCATTTCAAAATATTATGCTACTTAACCATAAAAATTGTTAATCAAGGAAGTACTTGTTCTTTCAAGAAATTATTTTAATGAATAACTATATCAAGCAAGTAAAATAACAATATTTCTTTCTTTATTAATTTTCCAATGGTTTACCCCTAGGTGGATTTTGGGTTTAAACCCATCCATTTCAAGATAGAAGTTATTCTTCTTCTTTACATTCCAAACATGATGCTACTAAATGTTTTAGAGCCCTAACTACAATAGAATTTTCTATGTCCCTTTACATTTTTTAAGGTAAAATTTGTAGAGTACTAGTTAACTATTAATTGTATTTATATTATTATGGAAGGTGATTCTAAACTAGCATGATCTTTAGCCATTTTCACTTCGACAGATTACTATTCTTTTATAGGAGAAGGAGGTGTCAAACGCCAAAAAAATGAATATTAATGTTTAAAAAATTAGATTACATCAAATCATCAAAGAGACCATCTTTAAAAAATCCCAATGGATTTGGGAATGTTTTTTTAAGTTTTCATCCTTACAACCAATCCAAAAAAACTTTCCCTCTAGGTTAAGAAAAGGATCAAACCTTGCCTATATTTAGAAATGCTCTCATAGGTTCTTACTTCTTACTAAAGGATTTCTTATAAAGAGAAGAAGAAAATTCTCTTTAAAGAAAAAAGAATACATCCATCAAAGAGAAACAAGAAATAGCAAAAAAAATTGAAAGCTTTCCATCCTTAAGCCTTCAAAACAAAAAGAAAATAATATTGTAGAAAATAAATTAATTATTTAACTTTCACTAGGAGCTTTTTTCCTTAAAGTTGTAGTTGAAAAGCTACATCTTTGAAAATCTATTATTTGATACTTGAAGAGATTTCATAGTTATGCTTTTCCTACTAGAAAATAACTACACACTAAAGATTCCAAATAGAGAATAAAATTGATGAGACGCAATTCACACAAGCCGCGATATCGCGTACGCGATATTGCGGTCTGCCGCCATATTTATAAATAAGAGGCGGCACTCCCCTTATTTCCCATCTTAGTCTAGAAGTAGGGAAACTCTGGCAGTTTGCTCACTCCAGAGATAGATTATTTTCCATGTGCCTGCAGTAGGAGTCCTAAAGTGAACAGATCTTTATCCGAGCAACATTGTACCTAAACACAAGTTGTGTACGGAAATAAAGATGAACTTCCTGGATAAACCTTGCAGTGCATGGAATAGGATTTATTTATTATTTTATCTCTCACCGTAAACTCCTAGAATGCAGTATGATTATGAATTGATTACGCGCATCTAAGGATGTGTACGGTTAGTCAAGGAATCGGCTGCTCATCGCATGCGGTATGAGTACAACTTGATTACGAGCATCTAGTGTGACTACTTGGTAACCCAATGGCGTATCCAGGATCTACGCTTGGTAATCCCAATGGTCATCATGCATGATAGATGTGTACAATTAGTCAAGGAATCAGCTGCTCATCGCACTTAAGCTAGATAGATTCTCTCAACCCTTTCCTCCTAGTTAAGTGCCTCAGTACGACCACTTCGAGCACGTGCATTACGCATGGTGATCCCAGTGACGATTAGTGTTTGGTAGCCACGGTTGCATCGGTTCAGGGTGTGAACAGTAAGTGGGAACGGATGTTGATGCTAGGTAATTTAAATTTAGTTATTAGTTAAAGTTAGTTTCTCAACCCTTCACCTCGATAGCATAGGAGAAAAACATAAAAACATATAAAAATCATATACCTCAGACTTACTTAACCATACACCGTGACAACTACAAGTAAGTCTGGGAAGATAACGAATGGTTAACCTTAAGTGTCCCATGAGGCGTGTAGGAATTTAGTCTACGGAGTTCGACCGGATCACACGTGCTACACTTGTTTTTTATGGTTGAGTGTAGGGGTACCTCGCCACTCATCATTGGCACCGTTGCCAGGGACTAAGTGTTTGCGCACTAAGTAGGACATAAGACGATATTACGTACATCGTTGGGAGCTTAAATGAACCTTAGGGTTAATCATAAGAAAAAAATTATATAATGGTAAAATTAGCACACCTATAAGACATCATGTCTTCTTCTTCTTCTCACAAGAGCACATCGCCTAAGGATCATACAAAGGACAGTCAGCAATCAAAAACACATAGCCAAAATCAGCCAAGTCCTCAACAATATAGGGTGACATATACTCATCCCAATGAGTATGTACCTGATCTTACCTTTATCCTCCATCAAGATGAATAGATGCGCTGGAGAGATTTGTTTGGTAACATAGTGTTACCTCCAGATCGTGTTGTCCCTAACATGCTTCTTCGTGCTTTGGCACAGACTGGCATAATAGAATTATACGCCAAATATGTTGCGGCAGACTCTAACATGAGGGATTATCATCCCATGGATTTACAACATATGAGGGACCCAAGGCAAGAGAGCCAACATACACAGTTGAAGGGCAAAGGCCTACACATCCTTAGCGAAATAGGAGATGACAAACCCATTACAATGGGTTCTCTATCAAGAGACGTTCCCCCTCCTAACAATGGTGAGGAGGTTGGGTATCAGAACTTACGATCAATGATACATAACACTGGTTCTAATGCTCGTGAACNTTCCTACCTTCTCTTCAGCTACTTTGGCCCTGATCGTGGTGACGATCCNCACCAACTGTTCACAGAGGGAACAACAACAAAAGACAAGGATAGGCACTTAGATCTTCACCACGATCAGGGCCAAAGTAGCTGAAGAGAAGGTAGGAAGCATTGCCATGGAAATGATTCTCCTTCTTCTTCTCCTTCTTCTCATCACTCACCCTCTCCTTCCACATCAGGGCGTAATCATGAAGAGCATAATGGAGAGGATAAAAGTAAGAAAAATAAGAGACCTCGATGAAAGAGTCGAGAGAGAGGACAAGGGCAAGGACATAAGGAGAGTAGGAAACAACGAAGACATCATAGGCATCATGAAAGAGATGATCATGACGAGCCCCTACTCACAACCTGAAGTATGCTTGACATAACAAAGGCAGTTAGGATTCCAACAAGGCATTTAAAACATAGTTAGATCAAGCGTTTAGACATGAATAACATCCCATGCTTTGAGGGAGGATACAATGTTGATCCGCAGCATCATTTATAGGCATTCCATGATGCCTACACCTTGTAGAATATAGAAAACAAGTGGCAGAAACTTAAGTTGTTTTCCAAGACACTCACCAAGGAAGCAGAGAGCTGGTACTGATCCTTAGAACCAGAAACCATCAGGAGGTGGAGTACAATGTTAGAACTATTCAACGATAAGTATTAAACATACTACAGAGCCTCCAATTTGCGTAAGCAGATCCAAGGATGGAAGCAAGGAAATCATGAACCCTTGGATGCTGCCATGGCCCGTTACTACACATTATTACATCATTGCCCAGGCCATTAATACGCACAGTGAGATAAACTCTACCACATCATGGATGGGCTCAGACATGAAACAAGGAGAACCCTTGGGACTTATGCCCAAGGGAGACTATCACAACTTAGAGCTCATGAAGTTTATCAATTGTTGGAGCAAGTAGCAAAAGAAGAAGGTGAGCTATGAAAAAGGAAAAGTTTGGAAGAGTACAACCGTGATCCCTCTCTTTGAAAAAAAGGAGTAAAGTTTTGTGATGAAGAGGATGAGTCACCAATTGAAGAGTTTGTGAATAGAAAAACCTTGCCGATTGAAAAACTCA
>MNCI01023361.1:97316-126909 GCA_015680685.1 Gnetum montanum | reverse complement strand
GTGTTGAATGAACCTAACTCTCCAAGAGACAACAACAACTCCTATGCTATAGCCTCATTCATAGAAACTAAATGGTCTAATCCTCCTAAGAAGCCATTTGTCATCAAAGTAACATTGTAATCCCAAAATACAAAGCCTAGAGAGCCCTTTGTCATATGGAATCCACCACCTCGAGCCCCTAAGAAGCCCTTCATTATAGATGTCCCACCTTTAGTGGTGTCAACTTCAGAACCAGGACTACAAGTTGATAATCCTTCAAAGCCTAGGGAAAAATTTGTTATCCCAATTCCTTCATCTTCAACAAGTAATCCTATAATAACCCATAACCAAAGCTCAACTATAGTGGTCCACAAATCAAAGGTTTGTAAGAAACCATCACCACAATGGTGGTGAAAGCAACTTATCACCAAACCAAAAAATAAGTCCACTTAAGGTAAGTAATGCCAAAAGGCTTCAAAAAAACTTACACCAAGATCAACCACATCCATGGATAATGGGCCCAAGTTGCATGCACTAAAACCTAAGCCACAAACTCTAAGGAGGATGGAGGAGGTTAGAACTACTAACATAGAAACATTACATGCAAAAGGAAAAGGTATCCTCACAACAATGGAATAAGAAAAATGGTTATTAAATCAAAAGAACACATCACCAAACTTGTATGACTTGTTCATGACCTCTCCTATGCATAGGGATGCACTAGCTCAAGTGTTAACCTCTGTCCTTATGAGCAAAGACATGCTCTCCAACAAAGAATCAATCCACTCTATCATGGAGCAAGCTTGTTTAGGGATAAAAAACATAAACAAATGCTAAACATTTATTACAATGAGATGAAGGTTGACTCTAGAAATTGATAAGTGCTATCCACCCCTCTCATCATCACTATACATGTTGGAAAATACAAGGTTCATCGTGTTCATGTAGATTATGAAGTAGCAACTAATGTGGTACCATTTTCCATTGTTGATAAGCTAGGCCTAATAGAGAACATCCAAGAAACCATTACCTTAGCACTCAAGTTATTTTAGGGATTTCTAGTAGTAGTGAAAGGTTCCATCACTTTGGATTTTGTAGTTGGTGAGTAATTTCCTACATTGGCTAACTTCCTAGTAGTTGAAGAGACACTCGATTTCAACTTGATCCTAGGAAGTCCATGTTTGGCTAAGCTTCATGTGGTCTCACCTTACATACATTAGGAGATTCACTTGCCATATAAGGATGGAGAAATTGTGATCCATGGGGACAATGTGTTGGTACCATCGATTAACTATGTCAATATTGACTAAGGTTCGAAGGTGGAGTTTTAAGAGGATACACCCTAAACTCAAGCTGGGCCTAGTATCAAGAGTAAAAAAAAATGATAAGAACAACTCCAATGATAGTAACACAAAACTCTAGGTTGTTGAACAATTAATGCAAGTACACACTAATTACCATTTTGAACAAGAAAAATGGTGAAACTAGGATCACACAAGGAAAGCCCCTTAATTTATCAGGGATCAAGCAACAAATACATCATAGAAAATTCATCTCTTCTTTTGTTAATGACCATTGGTTTACTTATACAACAATATATCATGTTGCATTGTTGGTTTTATCCTTATATGATATTTCAAAAGAATCCCATACCTATTAGACAATGTATGGACCACGACTTACTATTCCCTTAAACTGGCAAGCAACACATGACTTGTTAAGGACTTAAATTGCAAGAAATGAATAGCCCACAAAGGCCTCAAACTAGCAACTTCATAGCCTACTAGAGGTTAAAACTAGTGAAGTCACCTTCTAGGGCCTAAAAATGGAAACCTCATGGCCCACCAAGGCCTAAAACTAGCATCCAAATAAGTCTTGGAATGGGTTCCAAGCATAAACCACGACTAAGACACACCTCCTAGCTATCCATCCTTAAATCATTGAAGCCAATACAATCCTATATCAAATTTGGAACCTATACATTAACATTGGAAGGTCCTGAGTGCTAAAAATGATCAAAACTCATATCAAAATAAGAAATTTTTGAGGAACTATACTAGAACAATGCTAGCCAATGTAGCTTTACAAAATTTGGCAAAAACAAGGTTCCAATGACCTATGGGATTCATAATTTTAAGATTGGACTATAGCCATAGGTACTAGCAACCTTGGGCCCCAAAAACTTAGTCGATTTATCTTTTACATTGCCTAGAAATCAAAATTTATTTACACCTATGCTGGAACAACGCTGGTCAATGTAGCTCTAAGAAAAAGGGATAAAACAAGGTTCCAATGACCTATATGATCAATAGTTTTGGGCTTGGACCATAGCCATAGGTACCATTAACCTTTGGGCCCCTAATATTTGGTGGTTAGCCTTCTAAATCATCAAAAAATAAATATCTTTTCACAACTACACTAGAGCATTGTTAGCTAGTGTTGCTCTAGGGGGGATGGGGGTTCCAAGCATTAATCAAGCCTTCAATTAACTTCAAAATGGTTACATTAAGGCAAAAACCCAAGTAGAAGCCTCCA
This sequence comes from Gnetum montanum, assembly GCA_015680685.1. Taxonomy (NCBI): domain Eukaryota; kingdom Viridiplantae; phylum Streptophyta; class Gnetopsida; order Gnetales; family Gnetaceae; genus Gnetum; species Gnetum montanum. The sequence continues at coordinate 124,395 of MNCI01023361.1, read as the reverse complement.
ATAGCTTTGAAACCTTGTCAAATTCAATCAAAAGTGATGAAAATCTTGAAATTTAGTGGAGCTACACTTGGGGCATCTGATCCATGTTAGCCAGCATGGCCCTAATGTGGATGGGTGTGGTATAAATTTAAAACACCAATATTAACCTCCTAGTTATCATGTTTTGACCTTAACACTTCTTCATAGCCTTCAACAACAAAAAAAATAAAAAATAAGGAAAATTACATACCCTCTACCTTTCCCACATTAGGGAACCCTCCACCCATGCTGTCCAACATGGGTGCTCTAGGGAATGATCCACAAAAATCTATTAATACCTAGAATAGCCTTAAAGCTTACACCCATGACTTTAGTACCTTTTCCTACCCTGTAGTAGCCAAGAATGAACAAAATAGAAGTTAAAATTCATTTCTAACATCTTTTCCACATTGGGAAACCCTCCACCCATGCTGGTTAGCATGGGTCCAACATGGGTTCCTTGGGGTGGCCTATAAAACCAAATTCATAACCTAAAATAACCTAAAAACCCATCCTTATCATCATAAAGTCTTTCCAAAACCTCCATAAGCCATAAAATGTCAAAAAATAAGCCAAAATGGGAGAAGGTTATCATTTCCCCTCCATCCATGCTAGAGCCAAGCTAGCCAACGTGGCTTATGAAGGGTTGATTTCAAAAAATATCTAAAGACCTTCAAAATGGATGATGATGGTGCCAAATCTTAGCTATTGACATCTGCAACCCTAGAGCTTGCATTCTTGGTTTATTTTTTGCCAAAACCAACCTAAATATAATAACCCAAGGTATCCATGCTAAGGGAGGCCTAAGCCACACTGGCTAGCATGGCTCCAGTTTGGGTAAGGTTCTTTGGTGATAAGGATGGGGTTTTAGGTTATTTTAGGTTATCAATTTGGTAGCACTTCGAGACACCCATAAGCCTAAAACCTATTGTAGTAGGGCCTAGAATCCCAAAACCTTGAACTAATAAAAATTTGGCCTTATTTCAACCATAAATATTCACCATGCCCCCTCATCCATGCTGCAACAACACTACCTAGTGTGGCTTAAGGGGGAGGGATATAACTATCCCACATGTCAAAAAACTATCAAACATGGTCAGTTTTAAGCCAAAACTACAAATACAACTACCAGCAGCCTTTGAAGCCTAAGAACATGGTCAACTTACCTCTGAAATCATCCTAGAGGTGACAAGCAAGAGTATCCATTTTAAGCCACATTGGCTAGCATGATCCCAATGTGGGAGAAGTATCCAACATGAATTAATTAGTAAAACACTCTCAAAATTTCCTTAAAACTCAACTAAGAAGCCTACAACTGCAAGAGCATGGATTTAGCTACAATTTGATCATGTTTTAACCTCGTAACCATCTAATTTAAGCTAGACACACTATAGCCTTCAACCTTCCATCCACATTGGCCAACATGGATCTAGGGGGATATTACCTTAAAACCATTTTTAATATAATTTTGACCTATAAAAAAATCAATTTGTATTGTTGTAACCCTACACTACCTTGGGAAGACCTTGGAACATTGATCTTCATCCCTTAGAGGTCATAAATCCACTTTTTCTTGGCAGGCATGCTAGGGCTATGTTGGCCAGCATTGCTCTAGAGTGGATGGCACTAGCAGGCTTCAATGGTAGCTTCTAGAGGTTGAAGTCAATGCCAAAATTGACCTATTACCTTCCTAGTACACTGTGCTTACCATGCAAGTCATTGGAGGTCAAAAACTACTTAAAGCCAACATAGGAGATCACCTGATCAATCCATCCATGGTAGGGATCACCATACTCATGCTAGCTAATGTGGGTCTAGCATGGATGCCTAGAAAACATCAATTTTTTTTATCTAAAATATCCTCAAAATAGCCTTCTTAGATGCCCAAACTCACCTACCAACCTTATAGCCTTATAGCATGGTCCACTAAGGCCTTAAATTGGTAACATGACCTGCTAAGGCCTAAAACTAGCAAGGTTGTGAGCTTAGTTGACCATTCTTGACCTTCTTTTTCATATCTTCACTATTATTTAGGTTTTTTTTTTATCTTATTTGACCTTTGTTAGTCCACTTTTATCTCTTATAGTCTTGGCTAGCCTTGTTTACATTTTAATAGCATGTGTTCATATATTTTTATAGCATTTTAACATGATTTATTCATCTTTACTTGGGTGTCACTTAATGTGATTATGGTTGATATGGCAAGATTGAAGTATGGACATCTATAAGAAAATTAGTTTACCTTTGAGCCTAAGTGGATTCCATAGTGATGTTGAATGATGTATTGATTCTAATTATCTAGATCTTGAGCCCAAGAGTCTTGTCAACCACATAGCATTGATAGAGAAACCTTTAGAATGACCCAAGAACTTAGTTAAAACTCTTGACCTTGAGGCTAGTGACATTACCAAAGACTCTCTAGTTGAGGTTCCTATCATGACACATAGTGGTAAGGAGAAAACATTGAAACTAAGTTCCTCACTGGAACCTCAGTAGGCTCAAGGCATCACCAAGATTCTACAAGACAATATTAATGTCTTTGCCTAGACATATGAAGATATGCCAGGTCTAGACCTATGTTTAGTCCAATATAACATCATCCTTGATCCTAGCATTAGACCAATTAAGCAAAAGGTTCATAACATTAGCCTTGATTTGGCATTGGCAGTTTGTGATGAACTCACAAAACTATACCAAGTTGGTTTCATTAGAGTTGTTGATTATGAAAAATGGGTATCCAACATAGTGATATTTCCTAAGAAAAATGGGAGTATTTGCATGTACATTGAAATTGAAACCTAAACAAGGAAACTATTAAAGATGATTTCTTGTTGTCTAGTATTGATCATCTTATCAATACTATGGCTGGACATGCCTTATTATCCTTCATGAATGGATTCTCAAGATACAACCAAATTAGGATCAACCCAAAGCATCAGCTTAGTACAACCTTCATCAACCCTTGAGGTATCTTTTATTATACCATGATCCCCTTTGATCTAAAGAACATAGGAGCAACCTACCAAAGATCTATGACATATATCTTTAGTGATTACATGTTAGGTTTGATAAATGACTACATAGATGATATAGCTATTACTCCCAAAGGTGGCAAACAACCATGCACATGACCTAGACCTTGTACTTAAACAATGCCTCAAGTATAAGCTTAGGATTAATCCTAGAAAGTATGTCTCTGGTATCAAAATTAGTAAGATGCTTGCCTTTGTAGTATCTAAAGAATGGATACATATTAATCCTAATAAGGTTAAAGCAATTTTCAACTTGATCACACCTACTAACCTTATGGAGCTTTGAGGACTACAAGGAAAACTACAATTTATCTGTAGGTTCATCACTAGGCTTATGGATAAGTTACAACCCATGTAGTAGTTTATTAAGAAAGGGGTCCACTATGAGTGGATGGCTCAATGCCAAGAGGCCTTTGAAAATCTAATGTAAGAGTTGGTGCAACTATCAATGGTTTATCCATTATAAAAGGATAAACCCTTTTACATCTACCTTGCTATCTCTAACATGTCCATTGCCTCTCTACTTTTTTAGAAATGAGATGATGGAGCAGAGTTGTGAGTCTACTACCTAAGTCATGGATTAGTTACCCATGAGACTTGATACACCAAAGTAGAGAAGTAATATCTAGCACTAGTCTTATCATTAAAGAAATGAAGATACTACCTCTTTAGGAGCTAGGTCAACATCATTTGTAAAGACAACATGCTTAGAGCCATAATAATCAACCTTTGTAAAAGTAGTCATAGAGCCCATTGGAAAGCCATAACAGTGGAGTTTGTTCTTCATTACATTTCTCAAGAATCAACAAAAGGTCAAGCTATAGTCATACAACTTACTATTTCACTAGTTGATGACCATGCAACTATTGACCTTGAGTTTCTTGATGAATATGTTGGTAGTCTTACACTTTGATGGTGCTTCAACTACATATGGGGCCAGTGCTACTACCATCATAACATTTCCATCTAGTGAAATCCAACCCTTCACCTATCATTTTAAATTTTCATGTACCAACAATGTAGCGGAGTATGAGGGCTTGATTAGAGAGATAATGGGAGCTCATGACCTAGGAGTAAACCTGTTAGTGATCAAAGGTGATTTATAACTTATGGTCAACCAAGTAATCAATGTTTACACATGTAAAGCCAAACATTTACAACCTTACTATGACCTAGGGAAGAAATTGATGCAACATTTTATAAACATTGATATCCATCATGTACCTTAGATCAAAAACACTATAGTTGATGCCATTACAATGCTAGCCATCTTGATTGTGGATTGTGCTATTTCCATCATACAGAGTACTAAAGATACTTTTATGATCATAGTTCATACTACTCCTATAAAGGAGTGGTATGACAATATCAAGTTTTACCTTATGAAAGGAAAACCTTCACAAGGCTTGACTATTCTTTAAAAGGATGCTATACGTAAATGATCAAAATAGTATGCCATTGTAGGTAATAACACTTTATGTCGATGGTCCTATGATGGAATATTTTTAGTATGCTTAGGCAAAGCCAAACCCTAAATAGTCCTAAATCAGGTTCATGAGGGTCTATGTAGGGGACATATAGGACCTAGAGCTATGGTTGCTAAAATTAGGTGATTAGGCTATTATTGGCCCTATATGTAAAATGACTACCTATGAAAAGTTAAACTTATGACACATGCCAACAACATCATAACCTTATCCATGTACCACCAATTAAGTTACACACTAAGATAACTTGGTCATTTCAATGGTGGGTGTTTGATATCATTGACCCCATAACACCTAAGTCTTCCATAGGGCATAGATTTATCATCACTACAACCAAATACTTTACAAAGTAGGTTGAAGCTATTCCCCTAAGAATAAAAATGTTTGAAAAAGTCTATAGATTCATACGAGATAACATAGTAGCTCATTTCGGCATACCTATGACCATAGTCACAGATAATGGACCATAGTTTAGCAGCCAAGAAGTGCAAAAATTTTATCAGGACCTAGGCATTAACACTTCTTCTCTTCACCATGTTATCCTCAAGCCAATGGACAAGCTAAAGCAAGAAACAAGGCCATTATCAACTTGCTCAAAAAGATGTTGAATAATAGAAAATGCAAGTGCCATGAGTAGTTTGTCCATGTGCTTTGGGCCTACAAAACAACATTCCATATAGTGATTGATGTAACTTCTTATAGATTGGTTTATGGTTTTGAAGTTGTCTTACCTCTTAAATTATAGGTTCCATTGCTTTAAGTAGCCTTGTCAAACTTCATCAATGATGAACAAAATAAGGAGTTGCGTATCATGGACCTAGACTCGATGGAGGAGTAATAGGTATGAATGCTTGCTCACATCAAGCGATATTAGGAGAGGAAAAAATGGCAACATGAACATAACCTAAAAAAATACAAGATCAAGGAAGGTGACCTAGTCCTCAAGGCCTTCTGTAAGCATGTGGATAAAATTCTTAGCCATTTGGAAAGGGCCTTTCCTAGTCACTAAGTTCTATGGTAATAGTGCCTTTAGGATAGCCAACATAGATGGGAATGAGTCCAATCTAGTCAATCATTCCTATCTAAAGCCTTACTAAATATAGCCTACAAAGATCAATAATTGACATTGATGACCTTCACAACTAATAACAAGTGAACTTGCATGAATTTTCTTCATTCTCACACAACAAAAAAACTCTTAAACTATGCAACATATGTGACCTTTGGTAGGATGGTTTACTAATTCTTCCATGTGACCTTATACATTTTATTGTAACAACGTGCTTTCTTTGCTTGGTTTTCTTATCCTCTTGGAGTTGTACTTATAGGATGAAGGTTGGAGTCATTGCAAAGGTGAAACTCATCATGGTAGCAAATAACCATGTGACTTCAATGCACAAGATTCAATGAGTTTATGTTGTTGTGCCAAGAGTGCTTATTTTGTTTCCATCCTATTATCATTTCCTTGAATTCAACCTTGTAGCCTGATTATAACCTTCTTTACCTTGAGTAACAATGTTGACCAATGTCTCACACTCATGCATTATGATCATATGACATCAGATGAGCAACGAGGTACCCCTATGCACAACCATAAAAATAAAAGTGTTCATGTGTGATCCAATCGAACTTGAAGGATTAAGTGCTTATGTGCCTACACAAAACAAGGATGAGTTATGTAGTCATTGTCTTTCCAAGCTTACTTGTAAGGTACAATTGTATGGTTAAGTAAACTTGAGATGTATGATTTTTATGTTTTTCTTTTATATTTTCTATCCTAGTCTCCTAAGTGTGTGCAATGAAAATATTTAATTAACTAATGATTTTGTAACTCTAATGTGAATCAAATCGTAACACCAGCATCCGTTCCCACTCTTTAGACACATATTGAACCAATGTAACACTACTGAGATTACCAAATGCTAGTTGTTACTGGGTTACCAAGTGTTCCACGTATGCTCGAAGTGGTTGTGCTAAGTGTGATAATTCATTGATAATTGATAATTAATAATTCTATTGAAATAACATTAATTAACTACTAAAAGAATTAAATAATAGTAAACAACATTAAATGTAATAATTAAGCTATTCTGAATGTTGCAAAGTTTATCACAAAGTTCGTATTTATTTTTGGACACAAGGTGTGATTAGGTACACAATGTTTGAATAAAGATCCATTCACTCTATGACTCCTACTATGGGCACTCAGAAGTAATTCTAACTCTAGAATAGAAAAACTATAAAATTTCGGCTAAGGGACTAAAAAAACAACTCCAAGCCAAGCACCCCTATCTCTTATTTATAGATAACACAATAGGTTCCGACATCGTGTGCCCAATATTGGGGATCCAATGCCAATATCCGGTATCCAATATCATAGATCTGATATCGTGGATCTGATATTGGATTGCTTATTTGGTGACTCATCATACCCCCACAACTGAATGAAAACTCATCCTTGAGTTCCTTATAAAATATTGCAAAGGTATGGGATTATTGACTAAATGACAACTAATGATAACATGGAATGATAGATTCAAAGTGCCTGGTGAACAGACAATGCTTGAAGAGGAAGCTAGGAAAGCTTAGAATAAGGACAGTGCTTGAAGAGGGCTAGGAATACATTTGGAAAGAAGATTTAGTAGGAGATTAATTACCAAGAAGTGCAAAAATTGGATGCACTAAGGTGGAAAATAAAGGTTTTAAAAGAAAAATGCCTAAGAGATAAGGAACTTAACTATCCTAGCTAAGGAGTATGTAAGTGGGTCCTTCCCATAGTGAGCTTATGCCCTTAATGCCATTACATGCCCTCAAACCAAGGAGTCTATGAGCCCCAAGGATGATTAATGGTTTTGGATTGTTAAAAATCAAATTATTGGAGAACCCATCAAATAATAAAGACCATCTCAAAATGAATCCATTGATACAATCATGAGAAGAGGTAGTGGGGTGGTACATGGGAGGAACTAGTGGATGAGAGAGAGAGAGAGAGAGAGAGAGAGAGTATGGAATGAAGTCTTGCATTTTGGTCACATGATGTCCATTGTAGAGGATGTGATTGGTATGACCTAATAGTTTCCATCATTAGTTAGAATCAAGACCATGCACTTCTAGTGACTTTGCATTGGTACATTAGACCATTCTACCCTCCAAGATATAGGAACATCCCCATAGACCACTCACCATTCCAAGGAAAGAAGAAAAGAGAAGTAGGAAGTGAAAAGAGATTTATTTAGAGGGGTGCCTTTAGGCATGGGTAGCATGTCTTTTGAGCCCCATAACTAGTGCTTGTAGCTTGTTATTATGTCTAAGGGATGTGATTTGAATTTCCATTATTATTTTTTCCAATGGGAACCACACCATGCAAAGACATTGCTTCCTATTTATTGGTTGATGTAGGAAGGATGAGGAACCCATGGAAATACTCATGAAACCCTAGATGTTAGGTAGGTGCAAAAGGTGAAAAATCCCCTTAAAGTCACACCCTTATTCATCCACTTAATTCATCCCAAGTTTTGAAGGTATCAAGGTCACAAATTCATTGTAAGCTTTTATTAAGAAAGGACCTCATAATTTTGAAACACGAAAACACCATAGAGTTGTGTGGAATGGTTGATAATGTGAACTCATTACTTGATATCATGAAAAAATCAATGTTTCATTAATTTACGTCAAAATTCTAAGATGAAATCTAGTCATTTGCAATCAAGTAAATAATGCAAGTTACAAATCACCATCAATTAGCAACTATATTCGACGCTAAAGTCCTGATGGAAATAAAGAAAAGGAAGACATGTAAGAAAATTCCAAATAAGGAAAAATATAAAAAAATCATAAAATATTCAATAAAATAAAAAATGTATAAAACTGGTGTAAAATAAAAAGGTTAAAAATTGAGGAGCCACTTATATAGTATCAACATGGATGGATGTCTCACCCATGACTAAGTTGGAAAGAGGAGATCCAGAAAATTAAACATGCATGTCCATCAACTAAGGCTTTTCTTTCATTCATTGTTTCTGGTTCATGAAAGGTTTTAAGTTGTTGGTTGTTGGTGAAAATATCTTAATTGGATTGTTAGGATGGTATTTCATCATGACCTTGGATGGAAAGGTTTTGTATATAATGTAAGGACCCTCCCATAACATTTGAAATTTTGTTTGTTGAGGTTCATGCATGGGGTTCTAGTCAAGCATCTTATCCCTTGGTTGAAACTTTACCTTTTGAATCTTAAGGTCTTGACATTGTTTGTAATGTGCCTTGTGCACTTCATTTAATAATAGGGCCACTAATCTATTCTCATCTACTGTGTTGAGTATTAGTAGTTTTTTTCTTTGGGCTAGAATTAAGTCCAAGTTAAGGCCAAAGGCTATTGAAAGCATATGGAGCTCAACTTGGATGGGAAGCATTGGAAGTTTTCCATACATGAGATCATAGGGAGAGTACCCAATAGGAAGTTTCCATGTTAAACAATAAGCCCAAAGAGCATCGTTGAGTTTGTTGTTCTAGTCCTTCCTATATTGACTAATCATTCATGTTATTATTTTGGTAATTTCCTTGTTAGTAACCTCAGATTGACCATTAGCTTGGGGGTGGTAAGGAGCTTTTAGTTTATGTCCAACCCCCAAGCGTTGCATGCACTTTCAAAAAGTGGCACCTGTAAAGTGTGTTTCATGGCCAGAAATTAGTGCTCATGGCATACCAAACCTATTGACAACATTTTTTTTTGTACAAATCATGTTTCTGTAGAGGATAAATAGTTAGTGATGATAGCAGCTTCAGCCCTTTTGGTATAGTAGTCAATAGCCACAATGATGTAGATATTTCCATTTGACATAGGATTGATGGACCTCATGAAATCAATCCCCCAAAGATCGAAAGGCTTTAATGGTTGGATCCACTATTGCAGCTCTTCCATGTGTGTGATCATCCCTCCATCATGTTGGCACTAGTGATAGGAATAGAAGAAGTGATGGACATCCTAGAAGATCATGGACCAATGATATCCTACCTTGAGGATTGTATTGGTTGTTCTCCTCTTAGTATAGTTGCCCCCAAAAGGTCCCTCATGTCCATCATGGAGGACTCGAAGCTAATCTACTGTAGGGACACACCATCATATTAGGCCATCAATGTAACTCTTATAGAGATTGCCCTTGATTTCCATGAAGTTCTTGGCTTGATGAAGAAACTGCTATTTCTTCCTATGGTCCCATTCTTGTGGAATCTCTTAGGTGAGTAGATTAGAGAGGATGTTATCATACTAGTTTGTTTTCTTGGGAGTTGAAGCATTAATGACATAAGTAAAGAGGAGTTTCATTAGGAAATTTATTAGATAATGATCTCTCCTCCTCCTTGCTATCCCATCACAACTGAGACAAGTGATTAGCTACCATATTCTCAGTTCCCTTTTGGTCAACCATTGTCATATAAAACTCTTGGAGGATCACCAACCCCAGTATGACACAAGGACTCATTGTTGGTTTATTCATTAGGAATTTTATGGCCCTATGATCGAAGTGAACAAACACTTTGTATCTAAGCATATAGTGCTTGAACTTTTCTAGGGCATACACTACTACCATAACCTCTTTTTTAGTGGTGATGTAGTTGAGTTGTGTACCCGAAATGCTTCTACTTGCACAATGGATGTAATATGGACATTTTTGATTGTCCAACTATGTAAGCACATCCCCTAAGGCAGAATTGGATGCATTCATCATGATGGGGAATATATTGGACTAGTTTGATGCTCATAGATTGAATTTTCTATGAGTTTCTACTTTAGTTATTGAAATAAATTTTCACATTTCTTGGTCCAGATGAATGGTACATCTTTCTTGGTAAGTTTTACCAATGGCTTGGTGATCTTTGAGAAGTTTTGGATGAGGCTTTGGTAATAAATAGTGTGACCAAGAAATGACCTTACATCCTTTGTTGTTTTAGGTTGTTTGGTTATTCCTTGTATGATCCTTATTTTCTTTGGGTCCACCTTGATCCGTTTGTTTGAGATTAGATGCCCAAAGACAATGCCATCTTGGACCATGAGGTGGCTCTTTTGTTAAGTGAGCTATAAGTTTGTCTTTACACATCTTTTAAGCACTTGCTCAAGGTGGTCCAAAGCTTGCTCAAATGTGGTCTCATAAGTGAAGAAGTTATCCATGAAGACTTCTACCTCACTACTGGTCTATTGCTTGAAGATGCAAAGGACCAATTATTGAAATGTGATAGGAGCATTGCATAGGCCAAAGGGCATCTTTCAGTATGCAAAAGTTCCCTAAGAACTTGTAAACATTATTTTTTCCTAGTCTTTATGTGTGATCTAAATTTGATTATAGTTACCATAACCATCTAGAAATCTGTAGTAATAATGCCCCACAATAGTATCTAACACTTGATCCAAAAATGGCAATGGGAAATGGTCTTTGTAACTTATCATATTTAATAGCCTAAAGTCTATACAAAATCTCCATTTCTCTTCTTTTTTGGGCACAATACCATGTGGGCTAACCCACTCACTATTTGTAATAGGATAAATGAGTTGACCTTGAGGAGTTATTTAATCTCCTCTTTCATGATTTGTTTGAGTTTTGGGTTCAAGTGTCTTTGAAATTATCTCTTTGGTTTAATGGAGGAATTTGTATAAATTCTATGTTGGCATATCCTTGGGTTAATTCTTATTATCTCATGATATGACTAGGCAAAGGCTATTGACCATTTGTTGATAACCTCAATCAATTTTATTTCTTGTACAAGAGAAAGTGTGGTATTAATAATTACCAACTTGTCATTGTTTAGAAATGTATACTCCATTCCTGTTGGTAGAGCCTTTAATTCAAGGGGCCCATGCTTAAAATTTTCAGGGATCTCTAACTCTCCCAAATCAATTTGACTTTGTACATTAGAGAATTAGTGATGAAGCTACTCCAACTTATCCATGCTTTCCACATAGGATTTGGTGTGGCTCTTAGTTGGTTCCATGCATATTGTTGATCCAGCCTCATTTTTAGTTGTCAGTCATTGATTGCCCTCCTATTTAGTGGCTGTTGTGTATAGGCACCTTTGAACCTGTGTGATATTTGCACATTGACTGCATGATAGAAGTGATGTGCCCTTGATGATCTTTTTACATGTAGTAGCATCCTTTTTCATGGTACATGATGCATGGAACTATGTTCTTATTAATTTTTCAACTTCATTTTTCTTGGATATTTTCAAGGAAAGGTCTCTAATCATCAACCTTGCATCTATAGTGCTTATCCATGTTCTTCTCATGATGATAAGGAACTCCCATTTGCTTTTTTTTCACATGGATTACTAGAAAATAAATAGGATATGACCATCCATAAGTGTTGGTCATGATGTCTTCCACCAATCCCAAAGGAATAGTGATGGATTGGTCTACTAGGTCTAGTTTGATGTTGCTATTTTTTAATGCGGGTAGGTTCCAAGTTTTGTACATTCCTTACAAAATCAAGTTAACTTTGGAAAGTGAGTCTAAGAAAGAGCCTTATATGGTTTATTTTTGAAAATTTATAAATAGATAAGGGGACTTCCAAGATCATATCTCTTCCTAGGAAGATGACTAGCCTTGATTCAATCTATGACCACATGGATCAACATGACAATGTGCAACTTGAAAGCACTTTGGTTCAAAGGTTGTGTGATAAAAATCTTAGAGGTGGAAGTAGTAGGGTTAATAGCCACAGGTGTTTGTGAGGGCGTTTTGGGCCTATTGGTTTTGAATAATGGCCTTTTGCAAGGCTTGGATTCAAAACCACTCGATTGAGGAGCTAGTTGTAAGTTTACTACCCTCGTAGTGTTTCTCTACTATGGTTGGGTAGGTATCTTACCTTGCATGGATGGAGAAGGTGGTAGAGGAGTTAAAGATGGTGGTGTAGGAATGGAAGAGTGTTGAGGAGGCTAGCAGGGAAATGGGGATGTATCCCTTGGCAAAGGTTCTTTTTAGTATTTAGGAGGATAATAGTGATGTGGGAAGGAAGTGTGACTGGAAGATTCATGTGGAGAGATGGGCAGCTGAACATAATACCCATATGGATCTGGTTGATGATAAGGATACTACTATCTTAGAGGTGGCATTCCCCATGACTATGGATGTTGCCATTGCTGGTATTATTCTTGAGGTTGAGGTGGTGCTCCACTTAGATAGTAAGCTTGTTGGTAAAACTATTGTCAATAGTTGCCTTCTGGATAAGGCAATCACTTGGGTGCTTGTCATTTTTCCAGTCTATGATTTAGAGCATACACCTCAAATTCTTGTAGGTGTAACAAGACATGGCAAAGGATGTTCTTATTGGCATATGTCACAACCATCATCATCATTTTCTAAATTTGCAACCTCCTCTACTACTATAGCTTTACCTTTATCTCTACGATATTCTTGTTTAGCATCCTTTTTCTTCCTTCACTCATGACCACTTTCATCTTGATCCTTACATTCTTCTATAATCTTTAGAGTAGCTTAGAATTTCTCATCCAAGGAGTCCCATATTTTTTCAACCTTAGTTGAGATTTCAGTAATGGATTTTTGAATTGACAAGGTTTTTCTTTGCACCACTTCATCAAGTGATGCCTCCTTCTCATTCTCATAGAAATAGGCCTCCCTCGTGTGAATGGAGGGGTTACTATTATATTCTTCTACACTTTCTTGCTTTTTCAATTGTCCTTCCTCTTTGGCCACTTACTTAATGTGTCTTTGAATATGATGGACCCTTAGCTTAGAAAGTCTCCATAGGGCATTGACCCCAAGGGTTCTCCTTGTTTCAATTTTGAGCCTATTTATAATATGACATAGTTAATCCCTTTGAAAGTATCCATTGTCCAAGCATCAATGTAACAAAGAGTAGTACTTACCCATGGTCACATCTAAGGGCTCATGAGTATCTTGTTTTCACAGTTGGATTTTCCTCCTCAAATTAAACACTTTGGAGTACATTTGGTACTTGTTGTTGAACATTGCTAGCATCATACTCCATTGTAAAATGGATTCCAGTTCCAAGGATGGTACCAAATTTTTGCCTCCTTTATGATTATCCTTGGGAACAATTTTAGCTTTTGCCTTTCATTTTCTAGATTCTACAGACATCATGGAAGGCTTGTAAATGATTCTATGGATCTAAATTATATCCCTCTTCCAACTTCTGGATATTTGTTCATATCCAATTATTTAATTTAGCTATCCTTAAAATGCCTAGTGGGAATTCTAATAGCCTTTGAAATTTTTACCATGTTTCTAGTAGCTAGCAAGGCTCATCATAGTCATAATGATTTTTTTGATCCTTATCATGGTTATGATGCCTATGATGAGTCCTGTTGTGCCTTCATTCATTATGATGTTCTTCCTCATGTTGCTACTCATGCCCATTGTTCTTGTTGTCTAGGTTGGATCTATGATCTTCCCTATCCTACCATTCATCATCATCCTAATCTCTATTGTTTCTATCACATTCATGACCTCTACCGCTTTTTTCAAAGTTGGAGGAGGAAGAAAATGAGGATGATGATGATGAAGGTGAAGAGGGGGGAGAATTAGCATCCAAACGGGGCCTACCACCTCGTCTTCTTTAGTTCCTACATTGATCATCATGTTTATCTTTCTCATAGTACCTGTCATTATTCCTACCTCTAGATGAATGGTTGTGAATACCATCTTTCAAGACCTCCTAATCTTAAGACTTGTTCTTTCCATCATCAAGGTTGTCCATAGTTGACTACAACCATTAGTTAAGGGTCTCCCCATTAAAGATGGGGGAGAATTTGTGTATTAGGAGGCACTTGAAAAGAAGTCCTTGCCTTCTTTGTGGGTTAGCAGGAATAAGTGGTTAGGAAACATTTTTCCTTTTGAAGCCTCATATCAAGCATCCATCTATCGATCTTTTTTCTATTGGGCATTTGTGGGATGATAATCCTGATAGGCATGGTCTTGAACTTTGTACTCTGCATTAAGTCCAGCAATGGCCAACTTGATGAGATTGTTCAATAGCATTGTGGGAATGGATTGGTCAGGAGAAAATACAATGTTATCCTCCATGTTCCTTCATCATAGCTACTCATCTTGATGTAGGATGAAGGTGAAGTTCAGAGTGTAAGCATTTGGATGGGTATAGACAACTTTGAGCTATTGGGGCACTTGCATTTTCTGGCCTTCTTACCTTTGAGTGGATCCTCTTACAAATGGTGATAAGGAATCATCCCTACGAGAAAAAGCCATATTAGTAATTTCTCAAAAGCAGTGTAAGTTTAGCAATATTATGTTTTTAAATGATTTTTCTTTATGTGTTCTTTTGCAACGTCCTTAGAGAATTTCAGGATCTTTCCTATGTAGCACACTTAGCTAAATAAATTCCCCAACAACAACATCAATTTTGAGCAGTGAATAGTTCCTACACCCAACCATATGGATCACAAACGTTGCACTAGCGATCTAGTTAAATTCTATGTAATTTTTCTCCAAAATTCACAATAGGCAAGGTAGTGACTTAAAGACATGATCATTGTCTTCTTGGCTTTACTTGTGGGAGTGCAAGTGTATGGTTAAGTGTAAGCTAAGGTACACATTTTTTATTGATTTTATATTTTATATTATTTATTCTAAGTGTGAAATAAATAAATAATTAATTAATGACTAACTATTAACCTGTCTAGTGTCCTAATCTAACTATCCTAACATAAACATTCAAGTCCACTTTCCGTTTACATCCTAATCTCACTTAAACACTCCTTAGTTACCAAGTTCCTACTACTTGGTGTACCAAATAGCCACTACTGGGATTACCAAGCATTAAGGGGTATGTTCAAAGTGGTTGTACTTATACATTATTATTAACAATATTAAGTAATCAAGAAATTAATGCAAAAATGCATAAGTCAATAAATGCACAAAAGCAAACATTAATCTATTCCAAGTTCTTCAATAAATGTTAAGAATCTTGTCTTTATTGTTGTTCACATCAATGTGTTCAGGTACAAGATGCTCAAATAAAGAACTGTACAATCCTTGGAGTCTTACTGCGAGCACTTAGAAAATATTCTAACTTTGGGCTAAGAAAACTACAAGAGCTTCGATATCCTATGGACCTAACATGCCCTAAATGTAGTGGGTATGTGAATTTATATAGGCAAAGACAAATACTACATTGATTAATCTACGTTGATGCATCTACCCATGCATTGACAGGGATATGTCAATGGGGATGCATCTATGCAATCCATTGAGTGATTTATCAATGATTATGCTAAAGCATAATAGGATTGAATGACATTTTATTATTTCATGTCTTCATAAATATGATTCTAAAGATAAATTTATTAGAATAATTAAGATTCTTTTTGCTAAAGTTAATTCACTAGTAACTACAAATATTACCATTATTAACAACTTTAAACTTTACTAGTTAGCTAGGCAAGGTTTTCCTATTGCATTCTATTTTTTCATCCTTACTATAGGTGTTTTATGCTATGCTATTCAAAAGGATTAAGAATTTAATTTGTTGCAAGACATCTTTATTAAGAATAATGTTCCTACATTGTTAAATATGCATGATTTTGCACGACTCTTTTTTTTTTTTTTTACGATAAGAAATGAAAAACCTAGTGAAAAAATCTTTTTGATTGTGTTGATTAATATTGTAGACTTTGAGGCACTTAGATTAAATAATCAAAATATTCTATATTTTACAATAAAGGTTCTTAAGATTAAGCTTTATCTAAATATTTGTATTTTTTTTTTGGAAAAATTAGTTGTCTTCAAGTTGTTAGGAAGTTACTTTTCCTTTGTTGAATCCTCCAAACATTTATTGGATATTATGGTTAGGAAGATTAAGAACAAGTTTTATAAGTGGAACAATAAGAATCCTTCAATTGAGGAAAAACCTATTATTTTATAAGCATATCATCCAAGCAACTCAAGTGTACTATTCCTTGTGTTAGACTCCTAGTAATAGTACAAATCATCACCTTAAAATTGTACAAAATTTCTCTTAGAGTAGTTTCCACTCAATAAAGGGCTTTTATTGTGTTATCTAGGGTATTTGCACTTTTTACAAAGAGGATAGGGGCTTAGGTTTCATGAATTATTCTAAGAACGGTATTGCTTTATGTGCCAAGTGGGTGGTAAAGTGCATAATTAGTATGGAGCCTTGAAAGCTTATTTTTTGTAAGTACATCTAAATGAAAAAGACTCAATGTAGTAATAACTAGAAAAATAATCATTTTTAAATTCATTTTTCGATAAAGGTATAACTATCTCAGCTCTATTTACCATAAAATACATTTGAAAAGCTTGCAATTTTATTAGTAATTTTTGAAACTTAAAAATTTTAAAGTTCATGCTAAACTTCTTGATAAGTAATTTCCTTGGTGGCTTTCTAAGAATAATGAACCATGGGCTATTAAGAATTATTATCTTTAAGCTTGGCATTGCTTCTCTTTCATCTCTCTATAAGCATAATTAATGGATTACTTGGTTTTAGTGTTAAAGTCCTAATAGCCTTAATGCCTCTCAAGAGTCCACTATTTTTTTGATCTTTTACATAGTTTGGATAAAAATTTAACTCTTGAGGATTCTAATAATAGTCTTCTTGATTTTTATGGATCAATGGCTATTTAGTTTTCCATCCCCATCCAAGTTTGTCTATACTATTATTAGTTTTAATGTGAGTATTTGATTAAAATTTAATTATCTATGGAATTTTAATCATAATGTGCAATTATAGAAGTATTAGATTTAAAAGATATGGAATGCTTTCACTCCTCCAAAAATTAAGAATTTTTTTATGGTATTTGATTCATCAAGGTTTACCTATAGGTATTCACTACTCTCATTTGAGAGTTTATAATTCTAAATGTTCTCTTTACATCATAAAAGACTCATTCATCCACTACGTTTTTACTAATTCACTTGCTTAAGGCTCTTGGTCTGGATGTAACTTCTATTAACATGGTTTTAAGCTAAGGTTAAGGAAATTTTTACTTGGAGATATTTCTTAACTTTAAGGATTTTTGCTTCACCCCTAGAATTTATTTTAACTCCTTATCCTTTATGTCATTTAGAAATTTAGATGTGATGAGTCATTTTTTGTTGGGCCCAAATGTTGGATATGCGACGTCAAGCCAAGAACCAACGTCGGATATCTGATGTCATCTCTTCTAGGTTGGCCTATAAATATAGCACTTGTGTGTCCAGTTGAGATATAAAGAGTAGCAATAGAAGATAGTTTTAGTTTTCAATTTTTGGTAGTCTTTCTTAAAGTTTTGTTATTCCCAGTGCATGCCTGCAGTGTGATGTTTGTAATCATGCAACACCTTTGTTTGAGTGTGACGTACTTGGACATGTTACATAACTAGCAATAAAGATCAAGATTACTCCCATCATTGTAGAATCCACTTAGATTATTATTGCTTTCAATTGCTAATTATTTATTGCTTTCTTTTGTTAAAATTTTTCCATTTATTGCTATTTACTATTCTTATTATTAAGTGGAATGCGTATGCCTTAATTATGAGTGTTTAAGTGTAGATACTTGGTAATCTAAAGGTGTATTGCTTGGCACACCCAGTGACATATGCTTGGCAATCCCAAACATAGTCTCACGAAGTCTAAGACATATACAGACAATTAAGAGTGGATACTCATAAAAAATAGGCTAGTTTAGATCTTGTTTTCTTTGACCCATTAGCTCAATTAATTTACCTTTTTATCGTCAGCAGGAGTAGCATAGAATTAGAGACAACATCATATGTCTCAATTTGGACTAAACCATACATGAGAAAGCTACCACTAGTCCAAGTAGGAAGATAGCAAACTATGATCACAACATAACAATCTAGATGCCACAACTAGTCTCATCTATGGAATTTGACTAAATCATTCCTCAACACTTGTGATTCATATGGTTGAGCATAGGGGTACCTCATCACTCATCATTGGTGCCATTTCCAAGGATGGTGCTATTCATATAGATTAGTTATATTATACATGATCGTTTTAAATGCATTAATGATATATCTTTCAGAAAACATAAAACACACATACCATAAATCAACGATAATGTCTCTCTTACAAGAAAGTGAAAACATTCATTGGAGAACTAATGAGATATATAGTGAGAAAAATTAGAGTGACCAACCTTATGTAGGAGGTTATTATGTTCATGATCACTACAACAACACTCAAAGACTACCTTCACCTAAGGCAGACAACCTTGAAGGAGATGAAGTACATCCTAGACCAAGCGAGGCCTCTACGACTAAGACCTCCCTAAAATCTAGAAAATATAGATTAAGGAACCCTGAGGAACACCATAGAAGCCATGAAAATTCTTCTAGATCCTCCTCTTCCTCTCCCCCTTCAATGTCTACTTCTAATGAAGATCAATGTAGGTATAGGAATAAAGTTCCACTAAAGGGTTAGAATAGAAGTAAAAATTGAACCCATAGACACACTCAAGATCATTAACATGAACACAAGTCCAATCGTCACCATCAACCAAATGAAAATTTTCATTACAATTTGTCTGATGACAATGAACCCTTCTTGGCCATCAAAAGTATGATGAAGATAACAGAGGTAGTTAAGATATCTTACAAGCATCACAAAGAGAGTTTCCTACCTAGACTTGATATGAATAATATCTCTAAATTTTAGGAGGCTATGATTCAGATCCACAACAACATTTACAAGTCTTTTAGGATGCCTATGTCTACTATAACATTGAAAATCGATGACAAAAGCTTAAGCTATTTCCTAGGACACTAATTGATAGAGCTGAGGTGTGGTATAGATCATTGAGACTAAATTCAATCTAAGGATGGTCTACGATGCTAGAAATTTTCAATGAAAAATACCAAACTTATGCAAGAGTGTCCAATTTGAGGAGACAAATCCAAGAGTAGAAGCAAGAACAACATGAACCCTTAGAGATGCCCTTAGATAGATATTATGCCTTACTAAATAGATGACCAGGCCATGGTTTCTCTGAAGAAAGGTAACTTTTCCACATCATAGATGGGCTTTGTAATGAAACACAAGAGGCTCTTGGGATGTATGCCCTAGGGCAATTGTACGAGCT
Organism: Gnetum montanum; assembly: GCA_015680685.1. Classification (NCBI taxonomy): domain Eukaryota; kingdom Viridiplantae; phylum Streptophyta; class Gnetopsida; order Gnetales; family Gnetaceae; genus Gnetum; species Gnetum montanum. Next base: position 104,769 of record MNCI01023361.1, on the reverse strand, counting down.
CTAAGCCAATCAGATCTAACAACTAATTGAGCATGTGGAAAAAGAAGAAGGAGAGATATGTAAATGAAGAATGTCAAGAAATATCAATGGGACCCAACTCGTCAACAGAATAAGGTCTAGATCTATGGTAAGGAAAATGAAATTGCTTCTGATTTGGTGATCCCACAACAAACCTTGCTGATACAAAAGTTTATTGATGAACTAGAAGCAAAGTTTAATAGGATGTCAAAATGGATATGTGAAAATTTTTCAACTCTCATTGATATGATCAAGGAGAGGATCATGCTAAATAACCCAACGATCATACTAAAATAAGGAAAAAGGACCAAGAAACAGCTAAGAACACTTTTCAGCAAGAAGGGGAAATGGTCGTAGAAGAAGAGGCTATAGACTCAACCACCAAAGAGGATGGTGGATGTGACATTTGCCTATATGACCATCCAAAGGGCCATTTCCCAATCTTGTTGCATCCACATGAGTATTGGGTAGGGGCATTAAATCCAAATTTTTTACAGAAGTACATGCCTAGGAGATTTCCTCTTCTATGCAGTAATTTTAGACAAACCTAAAACCAATTGTACTATTCTAGGGGGACTTATTACCAGCCTCAACACTGGCATCAACCATAGTGGCAACAACCACAATTTTTGGGGAGGCCACCACCAAACCAACCTAGCTGAACCCATATAGATATTATGTTCAACAATCTATTTTCTTGACTGGTTTTACTCTCTCTACCTCAAATCACTACTACCACTCTCCCAAATATCAACATCCTACAACATCTTATATGAGATCACCACTAGATAGCTCTCATCCTTTGGCATATCCTTAATATTCTCATACTCACATGCCACTGCTAGTAACATAGGAAGGTTTGACACCACAATATCAACAAAAAAATGCCACTTGTGCTATGAATGTGCATAGACATGCTAATACTAGTGGGCCTCAACCACAATGTAGGAAACATCCCTTCTAGAGGAAAGGCTATAATCCAAAGCAAACCATGCATGGACCCACCACATCATTCGAGCCAACACAATGCCAATCTGGTGCAATGCCTTCCTTTTCGCAACCAACATCTTTTGAGCCTATGTAAAAGCCAACAACCATCACAACTCCAACACAAGACATAAATAATGAACCTATTGCTATGGAAATACAATAGAATCCATGCATCACTGCTACTAGTAAAGGGTGAAACTATGGGCTAGAAATTCAAAATATTAAGACAACCCACAATAGAGCTAAGAAACAAGTGTGTGAACAAAGACCAATCTATGTAGTAGCCACTAAACTAGAAGACACCTAGTGGCTTGAAAATGAGATTTTAAGATTATTTCAAAGATGCATGGGGACAATGGATCTACTTATTAGTTCTATACTTAAGAAAATTAACCAAACAAAGGAATTAGAAACATATATCTTAAAAAAATAATAAGTATTTTTTACCTTTGTTTTTTGTTTTATAATTTTTTATCATTTTCCTATTTTTTCCAAAATTTTCTAATTCTTTATATGTGTTCCATTTCTTGATATTTTTCTTTTCTTGATATTTTTCTCTTTTCTTGAGTCATTCTCTTTTTACTTTATGAATGTATTTTTATGTTTTTGTTAATAAGATTGCCAAGTCATGATGTAGAATTCAACGCTATGTGTTGGGTTTTTTGTGCTATGCTATCAAGATGATTGGGTAAGTAATTGTGTAAAGTAGTGAGATTACCTCATCCATCCCTCTAGTTCTCTGAATCAAAGGTCTTTTTCATGGAAATAATTTGATTTTTCTTTTAACAAACTAAAATTAATCAATGATCATTGTACCTTGAAGAAAGAAGAAATGACCAAGTGGGAATGGCAAAGGATGTGACCTCAAGGGGACTTGTTGGGTTCTCTTCTTGACTTCCTTCATGTAGTTTATGACTCCTTTTGGAATGTATCATCACTCCCCCATTGATTAATAAAAAAGAAGCTTTGTCTTTGCATGGTTTAGTTCTCATTAAAACACACACACACACACACACACACACACAAGATGAAAAAGATAAAAATAATAATAATAAATGATGGGAATTCAAAGCACACCCCTTATACATAATAATGGGCTACAAGCACTGGTTATGGGGTTGGAAAGACATGTTACCCATGCTTGAAGGCACCCCTCTAACTAAGAACCTTCTTTCCTTCTTCTCTTTTCTTATCTTTTTTAAGTGATTGTTTTTTGAGGTAGTTGTGGACTCATTGTGGTTGGTAGGATGGAACACATTAATGCGAGGTCACTGTTCATGGTATGGACTTGGTCTGAACTTGGACGAATAGGTATGTTGATCATTTTAATCACACTTGTCATAAGAATCTATTGTAGACATGATCAAGTACCTTACATCCCAATCTCTACAATTCCTTCTCATTGCATTATTCACCTCACTACTACATGCGATTATGAGCCTTTAGGTGTTGTGTAGTATAGTGCAACATCCTAACCATGGTAGTTGTGCATTGTTTGGAATAAAGGCATGATCTACATTTAACTTCTTGGGTGCCCACATAGATCTATAGAAGTGGTTATGGAAGGGCATTATGGCAGGATTCTACTTTGGAAAGGACCCACTTTCATAGCTTTTGTTGATCATGGCTTTGAACTAACCTTCACATCTTCTAGAACATCAATGATGGTTTCTCTAAATTTATGCATGATTTTGGAACTATTTCTCATATTTTCATTAATTTTTCCTATTTTTGAATTAGACCTTTGATTTAAATTATTCAAACACCTATGTGCTTTTGGAGTTATGGTTATTAGTCATGAGGGCTAGGGATGCTTGTTTTAAAATTTTTGAAATTCTTCCAAAATCCTATTTTTGAACAGCTTGATGATTTTAGTTACCTCATAGCCTTGGGCATAGTATGCTATAATCACCTTATGCTTAAATGAAAAGTAAGGGACTCGAAAAGGGTTGATTATTAAAGAAATTTACCAAAACTAATGTTGATCCTTTGGTGACTGCAGGTGATGCTAAAAAAAATACCTAAGGAAGAAGGTCTTTTTCCAAGCATGAAAACAAAGCCACGAGAGGGACAATAGAGGATATGCCCATGGAAAAATCAGAGCACATACAAGATAGTAGCTCAAGCATCACATATTTGCTAGATTCATGGAATGATGAAAATAAATTTCAATCCATCCTTCAAGAATGTTTTGCATAACTAGAGAAGCATCAACATAATAATCAATGTTAAAAGTTTGCCATTGCTAGCGGCAACAAGAAGAATCATCTTCAGTGGATTCTTGAAGACCTCTACAAATTTTGTAATCTTCAAAGTTTGTCCAGTCTTTTTGTCACTCTATCATTTTCTATGCATCCACTTGAATAAAATTTTATAATGTGGCACTCAGAGTCAGTCAGGAGTTAGTGTCAGTCAATAATTTCATACTTTTCCAATTTTATAAAGAAAGATCGATCCTATCCTATTAACTTGAGAATGAATTTTTATTCAGTTGTGGGGGTATGATGAGTCATTATTTGTTAGGCCCTGATGTTGGATACACAACGTCAGAGCCCTAATGCTAGGTATCCTACGTTGGAGCCAAGAAGCTACATTAGATATCCAATGTCGTCTCTTCTGGGTTGGCCTATAAATATAACACTTGGGTGTTTGGTTGAGACATAAAGAGTAGACATAGAAGATAGTTTTTATTTTCAGTTTTTGGTAGTCTTTTTTAAAGTTTTGTTATTCCTAGTGCATGCCCATAGTGTGATGTCTGTAATCGTGCAACACCTTTGTTTAAGTGTGACATACTTGGACACATTACATGATTGGCAATAAAGATCGAGATCACTCCCATCATTACAGCATTCACTTAGATTATTATTGCTTTTAATTGTTAATTATTTATTACTCTCTTTAGTTAAAATGTTTCCATTTATTTCTATTTACTATTCCTATTATTAAGCAGAATGTGTATGCCTTAATCACAAGTGTTTAAGTGTAGATACTTGGCAATCTAGAGGTGTATTATTTGGCACACCCAATGACATACACTTGGCAATCCCAGATGTAGTCTCACAAAGTCCAAGTCATATCTGGATGATTAAGAGTTGATACTTATCACACATAGGCTAGTTTAGATCTTGTTTTTTCTCACCCATTAGCTCAATTAATTTACCTTTTTATTGTTATCAGAAGTAGCGTAGAATTAGAAACAACATCATATGCCTCACTTCGGACTAAACCATATGTAACAAAGCTACTACTAGTCCAAGTGGATACATAGCGAACTGTGATCAAAGCATAACGATCTAGATACCACAACTAGTCCCATCCATGGAATTCGACTAGGTCATGCATGAACTCTTGTGATTTGCATGGTTGAGCATAGGGGTACCCCACCACTCATCAAGATGTAATGTGGTTTATCATAGAGATTTTCTTGCCAATGGTTTCCATTTTTCACTTAAGGAAACATTATTCAATAGTTGATGTTTGGGATGTAGCCATGAATGGATATGTTATTTTTTTTTTCTTTTTTCTTTTCTTTGTTTAAAGTAAGCCTTTAGTAGAAAGCAAAACCTTGAGAGGGTACTTCTAAAAGATGGCAAGGCTTGATCATTTTCCTACCCTAAAAGGAAGGTTTTTAAGGATTGATTGTAAGGATGAAATTAAAGTTGAAAACGCATTCCAAAAGTATTGGATCATTCCTTTTTTGTTTTGCTAGAGTTTCACCTCTCTTTAAAGCTTCTTTATGATTCTACTCAAATTATTTTTATAAAATATTTTGATTTTGGAATGCAACATCATCATATCTAAATAAATTTGTAAGCTTAAAGAACGAGATTTTCAAATTCTAATATGCAATGATGATGGGATCATTTAGGTGCAACTACTCAAAGGAAGCTAGACTTTCACTCATCCATTTATCCTCATAAGGCCTTGCCTCAGCAAGATGAACATTGAGCCTCCTGGGTGATGATCTTGTTTTAGTTTATTCCATTTTGTTGGGACAAGGCTAGGATGATGATGATGAATTATAATGGTATTATATACTAGGGGGATCTACTATAGATACTATTTTCTTGATACAATATTGATGGAGAAATTTAAAAAATATAGAGAAAATCTACATATGATCTTTACTAAGTTTGAAAAATCATATGACATAGTACCTAGAAATATTATTTGGTGGTCCTTACAGAGGAAAAACATCTTTGATAAATATATTAATGATTCAATACATATATGAAAGAGCTACTAGTAAAATTAGAACAACTTGTGAAAACACTTTTGATTTTCCAGTCATAGTAGATGTACATCAAGGGTTAGTATTTAGCATGTACTTATTTGCCATTATCATGGATGAATTAGCAAAGAAAATACAAGATGAAATCCCTGCTTGGTGTATGCTATTTGTAGATGATACCATGTTAGTGGATGATATAGCTCTAGAAAATATTGCTTCTAGAATGGAAAAGTGGAGACATGCTCTAGAATCAAAAGGCTTAAAAATTAGTAGAAGTAAGATAGAATATATGGAATAAAATTTCAATAACATCATAAATATCGGTGAGATATTTCAAGGCCAAAAAATTACTCACTACCAACAATTCTACTACTTAGGATTAATGTTCTATTCAAAATGTGAAATTGATAAAGATACAAGAAATAAGACGAGGCAAGATGGTCAAAATGAAAATAAGCTAGTGGTGTTCTATATGATAAAAGAATACTAATAAAACTAAAGGAAAAATTTTACAGGATAGTTTTTAGGTTTGCTACCTTATATGGTGCTAAATGGTGGGAAGTACAAAAGAGACATGAATAATAAATTTGTGTGATAGAAATATGAATACTTAGATGGGTATTAAATATTACCTCAAGAGAAACTACAAAATGTAAACATTCCAGGAAGACCTAGAGTAGCTTATATTTCAAATAAGTTATAGGAATAGCATCTTAGATGCTTTGGGCATAAGCAAAGAAGATAAGCTAATGAGTCTAGAAAAAAAGGTTGCTACATTACTATTTTAGGAAAGCAACTAAAAGAAAGACAAAAAGATGTGGGAAAAAAACTATTGAAGATGATTTAAAAAAAATGCAAACAAAGAAAGATCTAGCTCTTCATAGATGTGAATAGCGGAAAAAAAGACTCATGTAGCTAATCCCATTTTGTTGAGATAAGGCTAGGATGATGATGATGATGAGGATAATGAATGACAAGACAAGAATTTAAGGAATACTTTCTAACACTATTTAACTATGTAAAATAAATTGAATAAAAATAGAGAAGAAATAGTAAAGAATATTTAAAAGAAAGTGATAATATCTTAACTTTCAAGATGAACTCTCAAACACCATTTATAAATGTTGTATTATTATGAAATAATATATTAACCTAGAGTTGTGATGACCTAATGGTAAATAATATATTTATAAATGTTGTATTATTATGAAATAATAAATGTTTTATGCTATTATAAGGCATAGCTTTACTATTTTTGGTAAAGGAACTGTGAGGTGTGAGGTGTTAGCCAAATGGTAAGACTCTTGATTTGAAAACTCTAAGTTATGGGTTTAATTTAAAGGGGAGGGTAGGATGGGGTGTATCAAAACTCAAAAAAAAAAAAAAAAAAATTCTATTAACTCAAATAGACAAATCAATATAAAGTTTTAATTAGAATATATATTTTGGGGTGTACCTATATTATAATTATTTTGGGTTCCAACACCCTATTTTGGGTAAAGGATTCTTGATCTTGAAGCTTGAAGTTATAGGCTAGAATGTAGTGCGCAATTCTAAATTATAAATTATATTTTGGAAGTTTAAAAAAGGCTAGAATGTAGTGTGCAATTCTAAATTATAAATTATATCTTGGAAGTTTAAAAATTATCAAAATATTTGGGGCGCGTTTTTCTGTGTTCAAGAACTATAAAATCATGGATATACTTATTATGCTAATTACGATGACTACGAAATCATGCATATACTTTTTATGCTAATTGTGATGACTATCAAATAATGAAACAATTTAGCTTTTAAGATTCGAAAAAGATACCAGCATTAACCTGTATGTGCATCCATACCCATGTCATTCATTATCAAATTGAAAGGCTTTTTCCAGTTAAACTTTTACCATCTTTAGAATCTGGTGAGTATTTAGTTATTTACCGAAAATTCTTAAAACAGGTCTGCTTTCATGCCTGAAAATCCATGAGACGGTTTATAATAGTTAATAACAATAGGAAATGTTTCAGTCACAATCATTATGAAGCGCACGACCATACCTTTTGGGATGAATGCAATACAAACCTCTGGAAAATTTGAAAGCAAAGAATCATACATGTCAATTTAAATATTTTAATTGCAAGCACAAATACTAAGACGCACATCACCCTTCCAAAAACCAAAAACAGATAAGGGACGAGCCAGTAGCAGGGACAGGTACATCAAATTAGA
>MNCI01023361.1:77075-91149 GCA_015680685.1 Gnetum montanum | reverse complement strand
AGATAGAGGGATATAACTGGAAATAGGTTCGGGGAAGATGCAAAGTGAGTTATGAAGATAGGGGCATGGAATACGCTGGTACGCACAGAAATGTACGCTTATTCATGTCAATAGGAATGCTTTCAGATGAGCGCAGCGCGTCAATCTGAGATTTCTCTGTTACAAATTGTAGCAGGAATGCATGCAAAAGGAGTGTTGTGCATCACTTTCTACGATGTCTCTGCTAGCGTGAGTGCGAAAAATGAATACTTGCGTATGTAGGTTTTGCGTATGGGAACCGGGTGGTGGGGATGAAGGAAACAAGAATTAAGGGTAGGATCATGCGAGGTATAGACGTGCAGAACTAAGTGGTTAGGCAAACCTGAGCAGCCATTTCAACACGCTGTTGTACTTCACTACTCAGATGGACGCACCTTTGGACGACATTCTCCAAGGCGAGTAACCTGCAACCACAAAAGAAAACAGAGGACACCATTGCTCCTGAACAAGAGGCGAGGTTCTTGAAACGGACGCCGTTTGATGTGAGATAGAGCGATTGAGCTGTAAAGAAGGAGCCAGAGCACGCGGGCAGACCCACCAATCCTGACGATTGGCTCTGCATATCTTCGCCAAAAGGCATCAGACACAGCGCAGCTAACTGGCTATATGAGGAACCGGCCAGATGAATCTGCGAAGCCGACGTCCAATAGCAATGATTGGCGGAGAGTCCCGAGGCCGTTGCAGACTAGGATTTCGCCGGGGCTCCGACTGGCGAGGCTAAACTCTCAGAGGTACTACCACTGCGGCGGGCGCGGCGATGGCATCTTCTAGGGATCAGTAAGATGCCTCTTAGCTTATCCAGTGGGGTTATCTCAGCATCCCACCCCGTTGGCTGTGGAGCTGTACAGAGATGATCACACTCCCTTGATTTACATGGCAGCAGTGTGTAAGTCCCAGTTTTAAGTCCTGGTAGACTGCTGTTACTGGTTTTAATTCTTAGTAGACTATGATCCCAGTTTAAAGTCCGGGCAGACCGAGAAGTGCTAGTTTTACGTTGTAGCGGATGGTGGTATGTCTGATTTATAGTCTCAGCAGACCGTGCTATGGATGCCAGTTTCATGTCATAGCCCAGGGACAGGTCTGTGGTGGTTTTACATCTCAGCAGACAGCTACTTACCCGTGCCAGTTTAGCATCGTGGCGGACGCGTGCGAAAGATGCCAGTTTTTCGTCTTGGCGGACTTGTACAACATTGCCATTTTTACATCATAGCGGACGGTTACCACTTGCCAGTTTAGCATCGTGGCGGACGCGTGCAAGGCATGCTAGTTTTATGTCGTAGCGGACGGTCAGTGCCAGTTTAACGTCGTAGCGGACGTTTGGTGCCAGTTTTACGTCGTAGTGGACTAGTACTGCCATACCTGCTGTCGACACCGTAGATGCCTCTAGATGAAATACCGCTTCAAGTATACATGATTTACAGGGTTTGCTAATTCGTTGCCGTTGACGTCTACTAATTTGAACGCTCCGTTACTGTACATGTTGATCACCAAGAAAGGGCCTTCCCAGTTTGCAGAGAACTTGCCTACTGGTTCACGCACAGCCTTGGGAACAAGATCTCCTTTCTTGATCGGGCGCTGTTGAAGGTTGTGGCAATGTTTCTGGCACTGTTTGTCCTGATATTTTTCAATCATGTGAAGAGCCTGTATCCGCTTCTCTTCCACTGAATCTAGATCTGCGATTCGAGACTCGGTGTGTTGAGCCTCATTTATAACCGCGGAAAGGACCATTCTCAAAGAAGGGATTTGAAACTCGACTATGTGAACTTCGCCGACTATGTGTTGCGCTTGGTATTTGTCAATGCAGGTAAGCAACATGCCATCAAAGGAGTGTCTATAGAGAGTGTTGTCTCTGATGATGATGTATTGCCTAGCCCACTTACGAATTGCGTCTTCTGTGCACGTGTTAATGCAGATGATAGCTCACCCTGTAAAAGATAAGTTTTGATATTATCGTACCATTCAGGCGTGCTCTCTTCGATCAGAGCGGAGATTTGCGCCACCTGCATGATAGGATCTGCGTAGTCTATAATTAATGCAGGGCAGGTGTTAAACAGGTGTGAAAGCACGTGTAAAGCCAGGGTGGCCAGTGCGTCGGCCAGCGTATTGTCAATGCATGGGATGTGTTGGGCGTCGAAGGTTGTAAATCGTCTCAAAAGATCTTTGGCCTGATTGCAGTAGGGCTACAAATGTACAGCCTTGCAGGTGTAGGCTCTAGTGATTTGATTTATGATAAGCATCGAATCGTCCCTAATCGCCAGGTGTTGAACATCTAGTTCACCTGCAGTTAGTAATCCCCTGAGGAGCCCCTCGTACTCTGCCACATTGTTCGTATAAGGGAAGGTCAAGCAATAAGCGTGTAGACGCACATCCTCAGGCGATAGCGTGATAATAGTGGTGGCACTGCCACCTCTGGCAGTTGAAGCTCCGTCGAAATATAACGTTGCTTCGAGGCCTGTTGTGACAGGGCTTAAGCTATGTACATGTTCGTCCAGGAACTCTGGCTCTATGGTTGCTTGATTATTAATCGGTGAAGTTATTAACTGGTCAGCTATCGCTTGGCCTTTCGTGGATGATTGGCCAATATAATGCAGATCGAATTCTGCCATGATAGCCTTCCAGCGAGCTATTTTGCTACTCTCGTATAAGCTATGCGTAATGGCTCTAAGGATGTTGTTTTTACAGATGATGTTAACTTGACTACGAAAAAGATAATGCCTACATTTCTTAAGCGTAAAAACTAATGCTAAGCAATTACGCTCAACGTCGTTGTATCTCGTTTCGTACGCACATAGAGCGTAACTCAAGTAGTAGACGGGCACTTCCAACCCATCATCCCTTTTTTGACAAAGTAACACTGCTATTGCTACGTTTAAAGTAGCGAGGTAAATGAAAAAAGACAAATCCCTTTGTGGTGGGAAAACCGTCTGCAGATGTTGCAGTTCTTGTTTTAAACTATCAAATGCACACTGACAATCATCGGTCCATTCGAAATTAACCCCCATTTTTAGCAAGTGTTGCATAGGGTGTAATTTGTCGGTTAACCTCGAAATGAACCGGCGTATAAACTGTAAGCGTCCCTGCAACCCACGTAATTGCTTGAGGTTTGTGGGAGGTGTTAACTCGACAATGGCTTTGACTTTATCAGGATCAACTTGTATGCCGATTTCCGATACCACAAACCCCAGCATGCGTCCGGTCTTGACTCCGAATACGCACTTCTTTCGGTTAAGCCGAAGCTCGTATGTGGAACATCTTTTAAGGACTAACTCCAAATCCTTTGAATGATCTTCCAACTTCAAAGACTTGACAGCTATGTCATCTACGTAATCATTCAGCCTTCCCAGGAGGTAATCATTGAAGATGTAAGTCATGGCCTGTTGGTACGTTGCTCCGGTGTTCTTCAGACCAAAAGGCATCATGGTGTAGTAAAAGGTGCCCCAGGGTGTCATGAACGTCATGGTCAGTTGGTGTTCTGGGTTAATGCAAATTTGGTTGTAGCCTGAAAAGCCATCCATGAAGGACAGAAGTGCATGCCTAGCTGTTGTATCCACTAGCTGGTCGATACTCAGCAACGGGAAGTTATCCTTGATTGTGGTCTTGTTCAAATCCCGGAAGTCTATGGATATGTGTATACTCTCGGTCTTCTTTGGCACGACCACAATGTTAGATACCCAGTCTGAGTAATCAACCGCGCGGATGAAACCAGCCTGGTATAGCTTGGTGATCTCATCACGCTCCGCTAGCGCGATCTCTGGTTTGATTTTGCGTGTCTTTTGTCTAACCGCTTTAATCTGTGGATCTAGGATAATGTTATGCTGGATTAATCTAGGATCTAACCCAGTCATATCCTCATATGACCATGCAAAGACAGTAATGTTGTCTTGTAGTACCCGTTTTATAGCGTTGTGCATTTTTTCGTCTAACAAAGAACTGACTTTGAGTGTTTTAGTCTCACCCTTATGCGTAACGATAGGGACCTCACTGAGGGGGTCCTCGGTTATGTCTCCCGCCTCCAGGTCTAGCGTGCGCGTTGACTGTTCTGGCCATTCTGGGGATGTCTCTGATGTAGCTATGGTTACGCTTTCTAAAGGGAGGTTAACGTCTACTAGCGTGGAGTCAAACTGTCTAATTAACTTCCCGTATGGGCCTGTCAAAGTTAAGGGTGCTGAAACTGTGGCGTCCATTCCCCATCTGTCCTGCAAAACTGGCAAGTGCGTAAATGGTTAGGAGACAAGTGACGTGATGTCACCGAACGTGGAAGGCTAACTAAACTTTGAATATTATAGACAAGCTGTAATCAATGTAACCCGATTACGAGGCGATAAGATGTGGTAGTTTAACGTCATTTCAGACAATGGTGCATGCGACATCAACCGCATTAATATCTGGATTTTCGGATTCCGTTTCAGGAAAGTCCCGCTTAAATCTGATATGAAGTCGTTGATTCTCGCATACAAATAGGCGGTTTTCTGGTTAGAACGGACTGTTGGTTACTGTGCGTTCAAATTCACAGGTATTTTTCTAGTAAGAGCAAGGAGAGCAGAAGATTTGAAGGTGCAAAGCTGTGCAAGTGTTGAAGCTGTGATAATGGCGCCTAAGACGAAGAAGAAGAACACTAAATTGGCTAAAATCGATGAGGTACAGGAGAACCTGGCGAATGTTCAACAGGCCATGGTCAAAGTGCGTAACCCGACACCTTTGAACCAGTAGGTCATTCTTTGCATGCTCGTGTTATTTTGGCGTTTGTGCTATACAACATTCTTCATGTAAATGAGGGTTTTGGGTTATTGACCTTGTGTTTCAGCGAGGGTTTGGGCATGGTTGCGTTTATCGCTGTTGTCAGAGACAGACCTTGCGCTGTTACAAGGGTTTGGGCGATTTCCTCATAGAGTGCTAAGCAAGATTTGTAATGTTTCTGTATTAATGATGTAACTGTGAATTTAGGCGTTGAGTTATGTAGCGTGTTTTCTGTATAGTGTCGTGCTGAAGCCTATTCTGATTGTGTTAGACCTCATTGGGGTTTTGTGTTGGGTGAACCCCATCGTCCCCAATGTCCCTCCTCCTCACACACGAGTGCAGGGGAAGGCCATCTGGTTCCGGAAGGGGGCGCTGGAGTTTCTGTAGTTTTTACTACGCAACTTCAGCATCATTATCTGGTCTAATGTGACTGGTGATGTTGCCGGTGCCATTTTGGAACACCTGTTTGCGGGGTCTACGCAGGGGATTCTGGCTTACTTGACAGACAGGGCCATCGACACGGGACATCCCGAGGACCAAGCGCTCAGCGCCCGAGGTCTGAGGAGCTTACACTGGATCTGGGACATGGCCCATTTCAGCTATTATCATGCGTATAACATGCTGTTCGTGGCTCTCCATGTGTCAACATACTTCCAGAACCCACAAGGCACGGTGTACTACGTGGGCGGGTAAGCAAATTTGGCTAACTGTATTGTCTTTATTATTGTTATAATGGCTGTTATTGGTGTGAAGTGTAACAGAAGTTTATGTGCAAAGTGTAAGTTAAGCCTACGCTGTATGGTACAGGTTTTTTATACATGACAACAGGTTAATTGGTGATGGCGATGCGTTGGCCTGGGCCGAAACGACAATAATGGCATTTACCGCGACCAACAACGTGTGTGCCGGTGTTATCGGGCAAATTGGCCATGAGATGCGTGAGTATCACACCTGCTACGAGCGCCCTTTTAAGAATTTTCAGGAACTCGGGTGGCTGCACGATGACTGGACCTCAGATCCGCCTCTTATGGTTGAGGACATACAGAGGGATCTGCCACCATTCCATTTGCCCTTCGGACCTGGTAAGGCTGCTGCGTGTTCTAATGTTATGCATGTAGTTGTGAGTCATGGACATTATGTAATAGTGTTTCTATTTGCCTTGCGTTTTATGCCTTTCAGTCAGGGAATCCCGGGAGATTACCCTTACGATTTCCGGCCGCGAGGCGAGGGATGTTCTCTTTCATTACGATGATATTAAGAAGGCACAGCGTTGGCTCGGCCACTCGGCAGCCCCAGTCGCAATGACCGCCAAGATCCAGACAACAGGGCTAATGCACCTGTTTTTGTCTACGACCCCTGATGTCCCCGCCAGCGAAATGATAGCCTTGGTGAACTCCTTCAGCGAGAAGGCGGATCATTTTTGCACACGCGTGCATAACGTGCGCGTAAACTTCGATATTGACGCTCAGCTGTTCTTGGACCTATTTGGCATTCCCTCGAACGGCCTTCCTGTAAAGGTGAAAACCAAGAGGAGCCCTAGAGTCGAGGAGTTTTTGAAGGAGTGGGTGATGATCCCTAAAGAGACCAAGGGGTTTCCTTGTAAGAAATTCGAGCTGGGGACTACCAAGACACTTTATACCCTTTTTCGGGCCCGAACCTTCCCCAAAACCCTCTCGCAGGCGAAGTTCTTTTCGGTAGAACAGACCCGTATTATGTGAGAGGTCCTGGAAGAGGGAACCCGGTTCGATTGGGCGAGCCATCTTGCCAAGGGACTGCGTAGTGAAATGGTCAAGCTTCGCAAGAAGCTTGAGTCCTGCTTCAATGTGCATTACGCCTTTTTCATAGCTTACCTCCAGTGATTTGCTATGTTTCTGGTCATTCAGAGGAATGGGGTCTGGGCACAGCAAGACCGAGACCAGCTATCCAGACCTTGGATAGCCCACATTCTCAGCACTACCCGTGGGCAGGATCAGCCGGAAGGGATCGGGGAGTCATTGTCTATAATGACTAAAGGCTTGACGGTGCCCCAAGTGCAAAGTCTCGATAGCGTAGGCAAGATAATGCCTACCTACATCGGCGACGCCTCGCGGGGGAAACGCCTGGCAGAGGAAATTGTGGAACCAGCAGCTCGGCGGAAGAGGCTCCGCCTAACCGAGGCCCCTGGGGGTGATGTAGGCCAAACTGTTGGGATCAAGGTGCAGCGGAATAAGCCTCTGCCTGGTAAGTGTTAAAGGATTGTATACGCAATGCTTTACTTAGATGATCTGGCATTATATGCTAACGTATGGTGGTGTAAACAGTAAAAATGACAGGGCAATTGACCCCTGAGACAGGGGCGATGATACTAAGCCGTGGGGAGGGGGCCTCAATTTTGGAAGAAGAGGCCCCAGTTGTTAATATGAGCCATGTGCAGGTTCCAGTGCGTGAGGCGGCCCCAGCTGCTAGCAGAAGCCGCGTACAGGCTGGGGTGCGTGAGGAGGCCCCAGCCACTGGAACCAGCGATGCACAGACTCCATTGCATGAAAGGGAAAAAGATACGGAAGATGTTGATGAAATCGCCACTGTCATGTGCAGAGGTAATGAGTGCGTTAGCGTGTTTGAAAAATCTGTTAACAGAGGGAGTGTCTAACGAAATTACGCTATAGGGGAAGAAGATGCCTCAACGTTTGTTGCTGTGAGCAAAATGTGGAGAGACTTCCCTGATAAATTTACCTTCATGGAAGGCATCGTCAGCCACATGATCGAGCGTTTGGAACGCGTCGAACCTGGCGCTGGTAAGTTATAGCCGTAACGAGGTTACGACATAATGTCTTAGTAATGTGTCATCTGTATTGATGTTTGTTCTCTGTTAGGAGCTCACCTTCGATGGGATCCCGCGGAGCCCATTGATCTGGACACAACGAAGCCCCCATCTGATGGGGCAGTCGTGCCATGCCACATTTATGAGGAAATGCGTAAATGTGTGTTACGCTCGATGGGCTCCGTATGGGAAAGTAGGAACGTTAATGAAAGCCTATGGAAAAGGCTGCAACAGTCGGAGCAGAGGGTTGAATCTTTGACCAAGGAAGTCAAGGACCTAGGGGCGCGGTACGAATTCCTACAGGCTCGAGTGACGGGGGATGAAGATTGGCGTACCATTGTTATTGATCACTCCCATTATTGGATAGCCATCAAGAACAGTGTATAGACCAGTCAGGCGTTAGTAGAGCAGAGAATGCAAATTGAACTCCTAGCTCAGAAAAGTCAGGACTGGAGGGACTAATGCGCCAGCGTACAGGAATGGGGGCAGAAGGAGAAGGACCACAAGCATGTATATAAAAGGGAAAGTGCTGCTTATAGAAAATGTTACCGCGATTCCGCTGTTAAAGCTCGATCCCTGGAGGTTTTCATGGATACCATCGGAGCGTCCGAAGCTTTCAAGAAGTTCGAAGAGCAGGTGACCGTAACTGCGTCCCCAGAGAGGGCAATGGTTTTCCCTAGGAATCAGGCTTCAATCCCTACTTTCTTCCCAGATCCACCCCACCGGAGTAGCGTGGAAAAAGGGAAGGTGAAAGCTGGAGCTGCGTTGGACGAGGATGTGTGGCTAGACCTGACAGAGGACAAGATTATGCAGCGCTTGTGGGCTGGTTTGGACAAGCTTCCCTTTGCCATGGAAGTAGGGCCGTCGCGAGTAAGTTTATGCATGACTTAGTTGGAAAATTTTCTGACTAGCATCGCTTATTCTAATTTTTGATGTTATTTGGTTTTAGGTACCGGAAGAAGGTAGAGAAAATACGCCAGCTGAAGGGTTGGGAGAGGAAACTGTGGGAGTAGAGGCGGAACGCAACAATGAAGAGCGTCCTCCTGTGGAGCCAGTGCCGGAATGAGAGCCTCATGAAGGGGTAGTCATCCTTGGAAGCATAATTCCCAGAAACGATGGCCCACTGGAGGATGACCTTTTGGGGCTAGATCCGGAGTTAAGAGATACTGGTGATAGTGGCAGTAGGGGGAATGCATAATTATTATTTACGCAAAATTTTGTTAATGTTGGGTGTAGTATCATGTTATGAATGACTAGAAAGACATGTTATAAAACCTGGTGGGTGCGTTGAATATCAATTACATATATATTTTTTTTGTTTTTGTGTTTCGTCGATAGTGTGCGAATGTAACTGTTGAAAAGTTCACCTAAGTAATAATGATAGAGCGTGGTTCCTAGTTTAAGGCCGTTGCAGGCTGGAAGCGTAAAGTAAAGAAAGCGTAAATGGTTGTCCTGCATCTTCCTGTGTAACTAGTTTATGGCCGTTACGGGCCAGAGGGTAACTATGTAAATGATAACAAATAATCCTGCACTACTAGTTTAAGGCCGTTGCGGGCCAACATATGAGTTTGCGTAAACTAGCTACTAGTTTAAGGCCATTGTGGGCCAGATGCGTAATGTAAAGAAAGCGTAAATGATGATCGTAGATAACTCCGGATAACTAGTTTAAGGCCGTTGCGGGCCACCTGCATAACTACGTATAACAGTATGAAGAGGTTGATTTTGTATAACTAGTTTACGGCCGTTGCGGGCCATGGTGCGTAAATTGTAACAAAAATGTAATGGTGTATAAATGCGTGAAGTAATGCGAAAGCATAACTAACGCGGGTACGATGAAACACGCAAAAGTGCAAAGCGTAATCATAGAAAGCAAATATAGCGTAAAAGTATGTTGAAACAAACAAAAGAA
This sequence comes from Gnetum montanum, assembly GCA_015680685.1. Classification (NCBI taxonomy): domain Eukaryota; kingdom Viridiplantae; phylum Streptophyta; class Gnetopsida; order Gnetales; family Gnetaceae; genus Gnetum; species Gnetum montanum. The sequence goes on along the minus strand of MNCI01023361.1, from coordinate 81,664 downwards.
GCTGTTAAGCAGGGAGTATGCTAACTTACACGAGAATGATGGTACACACAGAAGGTCATTGTTCAACCGTCGATACGCAATTGTCTCTTAATGGCCTTCACATTGAGCGCTGCGTAAGGGCGAGGAGGCTTATGGTTTGACTCCTCTACGCTGTCATCCAGAAATGGCAAGTCGGCCCAAGCTAGACCGTTGTCGTTGTTGTCGTTCTGTTTAGGGGCTTGGAGATGGGACTGATCGTCAGTTGTTTCGATCTCCGAACCCCGTTCTTCTTCAATGTTGTTGAAGGTCCTGGGGATGACCTCGTCGCCACGTATGATAACCTCCCCTCCGGCGTAGGGCAATTCTATCTCTTGATGTATCGGTGACGAGACCGCCCTCAGTTGGGCTAACCACGACCTCCCTAAGATTAAGTTAAAGCCGGGCATCTCCTCGACGACTAAGAATGTGGCTTCCATTGAGAATTGATCCCCCGCCACAAACTCAATACGTACAGTCCCCTTGACTTGAACCCGTGCTCCGTTGAACGATTTCACGCAGGCTATCGTCGTGGGAGTGATTTGATTGACCAATCCCAACCTATCCACAATGGAATAGGGAACAACGTTAACAACTGCACCATCATCCACGTGTACCCTCCGGATCCAGTACTGGCCGACCTGAATGGTAATGAACATAGGCTCAGTCATTACTTGACCTTTCTCCAGGTCATCTTTGACGGACTCGTCAAGAAATGTCAGTGAGATAGGCTTGGGTTGTTCAGCTTCGGAAAAAAACATGATAGCGTGTATCGCTTCCTCTTCTGCCGGCAGGTTGGCATCCACTGATATGGATGTTAATATGCGTACCATAGCCTCACGGTGTTCTCGAGAAGTCATCAGTAAGTCGTACAGGCTCAGCGTTGTGTTCTTTTGCTTAAGAGCTTGTTTGACTTGTGTGAATGCACCAAGGAGATCCTTCTCTCGGCTGGGTTGTTTATCCCCCTTGTCTTCCTCCATTTGGCCCAAAAGACGGATCTCTCAAGGTGGAGCGGTGTCAGTGGGAGGGTTGTTCTTTTTTCTGCCAAGAGAAGGTGGCTGCGTTTCTGTACCTTTAGCCTGCTTCTGGGGCTTAGACAAAGGCACAGAGGCCAGGGGCCTGGGCTTAGGGAAGTCGAGCGTAAGGTGGTCTTTTGTTGCGTTAACTGCGGTATTCTCCCCCTTTCGCTTGGGAGGCTATGGTTGGTTATCTTGACGAGAGGTCTATCCCTGCGTGAGAGGAGTAGGCCGTGGTTCTAGCGCCCTGATAATGAAGGGCGCTCTAGGCATGGGCGCAGAAGGAGCTGTGGCTTGAGTACCATCGCGTGACTGAGGGCGTACTTGGGAAGGTGCCCGTATAATGAAAGGTGGCCGTGAGACCCCACCAGCTGCCGCTGAAGTAGTTGGCCCCCTTGGTGAGCCGGCGGGCACGCGCAAAACAAAAGGCTATTTTGGCGGTCCCTTACGCTCACTGTCCGTACTCACCATAGTGATTGTATAAGGATTGTAGTTTGCATTCAACGGATCCTTATATACATGTAGTGTTTGATTTTCCAGATGCGTAGGGTTATTGCTGTCTAATTTTAGATGACTTTCGTCGATCATGCATTGAATGTCATCCTTCAACGCCCAGCAGTAATCCGTGTCATGACCACACATCTGGTGGTAGTCATAGAAACGGTCTAGCCTGAAAGATCTCGGAACTGCTGGTTCGTTAGGCAAGGCTAAAGAAGGTTCTTTCAGCAGTTCACAGTGACGTTTGTGACGCTTCAGGGATTCCTCGGACACCTTCTTAGGTTGAATATGCCCTGCCGCTAACAGTTGTTTCAGCAATTCAGAATGCTTTACAGGTAAAGCTGCATATTTTGAACGATCTTTACGCTCAAAATTTGGCTTTCGCTGGGGGGACCTTCAGGGGTAGCTGTGGCTTGGCTGGTGTCGGCACCAACCATGGCCTCAGGCGGCGCTATTGTGGGTGCCTTCTTATTCTTGTTCTTCGTGCTTTCAGTCAGCACGGCTACTGTCGTTGTCACTGCCTTGCCTTTTTCCTTGGGTTTGTTGTGTGCGTTTTTGTAGGTGACATATGCCGGGTCTTTGCTGGCCTCCGTAGCATCTTGGATGCTTTGGACCTGGGCGAAGGCCTGATGTAGATTACCGGGGGAAAGATAATACAACTTAGACTTAATAAAGTCGTTGAATGCTCCTTTGAATATAGCCAGTAGTTGGGAGTCTGCGATCGGGTCGCGGATCTTATTCAAGGTAGCATTCCAACGCTGTATAAACTTTTGGATTGGCTCGAGCGGGTCCTGTTTCACCCCCATAAGTTGTTCCAATGTGACTTCCAGTTTCAGGTTGTATTTGAAACGGGTCACAAATTGAGTCAGCAGCTCTTCCAAGGTTGAAATGGAAGAGCGTGGGAGAGCTCTATACCAGTCTAAAGCCTTCCCTATTAAAGACATCGCGAAGACTTGGATTAAAGTGTGCAGCCACTCTTGTAACAACAAAGATTCAGACCTGAAGGTGGCTAGATGAGTGTTGGGATCCCCCTCTCCATTATACTTGGTAAAATGAGGTAGGGACATCCCTGGTGGCAACGACAACACGGGGACCGCTGGATTGATCGGATCATCCTGGTAGAAGTCCATGATCTGAATGGTATAAGACCCAGCGGTCTTGAGGCATCGACCCTCCTCGGTAAGCGTCTGGATGAGCTGGAAGGCTTGGTCCAGACCTGTTGGCAGAGGTGCCTGTGTAGCAGGCATAGGAGGCTAGACTGGGCGGGCAGCTCTAGGAAGCTGGAAGGCAGGAAGGGGTTGGCTAGCCATTGGTGGAGCAAGGATCCCTGTAGGCTGGGGGGCCTACGAAGACCACCATCCACCGGTCTGAGACGAGAGGTTAACTCCTGCCTGCTGCGCGGGATAATGGTAGGTATATTGAGGAAACACCTGCGAAAATTGTGTCGAACGTGCGACCGAAGGCTACGCACCATACACCGCAGACGGGTGGTGTTGTGCAGCAGGGTTGATCCACTGACTTGTTGCAGGGTATTGAACAAAGGTTTGCTGTGGTACAGTTACGGTATTTTGCTGAGTTGGTGGGGGCGGGAACATTTGCGCTGGGCGAGTTGTCGGTACAGTGTGAGCTTGTACCTGAGGGATGAAATGGGGCGCGGTGGTTGCCGGGACCACCGCCGGAATGCTGAGCACCTGCAGTAACGAAACCACCCCCGCGTTATGAAGCGGTATTTGTGCTTGCAACCTAGACGGCTACGCATTGGCCTGCGGATGGACAGGAATGTGAGTTTGCGTGGTCACAGCTGGGTCCAGAGAAGCTTCCTCTCCGTTGTAAGGGAACAACGTATTTACGTACGTGTGGGACGTTAGGGTATGAAACGAATGTTTTGACATGGCCGTGAATTCGTCCTCTTCCTCTTCGCCATGCTGGGAATCCACCACAGGTTGTGAAGTCTGGCCTTTGGCCATGAACAACTATGTGATAAGCTCATGTTGGTGTTCGGTCAAGGGAATTATGTCATAGGTTGTTGGCTTAAAATCATAACCCCCTCGATAGAGCATCTCAAAGTTTCGCTTCGCCTCCAGCTCGGCTCGGCTGAGAGCCAGCCTCGCCTGGATCTTAACGCATATGAAGTTGTATTCTTCAGGGGTTATAACCATGAAGATAGGCTCTTTTCCCTGAAGCCTCAATGAATGGCGCAATGGTCCCTGGGGTCCTATAGCACTAGGAGCTGGTCCTGTGGCCGCCATAGGATTCACAGGCGCGACACCCAGATCGGTAGTGGCCATGGTGGTTGTGTTTGAGTAAAAGGAGTCCATTGATCGATGAAGGTAAGGGTAACTGGTAATCAGAGCTAAAAGAAAATGGCTAGTAACAAAAAGCACAAAAGGGCTTTCTACCCTGAAGGATTTCAAGGAAATCATCTTTGCGACCGATCTATACCACACGATTGACCGTAGACTTCCCTAGAGGTATTACGTCTATGGTTTAGGGTATGGATCACTACTAGGGCTACCCAAAATATTCGGATCGGAGCTTGAGGGCCCTCCTTCTAGCGCCAGAAAACTGTAACAACAGAAAACATCGGTAGCTGGAAAGACCGACCGAGATTCCATATACACAGTTTTAACCACGGATCCGCGTGAGGGCTATGCTGGAAAAGCGAATCCGCGGCGCCCTGAATGGTCTTGTCGATCAGACAGGGACTTACGGGTCAGTAAAACGATGGAGATTACAGATCTTTGAGTGCTGTGATTCGATTCGAGGGGTGGTGAAATGGGGAGAAAACGACGTGGATGGATCGCTACGCTGATAACGTCAGACACGCTGAAAAGATGCTAATCAGGAGAGAAACGCATGATTTTCAATGATCTATGTTTTGATTCTTGAAAGAATGTATGATTTGTATGTCACGTTACAATGGGAGATACCCCCAATAACTTGATACAAAATGAGCACAAAACAACAAGGAAACTGTCCAGAGAGAAGTTTGATCTACCTCGTAGGCCAAAGCTGGGATGCAAGGATGGTCAAGCTCTGAGGTCTGCCAATCAATTGGTT
>MNCI01023361.1:62632-76807 GCA_015680685.1 Gnetum montanum | reverse complement strand
GTTGTGCGTGTGAAGAGCAGGTACATGTTGAGCATGCTTCAATTGCTTTCAGGCTGTATTACACTCATTCGCGTTATATTGCATGTATGAGCGTAATCCAGTATAAGAATAACATGCCCAAAATTATCTTACGCTTATTACGCAACTGCGTGTAACGAAGTGTAAATAATGTCTAATTTACGCTCACTACGCAACTGCGTGTATTGAAGCGTAAATAATGTATAACTTACGCTCATTACGCAGCTGCGCATGACAAAGCATAAACAATTCCTAGTGATGAAATACGCAACGGTACGCACCGCCGCGTAACGAGCATAAAGACAAGTTATCCACGTGCCATGAGAAAAAGTGCCGAACTGTTGCGCTTCTCTAACCTTTGACTATTTCGGAACTTATTACGCTCATTACGCTGTCGTGCGTAATAGAGCGTAAACTTGTCCTTGAACAAAATACTTAGCAAAATATACAAGAAATCACACATCACGATGCTTAAGCTTCTCCCTATGCTGAAGCAACTATCCTTCTGATGCCGGGCTATGTCGAAACACTATCACGCTGAGCGTCATTACGCTATGTCGCGTGATACAGCGTAAACAACAAAAGCATAGAAAGATTAGAAACCTACACAGGAAGTTGCGGACTTGATGTTACGCGCCTCTTAGCGTTGCTCTATCTTATTCCCCCCTCTAGAATGCATGATATGCGTCCTTGCCTGAATTGCGAATCTTTTCCTGAGGCCAACTCGCGATTTTTAACGGTGTTTCAGCGGCTTTGGCCCACGAGATAGATCGGACTTCTGTTCGGACAGTTTCCTGTTGTTTTGTGCTTACCTTACATCAAGGAATCGGGGTCTCCCCAGTGTAATTTCTCATACAAAATATACATTTTGTTTTCAAGTCAAAGCATAGATCTTGAGGCTACGTGTTTCTCTTGTGCTAGCCTCCTTTTATCGTGTTTAGCATTATCATCATTGCAATTCGTCTACATCATTTTCTCCACATTTTTGCGATTTTTCGAATTAGATCGCTCCATGAAACATTCATAATCATCATCGATTTACTGATTGGTAAGTCCCTATCTGATCGACAAGACCGTTCAAGGCGTCACGGATTCATTTTTTCCAGCATAGCCCTCGCACGGATCCGTGGTCAAAACTGTGTACGCGAAATTTTGTTTGGTATTTTCCCGCTGTTGACATTTTCCATCGTTACAGTTTTATGGCGCTAGAAGAAGGGCGATGAGGCTCCAATCCGAGTATTTCAGGTAGCCTTGGTAGCGATCCATATCCTAAACCGTAGACGTAATACCTCTAGGAAAGTTTACGGCCAATCACATGGTATAGATCAGTCGCAAGGATGATTTCTTTGAAATCCTACAGGGTAGAAAGTCTATTTGTGCTTTTGTTGCCAGCTATCTCTTAGATCCGATTACTAGTTACCGTTAACTTCATTGATCAATGGATTCGTTGTACACAACCACAACTATCATGGTCCCTACCAATCTGGGTGCCACATCTGTGAACCCTATCGTGGTCACCCGACCAGCTCCGGGCGCAACGGGATCTCAGGGACCATTGCGCCGATCATTGCGACTTCAGGGAAAAGAGCCCATCTTCACGGTCATAACCCCTGAAGAATATAACTTTATATGCATTAAGATCCAGGCGAAGCTAGCTCTGATTTGAGCTGAAGTCGAAGCAAAACGAAACATTGAGGTGGTCCACCGAGGGGGCCATGAATTCAAACCAATAGCTTATGACATTATCCCTTTGACCGAGCATCAACATGAACTCATCACACACTTGGTCATGGCCAGGAGTCAGGCTGCACAGGCTATGGTTGAACACCAGAATGGGGAAGAAGAGGAGGACAAATTGGCAGCCCAGTCAGAACATTTGTTCCATACTCTGAGCCCTCATACGTACGTAAATCCCCTGTTTCCTTTCAACGGAGAGGCTGCCTCTCTTAACACAACCATGACCGCACAGATGCATTTCCCTACCATGCCGCAGGCCACCGCACAGCCGTCTGGGCTGCAAGCACAAGTACCGCATAATAACACGGGGACGGTTTCGTCACCGCGGGTACTTAGCATCCCAGTGGTGGTCCCAGCGACCGTTGCGCCCCATTTTATCCCTCAGACACAACCTCACAACGTATCCGTGGCTCGCCTAGCGTAGATTTTACCGTCCCCGCCACCTCCAACTCAACAAATCACCGTAGCTATTCAGCCACAAACATATATCCAATAGCCGGCCCCAAGTCAGTGGCCCAACCCTGCATCGCAACACAATCAGCCTGCGCTGTATGGTGTGCAACCTTCCATTGCACCCGCAACGCAAGCTCCACAAATGGTCCCGCAATACATCTATCCCCATCTTACGCAACAGGTGATGGCTAACCCCGCTTCACAAACCAGTGGGTGGTGGTCTTTGTAGGCCCCTCAGTCTGCAGGGATCCTTGCCCCACAAGCAGCCAGTCAACCTCTTCCGTCATTTCCACTTCCTGGCACCGCCCTCCCGGTCCAACCTCCTATGTCCTCTGCGCAGACACCTCCATCAACGGGTCTGGATCAAGCCTTCCAGCTTATACAGACTTTCACCGAGGAGGTTCGACGCCTCAAAGTCGCTCGTTCTGATACTATTCAGATCATGGACTTTTACCAGGATGATCCGATTAGTTCAGCGGTCCCTATGCTGTCATTGCTGCCAGGGATGTCTCTACCTCATTTTACCAAGTATAATGGGGAGGGAGATCCCAATGCTCACTTGGTCACGTTTAGGTCTGAATCCTTGTTGTTGCAACAGTGGCCACACACCATCATCTGAGTCTTTGCAATGTCTTTAACAGGGAAAGCTTTGGATTGGTACCAAGCCCTCCCGCACATTCAACCTAAGAAGGTGTTCGAGGAGACTCTGAAGCTTCACAGATGTCATTGTGAACTGCTGAAGAACCCTTCTCTAGCCTTACCTAACGAACCACCAGTTCCAAGATCTTTCAGGCTAGACCATTTCTATGACTACCACCAGTTGTGTGATCACGATACAAATTACTGTTGGGTGTTGAAAGATGACATTCAACGTATGCTGGATGACGGTTCACTCAAGTTAGACAGCAACAACCTGACGCATCCGGAAAACCAAACATTGCATGTGTATAAGGACCCATTGAACACAAACGATGATCCTTATACAATCACTGTGGTAAGTATGGATAGTGGGGGGAGGGAACCGCCAAAACAACCCTTTGTTTTGCGTGTTCGTGCCAACTCACAAAGGGGGCCAACCATTTCATCAGCAGCCAGTGAGGTCTCGAGGCCGCCCTTCATTATACGGGCACCTTCTCGGATACACTCTCAGTCATGCAGCAATAGCCAAGCCACGGCCTCGACCGTGCCCATGCCCAGGGCACCCTTCATTATCAGGGTGCCAAAACCACCAGCTGCTCCTCTCACGCAGGGGCAGACCTCTGACCAAAAGCATCAACCGTCACCTCCCAAACAAAAGGGAGAGGACACATTAGTTAACGCAACGAAAGACCACTCTACGCTCAGCTTCCCTAAGCCTAAGCCCCTGGCCTTTGTGCCTTCACCTGTACCTCAGGGGTAGGATAAAGGTACAGAAACGCAACTGCCTTCTCTTGGCAAGAAGAAAGATAGCCCCTTGACTAACACTGTTCCACCTCGAGAGATTCATCTCTTGGGCTGCATGGAAGAAGACAAGGGGGAGAAACAACCTAGCCAGGAGAAGGACCTCCTCGATGCATTTACGCAAGTTAAACAGGCTCTCAAACAAAAAAACACAACGCTGAGCACTTACGACCTGCTTATGACATCTCGAGAACACCGTGAGGCTATGGTTCGCATGCTGACATCCATATCAGTGGATGAAATCTTGCCAGTAGAGGAGGAAGCGATACATGCTATCATGTTTCCTCCCGAGGCTGAGCAACCTATGCCTTCCTCATTGACCTTCCACGACGAGGCGATCAAAGACGATCCTGGGAAAGGTCAGGTCACAACTGAACCTATGTTTATCACCATCCGGGTCAGTCAATACTGGATCCGGAGAGTGCACGTAGACGATGGCATAGCTACCAACGTCATTCCCTATTCCATCGTGGATAGGTTAGGTCTGGTCAACCAGATCACACCCACTATGATGGCCTACGTAAAATCGTTCAATGGGGCACAGGTTCAAGTTAAGGGGATGGTGTGTATTGAGTTTGTGATGGGGGATCAATTCCCAACAGAGGCCACTTTCTTAGTCATCGAGGAGATGCCAGGGTGCAACCTGATCTTGGGGAGGTCGTGGTTAGCCCAGCTGAGGGCAGTTTCATCACCGATACACCAAGAGATACATCTTCCCTATGCCGGAGGGGAGGTTGTAATACGTGGTGACGAAATCACCCCCAAGACCGTCAATAACATTGAAGAAGAACGGGGCTCAAAAGTGGAAACGACGGATGATCAAACCTATCTCCAAACCCCCCAACAAGCTGACAGCAATGATGACGGTCTAGCTTGGGCCGACCTGCCATTTTCGGATGGCAGCATAGAGGAGTCAAATCATAAGTCTCCTCGCCCTTACGCAATGCTCAATGTAAAGGCCATCAAAAGACAATTGCGTATCAATGGTTGAATGATGTTCTTTGCATACATTATCTTTTTCTTAATGGGTTATCATGGTTATTACTTAGCAGTTTTATGTCATGCATTGTCACGTTACTTTCGTTTTCAGTTCTTACGCTTTTCATTTATCTTCACACTGTTGTCTTTTTCGTACGCATGATATTCACGTTGCCTGATCACTTTAGCATAATTACGCAAAATACTATACCAGTATCATTTACGCTTTCGGTATTACACCATGGCCCACAACGGTCTTAAACTAGTTACACAGAATTGTATACTATCACTCTTCACGCTTGCTTACGCAGTAGGCCCGCAACGACCTTAAACTAGTTACTAGATTATGCAGAATCGTATGATGGCCCGCAACGGCCTTAAACTAGTAACGCAGACTTGTACGTCGTTATCATTTACGCGTATTATGCCATGGCCCGCAATGGCCTTAAACTAGCAACACAGAATTGTAACGGTGGAAAATGTCGGTAGCTGGAAAATACCGAACAAATCCTATGTACACAGTTTTAACCACGGATCCGTGCGAGGGCTATGCTGGAAAAACGAATCCGCGACACCCTGAACGGTCTTATCGATCAGACAGGGACTTACTAATCAGTAAACCGATGAATATCTCGTGAAACGATATGATTCGAGGAATCACAAAAATGAGGGGAAAACAATGTAGATGAATCACAACGCTGATAACGTTAAACATGATAAGAGGCGGCTAACATAAGAGAAAACACATAGTTTTAAGATCTATGCTTTGACTTGAAGAATGTATATCTTGTATATCTTGTTACACTGGGGAGACCCTGATTACCAGATGTAAAGCAAGCACAAAACAACAAGAAAACTGTCCAAACAGAAGTCTGATCTACCTCATGGGTTAAAGCCGGGATGCAAGGAAGGTCAAGCTCCAAAGTCTACCGATCAACTGTTTCTGACCAATAGAGTCTTCCCAGTAGAACGATTACTCCTGTCACCGGTGCTCAAAGCAAACCGTGCTCTGTTTCTACCATAAGGTGATGCTGTCAACAATTGCCAAAGTGCTACTCTCCATGTCTTTGCTCAAAAGCAATAGGTGCTCTGGTGCTTAGAAAAATGCCTTTCCTTCTCTGATTTGCCAACCCCTGTATCTTTGTCAACTGGGATATTTATAGGCTACAACGCCCTGTGGAAAAGGCGCAACCCTGATGACATGTGCCTCAAATGTTTTGGGTACTGTTGAATTGACCATTTTTGCATCAAACTTCATGATTATGCACAATAGGCTCGTTCGCGTATTGTGCGTGTGAGGAAGAGATGTGCGTTGGGCATGTCTCAACTGTCTTTGGGTTATATTACGCTCATTCACGTTGTGTTGCATGTATGAGCGTAACGTAACATGGGAACAATGGAGTTAAAGCTATTTTACACCTGCTTACGCGACCGCGTGTAATGAAGCGTAGAACAATGTTTAGCTTGGCGACGCAATACGTTGCAATACGCTACATTGCGTGATGAGCGTATGATGAGCAGCCACACTTTCTTAGACTTTTCCTTTGACTATTCTGGAGCTTATTACGCTGCTGTGCGTAGCAGAGCATAAACCAGGCCTTAAACAAAAGACTTAGCAAAATACACAAGAAGTCGCATCTCACGCTGCTCAAGCTTCTCCCTATGCCGAAGCAACTATCCTTCTGATGCTGGACTATGTTTAAGCAAAATCACGCTAAGTGCCATTACGCTACGTTGCGTGATATAGCGTAAACAACAAAAGCATAGAAAGATTAGGAATCTGCACAAGAAGTTGCGGACTTGATGCTACGCGCCCCTTGGTGTTGTTCTGTCTTAGTCTCCCTTCTAGAATTCTGAGATTCATCCTTGTCTGAATTGCGAATCTTTGCCTGAGGCCGACTCGCAATTTTCACAATGTTTCAATGGCCCCTCTTTGTTGACAGCTGGAGGGCTTACCCGAAAGACGTCGACAAAGAATACGAAACATCGGATTGGTAGAAGCAAGAACAGCGTCCGTCCATGGCTACTCAAGGATTTCCCTGTCAACATGGAAGAGCAAAGCTGGAGGGAATGGGAGATAGAATGGCATGGTGGGAACAGGTTTAGGGTAGACACAACATAAGTCGGGATGGTAAGAGTGTGGGATACACTTACTGAACGCACAGAAATGTACGCACATGTATGTCAACAGGAATGCTTTCAAACGAGCGTAGCGCGTCAGTCTGAGATCTCTCTATCACTGATTATAGCAGGAATGCATGCAAAAGGAGCATAGCGCATGACTTTTGCGATATCCCTGCTAGTGTGAGTGTGGGAACTGGATACTTGCGTATGTAGCTATTGCGTATGGGAAGCGAGTGGTGGGGACGAAGGGAAATAAGAGCTAAGGGTAGGATTGTGAGAGGTATAGGCATGCAGGTCTAGGTGGTCGGGCAAACCTGAGCAGCCATTTCAACACGCTATTGCACTTCACCGCTCAGATGGACGCGCCTTTGAACGACATCCTCCGACGTAAGTAACCTGCAACCATAGAAGAAAATAGAGAGCACGATTTCTTAGACGAACAAGAGGCGAGGTTGTTGAAACGAGCACCATTTGATGCGAGATAGAGCGATTGGGCCATGAAGAAGGAGCTGGAGCATGAGGGCGGAACCGCCAATCCTGACAATTGGCCGAGCATATCTTCGCGAAAAGGCATCAGACATAGCACACGTAACTGGTTAGGCAAGGAACCAGCAAGATGAATTTGCGAAGCCGACGTCCGATAGCAATGATTGGCAGAGGTCGCCGAGGTCATCGTCGACGAGGATGTCGTCGGGGCTCCGACTGGCGAGACTAAACTCTCAGAGGTACTACCACTGTAGTGGGCACAGCGACGGCATCTCCGAGGGATCAGTAAGATGCCTCTCAGCTTGTCCGAGGAATCAGTAGGATGCCAGTGGGGTGGCGACGCTGGGACTATCCCAGTATCCCATCTTTTTTGTTGTGCAGCTGCGCAGAGATGATCATGCTCCCTGAGTTACATGGCAGCAGTCTGTAAGTCCCAGTTTTAAGTCCTAGTAGATTGTCATCGCTGGTTTTAAGTCTCAGCAAACCATGGTCCCAGTTTAAAGTCTGGGCAGATCGAGAAGTGCTAGTTTTACATCGTAGCGGACGGCTACTTACCTGTGCCAGTTTAGCGTCGTGGCAGACGTGTGCAAAAGATGCCAGTTTTTCGTCTTGGTGGACCTGTACAACATTGCCAGTTTTACGTCTTAGCGGACGGTTGCAACTTGCCAGTTTAGCGTCATGGCGGACGATTATTGCCAGTTTAGCGTCGTGGCGGACGCGTGCAAGGAATGCCCGTTTTATGTTGTGGCGGGTGATCAGTGCCAGTTTAGCATTATAGCAGACGTGTGTAAGGAATGCCAGTTTTACGTCGTGACAGACGATCAGTGCCAGTTTAGCATCGTAGCAGACGTGTGTAAGGAATGCCAATTTTACGTCGTGGCAGACGATCAGCGCCAGTTTAGCATCGTAGTGGACGGTTATTGTCATACATGCTGTTGACACCGTAGATGCTGCTAAATGTAATACCGCTTCAAATATACATGATTTACAAGATTTGCTAATTCATTGTCGTTAACATCTGCTAATTTGAATGCTCCGTTGCTGTACACGTCGACCACCAAGAAAGGGCCTTCCCAGTTTGCCGAGAACTTGCCTACTGGTTCACGCACAGCCTTGAGAACTAGATCTCCTTTCTTGACCGGGCGCTGTTGAAGGTTGTGACGATGTTTCTGTCGTTGTTTGTCTTGATATCTTTCAATCATGTCAAGAGCCTGTATCCGCTTCTCTTCCACTGAATCTAGATCTGCGATTCGAGACTCGGTGTGTTGAGTCTCATTTATAACCACGGAGAGGACCATTCTCAAAGAAGGGATTTGCAACTCGAGAGGCAGCACTGCTTCAGACCCGTAAACCAGGCTATAGGGTGTACTACCCGTAGCTATCCTACACGTAGTACGATACGCCCATAGCACATAGAGGATCTGTTCGTGCCACCACCTTTTGTTGCCATTGAGCATTTTCTTGAGCAGATTGATGATCACTTTGTTCGTTGCTTCAGCTTGACCATTCGCTTGTGGGTAATAAGGGGAGGAAAAGGATTGTCTGATGCCTAGGTTATCATAGAAAGATTTGTTTTCCGTGCTACTAAATTGTGGCCCATTATCGGTCACGATAGTCATCGGGAGACCAAATCTGGTTACTATATTGTCTAGGATAAAATGGCAAATCTGTTAAGATGTGATCTTTCGCAGGGGAACAGCCTCTACCCACTTCGTAAAATACTCAATAGCGGTAATGATGAAGCTATGACCTGCGGAAGACTTCGGCGTGATGGGCCTATGATGTCTAGTCTCCATCGTTGAAATGGCCATGTTATTTGTGTTGTATGTAATTCTGTGGGTGACACGTGTATAAGATTTGCGTGATGCTGACACGTGTCACAGGTTTTAACCTTCGTCAGACAATCTTTTTCTATACGTGGCTAGTAATATCCTATCCGACGGATTATTAAGGCCATAGCCCATGGTTCTACGTGGCCACCGCACAGTCCCTTGTGAACTTTGCCGACTATAGCTGTGCTTGGTCTTTGTTAACGCAAGTCAGCATCACGCCATCAAAGGAACTTCTACAAAGAGTGCTATCTCCGATGATGACGTATTACTTAGCCCGCTTACGGATTACGTCTTTCTGTGCACGTGTCAATGCAGATGGTAGCTCGCCCTGTAAAAGGTAAGTTTTAATGTCATCGTACCATTCAGGCGTGCTTTCCTCAAGAAGAGAGGAGATTTGCGTTGTCTGAATGATAGGATCTATGCAGTCTATAATCAATGCGGGGCAGGTGTCAAAAATATGTGCAGGCACGTTCAAAGCCAGTGTTGCCAGTGCGTCGGCCAGTGTGTTATCCGTGCGTGGCACGTGCTAGGCATCGATGGTCGCGAATCGTCTCAGGAGATCTTTAGCCGTATTGCAGTAGGGCTGCAAATGTACAACCTTGCAGGTGTAGACTCCAGTGATCTAATTTATGACAAGCATCGAATCGCCTCTAATCACCAGGTGTCGAACATCGAGTTCACTGGTAGTTAGTAATCCCCTGAGGAGCCCCTCATACTCTGCCACATTGTTCGTACAGGGGAAGGTCAAGTGATAAGAGTGTAGATGCACATCCCCAGGTGATAGTGTAATAACAGTGGTAGCACTGCCACCTCTAGTGGTTGAAGCCCCGTCGAAATATAACGTTGCTTTGGGGCCTATCGAGACAGGGCTTAAACTATGTACATGTTCGTCAGGGAACTCTGGCTCTATAGTTGCTTGATTGTTAATCGGTGAGGTTATTAACTAGTCAGCTATCGCTTGGCCTTTCGTAGATGATTGGCCAATATAGTGTAGATCGAATTCTGCCGTGATAGCCTTTCAGTGAGCTATTTTACTACTCTCGTATAAGCTATGCGTAATGGCCCTAAGAATGTTGTTTTTACAAATGACGTTGACTTTGCTACGGAAAAGATAATGCCTACATTTCTTAAGCGTAAAAACTAATGTTAGGCAATTACGCTCGACGTCGTTATACCTCGTTTCGTACGCACATAGAGCGTGAATCAAGTAGTAGATGGGCACTTCCGACCCATCATCCCTCCTTTGATAAAGTAACGCTGCTAACGCTACGTCCGAAGTTGCGAGGTAAATGTAAAATGGAAAATCCCTTTGTGGTGGGAAAACTATCGGTAAATGTTGCAGTTCTTGCTTTAAGCTGTCAAACGCACGCTGGCAATCGTCGGTCCATTCGAAATTAACTCCCTTTTTCAGCAAGTGTTGCATAGGGTGTAACTTGTCGGTTAACCTTGAAATGAACTGGTGTATAAACTGTAAGCGCCCCTGTAGCCCGCGTAATTGCTTGAGTTCTATAAGAGGCGTTAACTCGACAATGGCTTTGACCTTATCAGGGTCAACTCGTATGCCAGTTTCCGACACCAGAAACCCCAGCATGCATCCGATTTTGACTCCGAATACGCACTTCTTTGGGTTAAGCCGGAGCTCGTATTTGGAACATCTTTTAAGGACTAACTCCAAGTCCCCCGAATGATCCTTAGACTTTAAAGACTTAATAGCTATGTCATCTACGTAGTCATTTAGCCTTCCAAGGAGGTAATCGCTGAAGATGTATGTCATGGCTCGTTGATACGTTGCTCCGGCATTCTTTAGGCCAAAAGGCATCATAGTGTAACAAAAGGTGCCCCAGGGCGTCATGAATGTTATGGTCAATTGATGTTCTAGATTAATACGAATCTGGTTATAGCCAAAAAAGCCATCCATGAAGGATAGAAGCGCATGCCCAGCTATTGTATCCACTAGCTAGTCAATACTCGGCAACGGGAAGTTATCTTTGATTGTGGCCTTATTCAAATCCCGGAAGTCTATGCAGATGCGTATACTTCCAGTCTTCTTTGGGACGAGTACAATGTTAGACACCCAATCCAAGTAATCGACTGTGCAGATGAAACCAGCCTGATATAGTTTAGTGATTTCATCATGCATGGCTAGCGCGATCTCTGGCTTGATTTTGCGTGCCTTTTGTCTAACTGCTTTAATCTGCGGGTCTAAGATGATGTTATGCTGGATTAGCCTGGGATCTAATCCAGGCATATCCTCGTATGACCATGCAAAGACAGTAATGTTGTCTTACAGGACCTGTGTTATGGCATCGTGCGTTTTCTGGTCTAATAAAGAGCTGACTTTAAGCGTTTTGTCTTGACCCTTATGTGTAATGATAGAAACCTCACTGAGGGGATCTTCAGTTATGTCCCCGACCTCCAGGTCTAGCGTGTGCGTCGACTGTTCTGGCCACTCTGGGGACATCTCCGACGCAGCTATGGTTACGCCTTCTAAAGGGGGGTTGACGTCTACTAGCGTGGAATCGACTTGCCTAACTACTTTCCCGTATGGGCCTGTCAAAGCTAGAGGCGCTGAAAATATTGCGTCCATTTCCCGTCTGTCCTGCAAAATCGCAAAGTGCGTAAATGCTTAGAAGAAGGGTGATGTGCTGTCGTTGAACGTGGCAAGCTAACTGAATTTTGAATATTGTAAACAAGCTGTAATCAATGCTACCCGATTACGAGGCGATAAGATGTGGTAGTTTAACGTCATTTCGGACAGTTGCACGTGCGATATCAGCCGCATTAATATCTGGATTTTCGGGTTCCATTTTAGGAAGGTCCCACTGAAATCAGATATCAAGTCGGTGATCCTCGCGTATACGTAAGTAGTTTTTTTTTATGAGGATAGGTTGTTGGTTGTTGAGAATTAGAACTCGTGACTGTCGCTGAGAGAAGGAAGAGCAGAAAGTTAGAGCGTGTAATATTGCAAAGATTTGCAAGTGTTAAGCTGTGAAAAATTCTGAAGCCGTCGCAATGGCACCGAAGATCAAGAGGAAGAACGCAAAACTGGCCAAAATTGATAAAGTGCAAGAAAATCTGAATCATGTTTCGCAGGCGCTGGTCGATGTTTGTGACCCTACGCCTTTGAACCAGTAGGCCATTCTTCATATGCTTATTATTGTTCTTAATGTCTAATTTTCGTGATGTCTTTTGCGTGAATGTGAGTGTCAAAATTGTGGACCTTGAGTTAATGCGAGGGTTTAATGGGGTTGAGTCTATCGTCGTTGTCAGGGATGAACCTTGCGTTATTGCAAGGGTTTGGGTAATTTCAGCTTGGATAGTTGGGTGTAATTTATAAGTTTTCTATATTAGTGGTGTAAATGTAAATGTGGGTTTTGATGTATGTATTAGGTTTTCTGTACAGCGTGGCGCTAAATCCCATTCTGGTTGTGTTGGATATTGTTGGGATTCTGTGTTGTATAAACCTCATCGTCCCCAATGTCCCTCCCCCGCACACGCGGTTGCAATGGAATGCAATATGGTTTTGACAGGGTGCGTTGGAGTTTCTACAGTTCTTGCTGCGCAACTTCAGCGTCATCGTGTGGTCTGATTTGTTTGATGACATCGTCGGTGCCCTATTAGAGTACCTGCTGGCGGGTTTTGTGCAAAGGATTCTAGCCTTTTTGACAGACGGGGCCATCGATACGGGCCATCCCGAGGACCGAGAAATTAGCGCCCAGGGCTTGCAGAGCTTAAAATGGGTTTGGGAAATGGCTCGATTCAGCTGTTATCATGCATATAACACGCTGTTCATGGCTCGCCATGTCTCGACCTGTTTCTAGAACCCACAAGGCATGGTGTACTATGCAGGCGGGTAAGCGAATTTTAGTAACTGTCTATGTTTCTGTTTTGTTTTATGTAAGAGAAGCCTATGTGAAAAATGTAAAATAAGCTTATGTTGTATGGTACAGGTTCTTTATTCAGGACAATAGGTTAGTTGGAGATAGGGATGTGTTATCATGGGCCGAAACGGCGATAATGGCGTTTACCGCAACTAGCAACGTGCGCGCTGGTGTTATAGAGCAGATTGGCTTTGACATGCGTGAGTACCCCACCCGTTACGCTAGGGATTTTGAGAATTGCCAGAGACTTCGGTGGTTGCACGATGACTGGACCTTAGATCCGCCCCTTACCATCGAGGACGTGCAGAGGGAACTCCCGCCATTTCCTTTGCCATTTGGCCCCAGTAAAGCTGTTGTATAGTTGGTTATTGCGTAATGTAATTGTAAATTATAGACATTGCATAATAGAGCTTTGGTTAATTTGTGCTTCACGTTGTGCAGTTAGGGAATCTTGGAAGATTACCCTTACGATTTCCGGCTGTGAGGCGAACATTGTCCTCTTCCACTATGGCGAGATCAAAGACATACAGCGCTGGCTTGGCCACTCGGTGGCCCCATTCGCGGTGACCTCCAAGATCCAAGCAGCAGAGCTAATGCACCTATTTTTGGCTGCAACTCCTAATGTCCCTTCTAGTGAAATGCTAACTCTGGTCAACTCCTTCAACGAAAAGGTCGAGCGTTTCTGGACGCGCGTACATAACGTGCGCGTAAGCTTTAACATAAACGCTCAGTTCTTCGCGGACCTCTTTGGTGTTCCCTCAGATGGCCCTCCCGTAAGTGAGAAGGCGAAAAGGAGCGTTGCTTTCTAGAATTGGCTGAAGGAGTGGGTAAGGATCTCGAAGGAGACTAAAGGGTTTCCCTGCGAAAGATTCAAGATGGGAGTTGCCAAGACACTTTATCCCCTTTTCTGGGCCGGGAACTTCCCCAAAACTCTCTCGCAGGGGAAGTTCTTTTCTGTAGAACAGACCCGTATTATGCAAGAGGTTCTAGAGGAGGGGACCCAGTTCAATTGGGCAAGCTATTTTGCCAAAGGACTGCGTAATGAGATGATCAAGCTTCGTGAGAAGCTTGAGTCCCATTTCAATGTGCATTATGCCTTCTTCATAGCTTGCCTCCGGCGGTTTGCTGAGTTTCTGGTCATTCAAAGGAATGGGGTCTGGGTGCAGCAAGACTGAGACCAGCTATCCAAACCTTGGATTGCCCATATCCTCAGCACTACCCGTGGG
>MNCI01023361.1:36724-62038 GCA_015680685.1 Gnetum montanum | reverse complement strand
GGTACGTTATGGTCGTAATAAGTTTGTGATATCGCATAGTGGTAATATGTCATCAATGTTTGATGGTTGTTTCTGTTAGGAGCTTACCTCCGATGGGATCCCACGGAGTTCATTGATCTGGACACAGTGGAGCCGCCATCCAATGAAGCAGCCATGCCATGTCACATTTATGAGGAACTACGTAAATGTGCATTATGCTCGACACGCTCCTTATGGGAAAGTAGGGGCGTAAATGAAAATATATGGAAAAGGTTGCAGAAGTCAGAGTAGAGGGTTGAGTCTCTGACCAAAGAGGTCAGAGACTTAAAATTACGGTGCGACTTCCTACAGGCGCGAGCGATAGGGGATGAAGACTGGCGTACCACTCTCGTCGATTACTCCTGGTATTGGATAGCCATCAAGAACAGCATACAAACCAGTCGAGCGTTAGTCGAGTAGCGAATGTAGATAGAACTCCTAGCCCAGAAAAGTCGAGACTGGAGGGATTATTGTGCAAGCGTGCAAGAGTGGGGGTAGAAGGAGAAGGACCACAAGCACTTGTACAAGAGGGAGAGTATTGCTTATCGAAAACTCTACTATGATCTTGCCGTCAGGGCCCAATCCTTGGAAGTATTCCTGGATGTCATCGGAGCTTTCGAAGCCTTCAAGAGGTTCGAGGAGCAGGTGACTGTAAGCGCATCCCCTGAAAGGGCAATGACTCTTCCTGGGGGTCAGGCTACAATCCCTACTTTCTTCCCGGACCCAACCCACTGGAGCAGCGTGGAGAAAGGGAAAGTGAAGGCTGGAGCTGCCTTGGGAGAGGATGTATGGCCAGATCTTATAGAGGAAGAGATTATGAAGCGCCTGTGGGCTAGCCTGGACAAGCTTCCCTTTGCTGTGGAAGCAGGGCCGTCACAAGTAAGTTTACGCGTGACTTAGTTTGCGTTTCTAATTATGATGTTAAGTCTTGTGTAGCTAATGTGCTACTGTGTTCAGGTACCAGCCGAGGATAGGGAAGACGAACAAGCTGAGGAGTTAGCAGAGGGAGCGGCGGAAGCAGAGGAAGAGGCAGAAGAAGAGATAGAAGAACGCAACGATGAGGAGCATCTTTCCTTGGAGCCGGCGCCAGAACGAGGACCTCACAAAGAGGACATTCTTCATGAAAGGATCATTCCTAGAAATGATGACCCATTGGAGGACGATCCATTAGCGTTGGATCTAGACTTAAAAGATACAGGTGATAGTGGCAGTAGGGAAAATGTGTAATTATGATTTACGCATAGTTTTATTAATGTTGAGTGCAATATCATTTTACGAATGACTGAAAAGACGTGTTATAAAGCCTGGTGGATGCGTTAAATGTCAGTTACATATTTTTTTATTCTTTTTGCATTTTTCCTGTAGAGTGGTGAGCGTAATTGTTGAAAATTTCACCTAAGTGATAATGATAGGATGTATCTGCTAGTTTAAGGCCATTGCGAGTCGTCATACGATTCTGCGAAGACTAGAGACTAGTTTAGGGTCGTTGCGGGCCTACTGCGCAATCAAGCGTAAAAGAGTCATAGTATACAATTCTGTGTAACTAGTTTAAGGCCGTTGCGGGCCATGGTGTAATACAACAAGCGAAAATGATAACAGCGCACAAATCTACATTACTAGTTTAAGGCCGTTGCAGGCCATAGCATAATACGAAAACCGTAAATGATATTGGTACAGAATTTCACGTAATTTTGCTAAAGTGATCAAGAAATGTGAATACCATGCGTATGAAAGAGACAACAGTGGGAAGATAAATGACAAGCGTAAGAACAGAAAGCAAAAGTAATGTGAAAATGCATGACATAAAACTGGTAAGTCATAACCACGATAAACCATTAAGAAAAATATAATGTACGCAAAGACCATCGTTCAACCATTGATATGCGATTGTCTTTTGATGGCCTTTACGTTGAGCATCGTATAAGGGCAAGGAGACTTATGGTTTGACTCCTCTACACTGTCATCCGGAAATGGCAGGTCAGCCCAAGCTAGACCGTCGTCATTGCTGTCAACTTGTCGAGGGGTTTGGAGACAGGTTTGTTCATTAGTCATTTCTATCTCTGAACCCCGTTCTTCTTCAATGTTATTGACGGTCTTGGGGGTGATTTCGTCACCGCGTATCACAACCTCCCCCCCGACATAGGGAAGATGTATCTCTTGGTGTATCAGTGATGAAACTGCCCTTAGCTGGGCTAACCACGACCTTCCCAAGATCAGGTTGAACCATGGCATCTCCTTGATGACTAAGAAGGTGGCCTCTGTTGGGAATTGATCCCCTACCACAAACTCAATACGCACTGTCCCCTTAACCTGAACCTATGCCCCGTTGAACGATTTGACACAGGCCGTCGTTGTGGGCATGATCTGGTTGACCAGATCCAACCTATCCACGATGGAATAGGAAATGACGTTGGTAGCCGCGCCATCATCTACGTGCACTCTCCGGATCCGGTATTGACCGACCCGAATAGTGATAAACATAGGTTCAGTCGTTACCTGACGTTTCTCAGGATCGTCTTTGATAGACCCGTCGTGGAAGGTCAGTGAGGAAGGCGTAGGTTGCTCAGCTTCGGAAGGAAACATGACAGCATGTATCACTTCCCCTTCCACTGGCAGGCTTTCATCCACTGATATGGATGTCAGCATGCAAACCATAGCTTCACGGTATTCTCGCGATGTCATAAGCAGGTCGTAAAGGCTCAGTGTTGTGTTCTTTTGTTTGAGAGCCTGTTTAACTTGTGTGAATGCGTCGAGGAGTTCCTTCTCTTGGCTAGGTTGTTTTTCCCCCTTGTCCTCTTCCATTCGGCCTAAGAGACGGATCTCCCGAGGTGGAATGGCGTTAGTCGGAGGGTTGCTCTTTTCCTTGCCAAAAGAAGGCAGTTGCATTTCCACACCTTTATCCTGCCCCTGAGGTACAGGTGAAGGTACAGAAGCCAGGGGCCTAGGCTTAGGGAAGCTGAGTGTAGAATGGTCTTTCATTATGTTAACTAATGTGTCCTCTCCCTTTTGTTTGGGTGGTGAAAGTTGACGCTTTTGGTTGGAGGGCTTCCCCTACGTGAGAGGAGCAGCCTGTGGTTTTGGCACCCTGATAACAAAGGGCGTCCTGGGCGTGGGCGTGGACGAGGCCGCGGCTTGGGTATCGCTGCGTGACTGAGAGTGTATCTGATAAGGTGCCCGTATGATGAAGGGCGGCCTCGAGACCCCACTAGCTGCCGATAAGATGGTTGGCCCCCTTTGTAAGTTGGCAGGGACACGTAAAACAAAAGGTTGTTTTGGTGGTTCCCTCCTCTCACTGTCCATACTTATCACAGTGATTGTATAAGGATCATCGTTTGCATTCAATGGGTCCTTATACACATGCAATGTTTGGTTTTCGAGATACGTCAGGTTGCTGCTGTCCAACTTAAGTGAACCGTCGTCCAGCATACGTTGAATGTCATCTTTCAATGCCCAGCAGTAATCTGTATTGTGACCACACAGCTGGTGGTAGTCACAGAAACGGTCCAACCTGAAAGATCGAGGAACTGGTGGTTCATTAGGTAAGGCAAAAGAAGGGTTCTTCAGCAGTTCACAGTGATGTCTGTGATGCTTCAGAGCCTCCTCGAACACCTTCTTAGGTTGAATGTGCCCTACCCCCAACAGTTGTTTCAGCAGTTCAGAATGCTTTACAGGTAATGCCGTATACTTTGAGCGATCCTTACGCTCAAAGTTTGGCTTAGGCTGGGGGGCCTTTTCAGGGGTAGTTGTGTCTTGGCTGGTGCCGACACCAGCCGTGGTCTCAGGAGGCACCGTGGGTGCCTTCTTGTTCTTAGTCTTTGTACTCTTAGTTATTGCAACAATTGTCGTTGTCGCTGCTTTGCCTTTGTCTTTGTTCTTTTTATGCGAGTTCCTGTAGGCGACATACGCCAGGTCTTTGCTGGCCTCCACAGCATCTTGGATGTTTCTAACTTGAGCGAAGGCCTCATGTAAAGAATTAGGGAAAATGTAGTATAACTTTGACTTAATGAAGTCATTGACTGCTCCCTTGAACATCGCCAGCATATGTGAGTCTGTGATCGGCTCGCGGATCTCATTCAAGGTAGCATTCCAATGCTGTATAGACTTTTGGACCGGCTCGAGCAGGTCTTGTTTCACCCCCATGAGCTGATTCAATGTGACTTCCGGTTTCAAATTGTATTTGAAGAGGGTCACAAATTGGGTCAACAGTTCTTCCAGGGTTGAGATGGAAGAGCGTGGGAGGGCTCGGTACCAATCCAAAGCTTTCCTTGTTAAAGACATCACAAAGACCCGGATGATAGTGTGTGGCCACTGTTGCAACAACAAGGACTCAGATCTAAATGTGACCAAGTGAGCGTTGGGATCTCCCTCCCCATTATACTTGGTGAAATAAGGTAGGGACATCCCCAGAGGCAACGACAGCATAGGAACCGCTGGACTAATGGGATCATCCTGATAAAAGTCGTTGATCTGAACAGTGTCAGAACCAGCGGCTTTGAGGTATCGAACCTCTTTGGTAAGAGTCTGTATCAACTGGAAAGCTTGGTTCAGGCCTGCTAATGGAGGTGTCTGAGCAGAAGGCACAGGGGGTTGGATCGGGAGGGCAGCACCAGGAAATGGAAAGGACGAGCGAGGTTGACTGGCTGCTGGCAGGGTGGGGATCCCGATAGGCAGGGAAGCTTGTGAAGACCAGCACCCACTGGTTTGCGCAGACGGGTTAGCTGCCGCTTGCTGCACAAGATAAGGATGAGGATACTGCGGTACCCCCTGTGGACCATACGTTGCGGGTGCAACGGGGGGTTGCACACCGTACACCACAGACTGGGTCTATTGCACCGCCGGGTTGGCCCATTGACCCTCAGCAGGCTGTTGGGCATAAGTTTGTGGCTGACCGACTGTGGTAGTTTGTTGAGTTTGATGGGGCAGAAGTGACAAGGTCTACACTGGGCACCTTACATATGTGTTGTGAGGTTGCGTCTGATGGATGAAATGGGGCGCAACGGTCACCGGGATCACCGCTGGGATGCTAAGTACCCGCGGTGACGAAACCGCCCCCGTGTTATTATGCGGTACTTGTGCTTGCAGCCCAGACGGCTGCACGGTGGTCGGTGGCATGGTAGGGAAATGCATCTGCATGGTCATGGTTATGTTAAGAGAGGCAGCCTCTCTGTTGAAAGGAAACAGGGGATTTACGTACGTATGAGGGCTCAGAGTGTGGAACGAATGTTCTGACTGGGCTACCAATTTGTCCTCCTCTTCCTCCCCATTCTGGGGTTCAACCATAGCCTATGCAGCCTGACTCCTGGCCATGACCAAGTGTGTGATGAGTTCATGTTGATGCTCGGTCAAAGGGATAATGTCGTAAGCTGTTGGTTTGAAGTCATGGCCCCCTCGGTGGACCACCTCAAAGTTTTGTTTCGCTTCGACTTCGGCTCGGCTAAGGGTCAGCTTCGCCTAGATCTTAACGCATATAAAGTTATATTCTTCAGGGGTTATGACCGTGAAGATGGGCTCTTTTCCCTGAAGCCTCAATGAATGGTGCAATGGCCCCTGAGATCCTGTTGCGCTGGGAGGTGGTCTTGTGGCCGCAATAGAGTTCACAGATGTGGCACCCAGATCGGTAGGGACCATGACAGTTGTGGTTGTGTACAAGGAATCCATTGATCAATGAAGTTAATGGTAACTGGTAATTGGATCTAAGAGGTGGCTGGCAACAAAAGCACAAATAGGCTTTCTACCCTGCAGGATTTCAAGGAAATCGTCCTTGCGACCGATCTATACCACGTGATTGGCCGTAAACTTCCCTAGAGGTATTACGTCTACGGTTTAGGGTATGGATCGCTTCCAGGGCTACCCAAAATGTTCGAATCGGAGGTTCAGGCCCTCCTTCTAGTGCCAGAAAACTGTAACGGCAGAAAATGTTGGCAGCTGAAAAATACTGAACAAATCCCGTGTACACAGTTTTAACCATGGATCCGTGCAAGGGCTATGCTGGAAAAACGAATCCGCGGTGCCCTGAACGGTCTTGTCGATCAGACAGGGACTTACTAATTAGTAAACCGATGAATATCTCGTGAAACGATTTGATTCGAGGAATCACAAAAACGAGGGGAAAACAATGTAGATGAATCGCAACGCTGATAACGTTAAACACGATAAGAGGCGGCTAACATAAGAGAAAACACGTAGTTTTAAGATCTACGCTTTGACTTGAAGAATGTATATCTTGTATATCACGTTACACTGGGGAGACCCCGATTACCGGATGTAAAGCAAGCACAAAACAACAAGAAAACTGTCCAAACAGAAGTCCGATCTACCTCATGGGTTAAAGTCAGGATGCAAGGAAGGTCAAGCTCCAACATCTACCGATCAACTGTTTCTGACCAATAGAGTCTTCCCAGTAGAACGATTACTCCTATCGCCGGTGCTCAAAGCAAACCATGCTCTATTTCTGCCATAAGGTGATGCTGTCAACAATTGCCAAAGTGCTGCTCTCCGTGTCTTTGCTCAAAAGCAATAGGTGCTCTGGTGCTCAGAAAAATTCCTTTGCTTCTCTGATTTGCCAACCCATGTATCTTTGTCAACTGGGGTATTTATAGGCTACGACACCCTGTGGAAAAGGCACAACCCTAGTGACATGTGCCCCAAATGTTTTGGGTACTGTTGACTTGACCATTTTTGCATCAAACTTCATGATTACGCACAATACGCTAGTTCGTGTATTGTGCGTGTGAGGAAGAGATGCGCGTCGGGCATGTCTGAACTGTCTTTGGGTTATATTACGCTCATTCACGCTGTGTTGCGTGTATGAGCATAACGTAACATGGGAACAATGGAGTTAAAGCTATTTTATGTCTGCTTACGCAGCCACGCGTAATGAAGCGTAGAACAATGTTTAGCTTGGCGACGCAATACGCTGCGATACGCTACGTTGCGTGATGAGCGTATGATGAGCAGCTGCACTTTCTTAGACTTTGCCTTTGACTGTTCTGGAGCTTATTACGCTACCGTGCGTAGCAGAGCGTAAACCAGGCCTTGAACAAAAGACTTAGCAAAATACACAAGAAGTCGCATCTCACGCTGCTCAAGCTTCTCCCTATGCCTAAGCAACTATCCTTCTGATGCCGGACTATGTTTAAGAAAAATCACGCTAAATGCCATTACGCTACGTTGCGTGATATAGCGTAAACAGCAAAAGCATAGAAAGATTAGGAATCTGCACAAGAAGTTACGGACTTGATGCTACGCGCCCCTTGGTGTTGTTCTGTCTTAGTCTCCCTTCTGGAATTCTAAGATTCGCCCTTTTCTGAATTGCGAATCTTTGCCTGAGGCCGACTCGCAATTTTCACGGTGTTTCAAGAATTATGCATTATCGCCATGTACGCTCTCTCTACATTACACATACGGCCCGCGATGGCCTTAAACTAGTAATTACATTCCATCATTGTAACTTAGGTGAAGTTCTTAGTAATTACGCTCACGCCTTATAAAGAAAAAATACAACAATTAAAAAGGACAAAATAACTGACATATAACGCACCCACCAGGTTTTATAACACGTCTTTTCAGTCATTCCTGAAACAATACTCCACTTCACCCTCAAATAAAATTATGCGTAAATTTACGCATTTCCTCTACTGCCACTGTCGCCAGTATCTCTCAAGTCCGGATCCAACCCTAATGGGTCGTCCTCCAATGGGCCGTCGTTTCCGGGAATTATTCTTTCCTGAAGAACTACCCCCTCATGAGGTCCTTGTTCCGACGCCAGCTCCATGGGAGGGCGCTCTTCATCGCTGCGCTCCTCCTCCTCCTCCTCTGCTTCTTCCTCTGCTTCCGCTGCTCCCTCTGCTGACTCCTCACCTGGCTCGTCTTCTCTATCCTCAGCTGGTACCTAAATATAGTAAGCACATTAGCTACACAAGATTTAACATCATAATTAGAAAATGCAAACTAAGTCATGCATAAACTTACTTACGATGGCCCTGCTCCCGCAGCAAAGAGAAGCTTGTCCAGGCTAGCCCACAAGTGCTCCATAATCTCTTCCTCCGTCAGATCTAGCCATACATCCTCTCCCAAGGCAGCTTCAGCCTTCACTTTCCCTTTCTCCACGTTGCTCCAGCAAGGTGGGTGCGGGAAGAAAGTGGGGATTGTGGCCTGACCCCTAGGGAGGGTCATCGCCCTTTCCGGGGATGCACTTACAGTCACCTGCTCCTTGAACTTCTTGAAGGCTTCGGAAGCTTCGATGATGTCCAGGAAGACTTCCAAGAACTGGGCCCTGACGGTGAGATCACGGTAGAGTTTCCGATAACCAATGCTCTCCTGCTTGTACAAGTGCTTATGGTCCTTCTCCTTCTATCCCCATTCTTGTACACTTGCACAATAATCCCTCCAGTCTTGACTCTTCTGGGCTAGGAGTTCTATCTGCATCCGTTGCTCAACCAACGCCTGACTGGTCTGTATGCTATTCTTGATGGCTGTCCAATACCGGGAGTAATCGACAACAACATTATTTCAGTCTTCATCCCCTGTCACTCGTGCCTGAAGGAAGTTGCACTGTGATTTTAAGTCTCCGACCTCTTTGGTCAGAGACTCAACCCTCTGTTCTGACTTCTGCAGCCTTTTCCATAGATTTTCATTTACGCCCCTACTTTCCCATAAGGAGTGTGTCAAGCATAATGCACATTTACGCAGTTCCTCATAAATGTGATGTGGCACGGCTACTTCATTGGATGGCGGTTCCACTGTGTCCAGATCAATGGGCTCCGTGGGATCCCATCACAGGCAAGATCCTAACAGAAACAACCATCAAATGTTGATGACACATTACAGTTAAGTAATATCACAGACTTATTATGACCATAACGTACCAGCTCCAGGTTCAATGCGCTCTAGGCACTCGATCATGTCACTGACAATGCCTTCCATGAAGGAAAATTTGTCAGGGAAGTCTCTCCACGCTCTGCTCACAGTGACAGACGTGGATACGTCCTCTTCTCCTGTAGCATAATTCCGTTAGACACTTCATCTATTTACAGAATCCTGCAAATATGCTAACACACACATTACCTCTACCAGTGACAGTGGCAACTTCGCCAACATCTTCCGTCCCCTTTCCTTCTTCACGCACTTGAGTCTGTGCGGCGCTGGTTCCAGTGGCCGAGGCCTCTTCATGTACCCGAACCTATGCCTAGCTCCCGTTAGTAGCTAGGACCTCCTCATGCATCAGGGCTTGTGCATGGCTCCCGCCAGTAGTTGAGGCCTCCTCACGCACCAGAGCCTGTGCACAGCTCATGCTAACAGTTGGGGCCTCTTCTTCCAAAATTGAGGTCCCCTCTCCACGACGTAATACTACTACCCCTGTCTCAGGGGTCAGTTCCTCTGTAATTCTCACTGTTTACATCACAACACCTTAGCATGTCATTCCACACTATCTAAAAAAAAAACAAACATTGCGTAATATAATTCCTTTACGCTTACTAGGCAGAGGCTTACTTCGCTAAACTTTGACCACCACAGTTCGGCTTGCATCACTCTCAGGGGCCTCGGCTATACGGAGCCTTTTACTCCGAGCTGCAAGTTCTATGATTTCTTTCACCATGCATTTCCCTCGCGAGGCATCACCAGTGTAAGTAGGCATTATCCCGCCTACGCTGTCGAGACCTCGCACTTGGGCCCCCCGCCAAACCCTTAGTCATTATAGACAACGACTCCCCGATCCCTTCGGGTGGATCTTGCCCACGGGTAGTGCTGAGGATGTGGGCAATCCAAGGTCTGGACAGCTGGTCTCGATATTGCTGCATCCAGACCCCATTCCTTTGGATGACCAGAAACTCAGCAAACCGCCGGAGGCAAGCTATGAAGAACGTGTAATGCCCATTGAAACGGGATTCAAGCTTCTTGCGAAGCTTGATCATCTCATTACGCAGTCCCTTGGCAAAATAGTTTGCCCAATTGAACTGGGTCCCCACCTCCAGAACCTCTCGCATAATACGGGTCTGTTCTACAGAAAAGAACTTTCCCTGTGAGAGGGTTATGGGGAAGGTCCGGGCCCGAAAAAGGGGGTAAAGTATCTTGGCAACACCCATCTGAAATCTTTCACAAGGGAACCCTTTCGTCTCCTTCGAGACCCTTACCCACAACCTTCAACATCACCGAATCAAGAAAGGAGATCTTGTTCTTAAGGCCGTGCATGAACCAGTAAGCAAGTTCTTTGCAAACTGGGAAGGCCCTTTCTTAGTGGTGGACATGTACAGCAACGGAGCATTCAAGTTAGCAGACGTCAACGGCAATGAATTAGAAAATCCTATAAATCATGTATATCTGAAGCGGTATTACATTTAGCAGCATCTACGGTGTCAACAGTAGGTATGGCAACACACGTCTGCTATGACGTTAAACTGGCCTCGGACGTCCGCTATGACACTAAACTAGCACGGACCGTCCGCTACGACGTAAAACTGGCATGCCTTGCATGCGTCCGCCACGACGCTAAATTGGCAATGTTCATCTGCTATGATGCTAAACTGGCAAGTTGTAACCGTCTGCTACGACGTAAAACTGGCAATGTTGTACAGGTCCGCCAAGATGAAAATCTGGCATCTCTTGCACGCGTCCGCCACGACGCTAAACTGGCAATGTTCGTCCGCTATGACGCTAAACTGGCAAGTTGTAACCATCCGCTACGACGTAAAACTGGCAATGTTGTATAGGTCCGCCAAGAAGAAAACTGGCATCTCTTGCACGCATCCGCCACGACGCTAAACTGGCATAGGTAAGTAGCCGTCTGCTGAGACATAAAACCAACATAGCTCTATCCTTGGGTCATGACACGAAACTGGCATCCACAGCACGGTCTGCTGAGACTATAAATCAGACACACCACCATCCACTACAACGTAAAACTAGCATTTCTCGGTCTACCCAAACTTTAAACTAGGACCATGGTCTGCTGAGACTTAAACCAACAACGGCAATCTACCAGGACTTAAAACTGGGACTTACAAACTGCTGTCATGTAAATCAAGCGAGCGTGATCATCTCTGTATAGTTACACAACAAACAAGGTGGAATACTGGGACAGTCCCAGTGTCGCCACCCCACCGGCATCCTACTGATTCCTCGGATGAGTTGAGAGGCATCTTACTGATTCCTCGGAGATGTTGTCGCTACGCCCACTGCAGTGGTAGTACCTCTAAGAGTTTAGTCTCGCCAGCCAGAGCCCCGATGAAACCCTCATTGACAATGACCTCAGCGACCTCCACCAACCATCGCTATCGGACGCCGGCTTCGCAAATTCATCTAGCTGGTTCCCTATACAACCAGTTAGCTGCACTGTGTCTGATGCCTTTTGGTGAAGATATGCTAGGCCAATCGTCAGGATTGGCAGCTCCGCCCTCATACTCCAGCTCCTTCTTCATGGCCCAATCGCTCCATCTTGTATCTAACGGTGCTCATTTCGATGACCTCGCGTCTTGTTCGCATGAGCAATGGTGTCCTCTATTTTCTTTTGTGGTTGCAGGTTACTTACTTCGGAGGATGTCATTCAAAGGTGCATCCATCTAAGTGGTGAAGTACAATAGCATGTTGAAACGGCTGCTCAGGTTTGCCCGACCACTTAGATCTGCATGCCTATACCTCTCGCAATCCTACCCCTAGCTCTTATTTCCTTCATCCCCATCACCCAATTCCCATACGAAAAAGCTACATACACAAGTACTCATTTTCCATACTCACGCTAGTAGAGATATCGCAGAAGTGGTGCGCCATGCTCCTTTTGCAAGCATTCCTGCTGTAATCAGTGACAGAGAGATCTCAGGCTGACGCGCTACACTCGTCTGAAAACATTCCTATTGACATACGTGTGCGTACGCTTCTATACATTTAGTAAGCGTATTCCATACTCCTACCATCCTGACTTATGTTACGTCTTCCCCGAACCTACTTCCCACCAAGCCATTCTATCTCCCATTCACTCTAGCTTTACTCTTCCATGTTGAAAGGGCAATCCTTGAGTAGCCATGGATGGATGCTATTCTTGCTTCTACCAATCCGGTGTTTCGTATTCTTTGTCGACGTCTTTCGGGTAAGCCCTCCAACCGTCAACAAAGAGGGGCCATTGAAACACCATGAAAATTGCGAGCCGGACTTAGGCAAAGATTCGCAATTCAGGCAAGGGCGCATCTCAGAATTCCAGAAGTGAGACTAAGACAGAGCAACACCAAGAGGCATGTAGCATCGAGTCCTCGACTTCTTGTGCAGATTCCTAATCTTTCTATGCTTTTTCTGTTTACACTATATCACGTAACGTAGCGTAATGGCGCTTAGCATGAATTGGCTTAAACATAGTCCAACATCAGGAGGATAGTTGCTTCAGCATAGGGAGAAGCTTGAGTAGCGAAATATGCGACTTCCTGTGTATTTTGCTAAGTCTTTTGTTCAAAGTTAGTTTTACGCTCTGTTACGCATGGCAGCGTAATGCGCTCCAAAATAGTCAAAGGCAAAGTCTAAGAAAGTGCGATTGCTCGTCATACGCTCATCAAGCAACACAGCGTATTGCATCGCCAAGTTAGACATCGTCTACGCTTCATTACGCGCGGCTGCGTAAGCAAGCGTAAAATAGCTTGACTCCATTGTTCCCATGTTACGTTACGCTCATACATGTAACATAGTGTGAATGAGCATAATATAACCTAAAGACAGTTGAGACATGTCCGCGCGCATCTCTTCTCCACACGCACAATACATGAACGAGCGTATTATGCGTAGTCATGAAGTTTGACACAAAAATGGTCAAGTCAACAGTACCCAGAACATTTAGGGCACACGTCATCAGGGTTGCACCTTTTCCATAGGGCGTCGTAGCCTATAAATACCCCAGTTGACAAAGATACAAAGGTTGGCAAATCAAAGAAGCAAAGGCATTTTTCCGAGCATTGGAGCACTTATCACTTTTGAGCAGAGATACAGAGAGCAGCGCTTTGGCAATTGTTGACAGCATCACCTTCCGACAGAAACAGAGCACAGTTCGCTTTGAGCACCGGCGACAGGAGTAATCGTTCTTTCGGGGAAGACTCTATCGGTCAGAAACAGTTGATCGGTAGATGCCAGAGCTTGACCTTCCTTGCATCCCGGCTTTGGCCCACGAGGTAGATCAGACTTCTGTTCGGATATTTTCTTATTGTTTTGTGCTTACCTTACATCAAGGAATCGGGGTCTCCCCAGTGTAATTTCTCATAAAAAATATACATTTTGTTTTCAAGTCAAAGCATAGATCTTGAGGCTATGTGTTTCTCTTGTGCTAGCCTCCTTTTATCATGTTTAGCATTATCATCGTTGCAATTCGTCTACGTCGTTTGCTCCACATTTTTGCAATTTCTCGAATTAGATCGCTCCATGAAACATTCATAATCGTCATCGATTTACTGATTGGTAAGTCCCTGTCTGATCGACAAGACTGTTTAGGGCACTGTGGATTCGTTTTTTTCCAGCATAGCCCTCGCATGGATCCGTGGTCAAAACTGTGTACGCGGAATTTTGTTTGGTATTTTTCAACTGCCGACATTTTCCATCGTTACAAGGTCATGTGCAGACCTGAGCATACATAAGGCTTCCAACAGCTGAAGCATATGGAATGTTGCTCATGTGACTTTTCTCTAATTCATTCATACGGAACTGGTTCAAATTGAACCTGTCACCCTTTACAATGGGTGCAATACTTGGTGAACAATCTTTCATCCGAAACCTCTCTAGAACTTTATTAATATAGGTTTCCTGCGATAGACCCAGAATATATCTAGATCTATCCCTATGGATCTTAATGCCAAGGACATAAGATGCCTCACCCATATCCTGCATGTCAAAATTCTTAGAGAGAAATTGTTTCACCGCATATAAAAATCCATGATCATTGGTTGCAAGAAGGATATCATCCACATAGAGGACAAGAAAACAGATTTTACTCCCACTGACCTTCTGGTATATGCATTGATCCATGATGTTTTCTTCAAAGCCAAATGAAGTGATGACATCATGGAATTTCAAATACCACTGACGGGAGGCCTGTTTCAAGCCATATATAGACTTCTTAAGCTTGCATACCAATTGCTCACCATCATTAGAGGAGAATCCTTCAGGTTGTTTCATATAAACCTCTTCCTCTAGATCACCATTAAGGAATGTTGTTTTCACATCCATTTGATGTAGTTCAAAATCAAAGTGAGCTACCAATGCCATGATCACACGAAGGGAGTCCTTCTTAGATACAGGAGAAAAGGTCTCCATGTAATCTATTCCCTCTTGTTGAGTGAACCCTTTGGCAACAAGTCTAGCCTTATATCTTTCAATGTTGCCCAAGGAGTCTCTTTTAGTCTTGAAGACCCATTTGGATCCTATGGCTTTAACACCATTGGGCAACTTGACAAGATCCCAGACTCCATTAGTGGACATAGAGTTCATCTCATCTTTCATGGCATCATACCATAAGTCGGATTCCTTACAACTCATGGCTTGTGAAAACGTGTCAGGATCATTTTCGGCTCCTATGTTGTAGTCAGATTCCTGTAGATACACTATATAGTCACTAGGAATCGCTGATCGCTTTATTCTAGTAGATCGTCTTAATGTTGGTTCATCAGGCTCCTGAGGGGCAAGATGATCAACGGGCTGTTCAACAGGAACTGGTATCTGTTGTTCAGCTGGATCTACTATGTCTTGACCAGCAGTTTGTGGAAATTTAACGACTGGTGGATGTACATCACGTATTTGTACTGTAGGCGTGTTGTGTACAACAATCAATCGAGTACTTGAAGTAGAGGGTTGAGCATCCGCATGATCAGTCGCTGGAATTTCGTTCCAGGAATGATGACTCCCACTAATCAAGTCATTCTCAAGAAATTTAGCATTCCTTGATTCCACAAACCTAGTAGTATGTGATGGACAATAAAATCTGTATCCCTTAGACCGTTCGGCATATCCAACGAAATACCCACTTATGGTCCTAGGGTCTAGCTTCTTCTCTTGTGGATTATAGACTCTTACCTCAGACGGGCATCCCCAAATGCGTATATGTCGCAAACTCGGTTTCCAACCTTTCCACAATTCAAATGGTGTCTTAGAGACAGCCTTGGTTGGAACTCGGTTTAATATATACACTGCCGTCTTAAGGGCTTCATTCCACAAAGACTTAGGAAGCTTGGAGCTGCTAAGCATACTCCGCACCATGTCCAATAATGTTCGGTTTCTTCTTTCTGCCACACCATTTTGGTCCGGAGAACCAGGCATAGTGTATTGGGCAACAATCCCATGCTCTTGAAGAAACTTAGCAAAGGGACCAGGTGCTTGTCCATCATCAGTGTATCTACCATAGTATTCACCACCTCTATCAGACCTCACTATCTTTATTTGCTTACCGCATTGTTTCTCTACTTCAGCCTTAAATACCTTAAAGGCATCTAAAGCTTCATTTTTGTGATGAAGCAAGTAGAGATACATGTATCGTGAGTAGTCATCAATAAAGGTAATGAAATACCGTTGATCATATGCATCCATATCTGGACTACAAATATCCGTATGTATGATTTCTAATATGGCAGAACTCCTCTTGGCACCTTTCTTTGACACATTGGTCTGCTTTCCCTTTATGCAGTTTACACAAGTGTCAAAGTCAGTAAAATCAAGAGTACTAAGTACTCCATCAGTTACCAAGCGCTTGATTCTCTCAATGGAGATATGGCCTAATCTACGATGCCATAACATAGAGGATTCCTCATTCATAACACATCGCTTAATGCCAGCATGAACATGCATAGAAGTGTAAGAAGTGTCGTTTTGTAAATTAAGTTGAAAAAGACCATCTGTTAATGTACCATTTCCAACTATTTCAGATCTATAAGATACACTGAACATAGTATCTGAAAAGTTAAAGGAAAATCCCAATGATACAAGCCTTGATACAGAAATTAAATTCCTTGAAAAACAAGGAATGTAAAATGTCCTTTCCAAATCCAAAACAAAACCACTACTTAAAACTAATTTGCATGTGCCAATCGCTTCCACATGTGAGCGCATCTTGTTGCCCGAATAGATGCATGACTCACTTCCTACTGGCTTCCTTAGGTTTGCTAATCCCTGCAAGGAATTAGTAACATGGATTGTAGAACCAGAGTCAATCCACCATGTGTTATGACTAACATCAACCATATTAGATTCAAAACAAACAAATGAGGATTGAGTACCTTTCTTTTCAAGCCATCTCTGATGTTTAAGGCAATCTTTCTTTATGTGCCCTTTCTTTTTACAGAAAAAGCATCTAGATTCCTTCTTGATATCAGCTTGTGGAGGGATTTTTCCCTTCCCTTTAGTGTTGACTTGTTTTGTATTCTTTCCTTGCATGGCCAGATGCACACTTTCCTTTGCTTCCATGGCAAGTCTACCCTTTTCTTGCACACACATGGTCATCAATTCATTAATTGACCATTTGTCCTTATGTGTGTTGTAAGAAACTTTAAAGGGTCCATACTGCAGTGGGAGCGTGTTTAGGATGTAGTGCATAAGGAAAGATTCAGATATCTCAACCTCAAATGTTTTGAATTGAGCCACTATGTCCCTCATGTGCATGATGTGCTCACGCACACCACCAATTCCAGTGAGCTTCATGGATGAAAACTTCATTATCAAGGTGCTAGCCAATGCTTTGTCTAATGTTTCAAATTGTTCATCAATAGTTTTTAACAAATCACGCACATTGTTATACTGTTCCAATGATCCACGTATACCAGCCGAGATCTTGATTTTTATGAACATTACGCAGAGACGATTAGATCGTTCCCATTTATCATAAAGACCAATATCATCTGGATGGCTGGTTGCATTAACTGCAGGTGGTTCATCCTTACGAATAACATAATCAATGTCCATCCATCCTAAATGAAGGAGAATTCTCTCCTTCCACACCTTGTAATTATCACCCATCAATTCAGGAATTTCACATTTAAAGTCAGAGTAATTTACAGGTTGCATAGCTGCAAAATAAACATGCTTATGTCACTAATTTGAGGCTATAAACTGTAGGACATGTGTACCAATGTAAACATGCAAAAATATGAATCACATGACATAAAATTGCCTGTGGGCTAAATTTTAATTCAAACAGACTCATATATCCTTATGATGAAGCTATTAAACTATATTCCTTTTCTTAATCCCTGTGGGCAAATTAAGAAAAATAATTCAATACTTCACCCTGATTAATCACTGTAAATATAATGGAAATTCATGTGGGACAAAATCTATTATATGACAGATGATTAATCACAATACTATATATGTGATGAAATACCTTAGGGCACATTTACCAATGTAAAACGTGCAAAATATGAATCAAATGACATAAAATTGCCTGTGGGCTAAATTTTAATTCAAATAGATCCATATATCCTTATGAGGAAACTATTGAATTATATGCCTTTTCTTAATCCCTGTGGGCAAATTAAGAAAAATAATTCAATATTTCATCCTGATTGACCACGTTAAATATAATAGAAATTCCTGTGGGATAAAGTCTATTATATTATATGTGATTAATCACAATTACTTATGTGATCTAAAACTCTTAATTTATAATTTTGTATAATCAAAGATGCTGTGGCCACTCTTAGACTATACAAAATATAAGGATCACTAGTAAATGATGCAAAAATTTCTTTCTAGTTATACAAACGATTACATTATGCATCAAAATCAATGTTGACAACATCAATATTGACTAAACTAGTGATATATTTTCCTGCTATTGTTATTAATGCAAGCAAATAGAAAATTTCCATAAAAGAAGAATTGAATTTTCATGAATGAAATAACCTTCTACCATGTGCTACACAGCAAGTAACGCAGAATGGCAACAATTTTTCAAAATTCTGTAAACCAGAAGCACAATTACCAGAAATAGGCACAATATGAAGCTACCATTTCGTAGTTGTACTGGACTAATCAAACTCTATTATTGTGTTATGGGTGTAGCAGTTATACCAATGCAAAAAAGTATTTCCAGTTTGACGATATGCTTTATTTTGATGGAATTTGTATGATAAAAAAAACTAAAACTAAACTTATCTACATTTCAAAAGGTGATTCCAACATGGGCATCAAAGCAACGAAAAAACACCCCATCAAATAAAATAATGGGTTGCAGACAGACGGTATGACAAACAAATAATTTTCTAAATGCTTGAAGAAATTCCTAATTAGGAAGTGCCAGAAACCCTAACAGAGCACGCACTCGCACGAGGAATACCAATGCATCAACAATAATTCCCGAAATTGTAAATTTCCGATCAACAATAATTTAAGACAGACCTTCTATTGTTTCCAAAATCTTTACATAGTGAACTGAAAACATGTGTAAAAAGTCGCATGTAATAAAACTCCATCCAGTGAATAAATTAAATTGTAACAGTCCCTTCCCCAGGTCCAAAATAAGCGATTTAAAATCTTAGCAGGTTAAAAAACATAGCAGCAAATTCAACCTCAAGCGGTTCTTACAATATCTGCGAACAATTGCCGCAAATCGTAGAAAAACCAGAAATCGCAAAAATTCGTAGATAGAAATAGTGCAGCAAAAACTAGAAATCGCAGAAAACCCAGAAAAACAAAAATAAGCATCAAGGCAGAGATCCAAATGCTCCGATACCAAATGTAAGAAATCTAACGTGCATCGAGAACCCGATTGCACAAGCGGAAGCATGTAAAAAATAGATCTCTTAACCTACAAATGTGCATGAAATAAAAATGCACAAATCAATTAGAAAAAATAGATCGAACTGACCTCTAGCCATTGATGCCATTGATGAATGTTCTGGATCTTCTTTCACACGGGTGCTCTGCGGTGATGGTGTATGCAGACTGTAAGCGACTGTGAAAGGGACCTGAACTGCTATACTGCAATTGATTCCTGGTGCCGTGTTCTCCCATCAAGAAACCATAAGGCATCGGAACCAGTTACCATTTATTAGAAAAATATGAGACCATTACCGATAACAATGAATAGAAATTTCCAAAGCTATCACATTGTTACATTAGAAAGTTGAATCGTTTTTAGGACTTTCCATGTTTACGTAGGAGGCATGTTTCCGAAATTGTCACAATGTAGGAGGCATGTTTCCACAATTGTTACAATATTTTCATAACCTCAGATCGGTGTCTTTGTCTTCTGCAAGTGTGCCTCCTAACCTACGTAGCTCGGATGTGTGTTAATTGTTGAATGCAAGCAAGCAAAAACAAAAATAAAATAAAATAAAATAAATAATAATAATAATAATAATGTGTTAAGGAAGGTAAATAATTGTAATATACAAACACTTAGAGATATATGGTTGGATAAGAACTTTATAACTTAGGATTACTCACTAAAAATGAACCTATCACTCAGAAATTTTAAATTAAAATTTAGGAAGAAGAAATAGTGATAATTATAAGATAGTAGGTAATACCTGAAGTATTTCTACAATATCTTTATGTGCAATGAAAGGCCTCTTCCATTACTCTTGTAGACCATGTAGACGATGATCATGCATGTTAGATTTGAAAGGAAAAAAAACAACAACAAACGATAATTTTCACTTTAAAATTTCAAAAATTGTAATAAGTATTTAAAAATTGGGTGAATCTTGATAGGTGATCATAGATACATAAGTATTCTACAAAAATTTGTTCACTCTTAATTGGTCTAAAAGATCCATTTAATACTAGGACTAATAATTGTACTTAAAATTAAATAGCACTTTTAAAAGCATTGATCTTAATACAGACAAGAGAAGGAATAATACATATAATATAGGAACACTTACCCTCAATCTATGTTTATAATCAAGAGAGAGGAAAACATTGTCATACTCATAGGTGAAGGTGATCTGGTTCAGTTATGAGCATATGTGTAGTTCAATTTGTATCATTCATGTCATGCAATTTAAATGAGGTTAATTTCAAAGTTAGATCGAGGCAATGTTAATGAGGCCATGTTGATGAGGTTAAATTGATGAAGATGCTTAAGGCAATTCAATATGCACCTATGTTAATGTAGTGGATATTTGTTACATTCTAGATTTTTTTAAAAGAATAACAAACAAACATCATGGTGGGTAGCATAGTAGAGTAGATGTGACCTAATAGAAAAGAGTGTCTTACCATATGGCCACTCCACTACTAACTACACTTATGAGTGAAGGAAATAACTAAACTCACAACCTCCCAACCAAGATATGAGTGTTTTGACCATTGCGCTACATCCATGGGTGCACATTTGTTAGAGTTTGAATTTACACTTTGAGGAAACTTCAAAATACTAGGATATAATGAGTAGAAAATAAGATCATAACTCTCTTCTTTAAGATAACTATTATTCATGATAATCTATAGTTATAAGTATTGTAATTCTTACTAACTTGATTGGTTTTCTTATGAATCATCTTATAATAAATAAAGTTATGTTATCTTAATATCTTAGTACTAGTCATAAGGTATTGTAGATACTCTATAACAAGTACTATTTCTAGTTTTAGTATATTATAATCATCACTTTTGGGCTTACTGTAATTCTAGATTCAATCACTTTAAGGTTATAAGAACTTCTTGTGTTTCCATGGTGTTTCTCTTCCTTTGATAATGCATCTTCTTTTGGATTATAGCTACTTTTCATCTTGAGCTAATAGGCCATTTATAATGCTTATTAATTAGCTTATTATAAGCTATTATTCTTAGTTTTACATAGGCCGGGCCACTCTAGACTCCTTCAATGATCCACTCCTAAGCTAGGTTAGCTTCTCTTATGACAACTGATGGACTACTACCTTAATGTAGCTTGTCTTTCTCCCTTAAGATAGTTTTTCGGTACTTGTAACTTGGAACAATCGTCAGTTTATACTTGTATAAATCACTACCTTTGTAATACTGTAGCTCACAAATACTTTTATGATTGTTATTTCAAGGTCACTTATCTTCTTCTTACTTATTATCCCATCTATTTGTACATTTTCTTATTTGTTCTTTTTCACTTGTTCTTACATATTTGTATTCGTATTTCCTTATTAATTCCATTATTCATATTTTTTATCTTATAAAATGATGACTTGAACTCTCTTATACTTCGTAAGGAGTTGTGATTCTTCATGAACCATTGTAACCTTTTGTAATTGCTGGTAGGTTAAGTTAAGAAATTAATGATTATATCTTGACTTAAAAGTGTCATTCTAACTTTCTCTTTTAAGCATTAGTTTCTTGACTTAATCTTTTATGTTTATAAATTCATGAGTAGTTAAATACTTTCTTATTTGATAAACTTAATATATTTTTTCTCCCCTTCACTCATGAGTTTGAAAACATGACAATAATCTTCTCGTAACACTTAATTGATTATAATATTCTTTTTTGTTACAAATATTACATGTTATAGAAAATCTTAATTATGTTATATATATATATATGTAGTATGTTGTCACCATCATACACCACCATGATTTATGTTTCTTACATCATTGGCACTCTCATGGGGTTTTCCACCACCATGATATCTGAGGAGACGCGATATTGCATAGGCCGCGATATCGCGTATGGGATATCGCGGTAGTCGTGATATCGCATCCCATGCGATATCGCGTCGTCCCCT
Source organism: Gnetum montanum (assembly GCA_015680685.1). Lineage (NCBI taxonomy): Eukaryota > Viridiplantae > Streptophyta > Gnetopsida > Gnetales > Gnetaceae > Gnetum > Gnetum montanum. The sequence continues at coordinate 40,365 of MNCI01023361.1, read as the reverse complement.
GCGATATCGCATACGCGATATCATGGTCTACCACCAAATCTATAAATAAGAGGCAGCACTCCCCTCATTTCTAATCATAGGATTAAAGTAGGAAAACTCTGGTAGTTTGATCACTCCAGAGATAGAATATTTTTCATGTGCTCGCAGTAGGAGTCCCCAAGTGAACAGAGCTTTATTCGAGCAACTTTGTACCTAAACGCAAGTTGTGTACGACAATAAAGACGAGCTTTGTGGATAAACCTTGCAGTGCATGGAATAGGTTTATTACATGTTATTTCCTACCTGTTATTTATTACCTGCATTAGCGTGGCATGAGTATGACTTGATTATGAGCATTGATGAATGTGTATGGCTAATCAAGGAATCAGCTGCTCATCGTGATTAGTCTCTCTCACCCTCAACTCCTAGAACGCGGGATGAGTACAACTTGACTATGAGCATCTACGTGTGTGTACGGCTAGTCAAGGAATCGGTTGCTCATCACGTTTAGGCTAGTTAAGTGCCTCAGTACGACCACTTCGAGCACGTGCGTTACATGTGGTAATCCCAGTAACGATTAGCGTTTGGTAGCCACAGTTGCATAGTTCAGGGTGTGTACGGTAAGTGGGAACAGATGCTGATGCTAGTTAATTTAGACTTAGGTCCTTAGTTAGAGTTAGTTAGTTTCTCAACCCTACCTCATAGCATAGGAGAAAAATATTAAAAGCTATAAAAATCATATACCTTGGACTTACTCAACCATACACCATGACAAAAACAAGTCTGGGAATGTACTGCCTGAAATCGTCGGTCTCCGGCTGGAAGGAAAATAGAGACCGTGAGATCGCAGGACAAGAAAAAAAGATCCTACCTTCGCCTGAGGGCGAGCTGGATTGCACGAAGGTAGAGTACCTTGGGTGGTCTGCACGCGGATCAGACAAGGATTTCCCCACGCGTACGCAAAGTGCTATATGCTGGGTTATGCGTAAACGATGTAGTGAGCGTAAACAAAGCGTAAACGGCGTAAAACAGATGCGAACAGAGCGTGAGCGTATACGGGCATGAACAGAATGCATGGGCCAAGTTGACGTAAAACTATAAAATGTAAATAATTTTATGCAGCAAATGTAAACAATGGTATTACAGAGTCAAAGTATAGTGCACCGGTCTAACGCAGTTGTGAGGGACACAAGACGGACGAAAAGCCCCAGCGTATGCAGGAATGACTCAGCTGGTTCGCAAGCCAGGCGGAGCATAGAGACTGTGTGTGCGGCGTACAGCGCTAGTGTAAGAGGGTTTCAGCTCTTGTGTACAGCGTAAATGTTCTCTGGTGTGCTCTGGGATTCTGCCAACTGACCTTTGTGGAGTGGGAAATCGGGGTTTATATAGAGGTTGTTACGCTAGACTCGGGTTAGGAGACACGTGGCGCGTTGACCGGGTGCACACACTTTACAAATGTACAATATTACAAGTGTTGGGCGTATACGCTGGGTGTATACACTATATCAGGTCAGCGTATAAGCTGGATGTGCTCAGTGCGTGAACGTGGGTGAAGATGCTGAGGGCTGGGCATATACGATGGGCGTAGACGCTGATGAATGTTGGGCATACACACTGGGCATATACGCTTATGAATGCTGGGCGTATATGCTGTAGAGTGTATACGTTGTAGGGGTCAGGCGTATATGCTGGGCATATATGCTGTAGATGTGAACTTGGGCGTATACGCTGGCACAATGTACTTAATAAAAACCAAGTGTTGCGATCTCCAAGGTTGCCGCATGTGTGAAATCTCATGCAGCCGACGTCATTCCTAGGTCCTAGGGACCTGCTCGGTGTTGGGCAAGTGCTAAGCTCTGAATTTTGTGGTGTTTCATTGGCCCCTCTTTGTTGACGCTTGGAGGAATCAACCCGAGAAGTGTCGACAAAGAAGTGCAAAACACCACAAGCAACTTGATAGAGACATTGTCTGCTGCCACTGGACGAGACATCATCGCATCGTGTTCAGTAGTACTGGGATTGGGAAAGAGAAATTCATAGCGGGTAGGAAGATAGAGATTGTGGGGATTGGTGACTGCCCAAGGAATTGTGCCATGGACAAGGGATGCTCGGGTATGTGGCATGCTGATCCTTGCTAATAGCCAATGTTTTAGCAGACTCGGAGTTCAGACATGCGATGTGCGTTCTTTGGCGGAACAGGACCCTCAGTTAGTTTTCGAGAGGACCTGTTGGTGGGGCCAAAGCCACGGGAGGATGTGTTACATTCTTTGGGAGAATAGGGCCCATGTTTAGTGTTCAGGGAAACCTGTTGGTGGGGATCCAAAGCCATGCAACTGGATGTCGCTTGAGTGTTTTGAACATGAGTACTTGGTTTTGAGACAACTGCCTTCCCGCCTGGGGCTTATATGGGAAGTGCCCGGGGTCTCGGTTTTTTTTTGTGCCGTAAAATTTACTCATGCGCAGGTGCTGTGCTGCGTGTTGCAGCTGCTTTACAGTGGTACAATATTTTAGATGTACTGGGCATGTCGAGGGGGATGCTGGGATAAAATGTGTTGGCGAATGGATAAGGAATTTTGTCGATGAATGGGGATGTACTAGTGAATGTTTTGATTTAGTCTTGCTAGGTACGCTGCGAGCGTTGTCTTACCTTGCTGCTTACAGCGAAGTGCATCTTTGTGCGAAACTTCTGGATGTCATCTTGCAAACATAACACCAAGGAGATAAGAAAAACCAAGTATGAACAAATGAGCTTAGACTTACATGGCAGCCGATGGCGCAGAGATGCTGAAGAAAGGCAGGCACTGTATGTAGATGATAGCAGTACTGGTAATGGCGATTGATGGCGAGCGATGTAGTGAAGCTGATGGATGATCATGGCGGCGGATTGATGTGCTGGATGTGAACTTGCCAGTTTATATTCTTGGCAGACTATCATGGGTTAGTTTTATGTCATGACCCATTGGACATTGCCTGTTTAGCGTCGTGGCGGACGTCACGTTGCCAGTTTCTAATCTTAGTGGACTATGAAGAGGCTAGCTAGTTTATAGTCTTAGCAGACCCTGATGGTTGTGACGGTGGCAGTTTACTGTGCTGGACGGATGCTAGTTTATCGTCATTGCGGACACTGTGGTATTAGTTTTAAGTCATAATCCAGGACTATTCTGTGGTATTAGTTTATAGTCGTAATTCCAGGACTATTCTGTGATATCAGTTTATCTTCATAATTCCAGGACTTTTCTGTGGTATCAGTTTATAGTCGTAATTCCAGGACTTTTCTGTGGTATCAGTTTATAGTCATAATTCCAGGACTTTTCTATGGTATCAGTTTATCGTCATAATTCCAGGACTTTTCTATGGTATCATTTTATAGTCGTAATTCCAGAACTTTTCTGTGGTATTAGTTTATAGTCATAATTCCAAGACTTTTCTGTGTTATCAGTTTATAGTCATAATTCCATGACTTTTCTGTGGTATCAGTTTATCGTCATAATTCTAGGACTTACACGTACCTGAGCTTGTATTCAGACGTAGAACGATTTTAGGTACAAATGATTTGTCAGATTGGAAAACTCGTTCCCTTCCATGTCGGCTAGCTTGAATGCACCATTATCGAATGCTTTGATGACCACGTAAGGCCCTTCCCAGTTGGCTGAGAATTTGTC
>MNCI01023361.1:16683-36402 GCA_015680685.1 Gnetum montanum | reverse complement strand
AGTTTGGGTTTCGGCACTGCTGAACTGTGGCCCATTATCAGTGATAATTGTCATGGGAATGCCGAAATGGGTTACTATGTTTTCAAGGATGAAATTACACATGTGTTTAGATGTGGTTTTTCGGAGGGGAACAGCTTCTACCCACCACGTGAAATATTCAGTGGCTGTTATGATGAAACCATGCCCTGCCGAAGATGAGGGTGTTATTCGTCCAATGAGATCCAAACCCCATTTTTGGAAGGGCCACGTGATTTGTGCCGTGTGCAACTCATTTAGTGGGACATGGATCAGGTTACTATGCTTTTGGCAAGTGTCACATGTTTTAACCTTGGAGAGACGGTCATATTCCATATGCGGCCAGTAGTAGCCTAATCGTCTTATTTTCGTTGTCATGGCTTTAGGCGCAATGTGTCCTCCGCATAGTCCCTCATGCATTTGTTCAACTATTGTTTGGGTATTAGTACTACTAACGCATGTTAGCAATATGCCTTTGTAGATCGACAACATAGTGTGTCTCTTACGAGGGTGTATTTCCTAGAACATTTCCGCACCGCATCTTTCTGTGCATGCGTTAGATGTCGTGGTGTTTCGCCACGTAGAAGGTACTCTTTTATGTTATCATACCATTCCACCGCATGTGTTGTACTAACAGATGAAATTGGCAATGTGTCGGGGTTATCAGTTATCGGTTCGGTATAGTTGATTACGGAGCTTGGTAGGGTGTGGAACATGTTGGGCGATATATTTAGCGTTAATGTGGCTAACGCGTCTGCGATGGTGTTATCGTTTCGAGAGACGTGTTGCACATCAATGTTTTCGAATTGCCTCATTAAATGTTTTGCCAAGTCATAGTATGGTTGTAAATGTTGGGCTTTACATGTGTAAATGTCTGTAACTTGGTTTATGACCAATTGTGAATCCCCTCTGACTATAAGCCGTGTGATATCTGAAGCCAGTGATACCATGAGACCTCTAAGGAGACCTTCATACTCTACTATGTTGTTAGTACAGTGAAAGGTGAAACGATAGGCAAAGGGTCGGATCTCCCCGAAGGGATAGGTGATTACAGCGGCCGCACTTCCTCCTCGAGAGGTGGATGCTCCATCAATGTTTAGGATGGCGTCATAACCTTGGGGCACTATGTCTATGATGTTTATGTTCTCATCTAGGAATTCTGGATCTATGGTTTCTTGATCACGTGTTGGTGACGTGGCCATTTGATCTGCTATGGCTTGACCCTTGACTGATGATTGCGCTACATAGTATAGGTCAAACTCGGCTATCATGGCTTTCCACCGGGCTATTCGAATCGTTTCATAAATGTTCCCTATTATAGCTCTCAGTACATTGTCCTTACAGATTATGTAGACTTGATTACGGAAGAGGTAATGTCACCATTTTCTTAGAGAAAAGACTAAAGCTAAACATGACTTCTCCATGTCGTTGTACTTCCTTTCATGGGCAACTAAGGCATGGCTCAACTAGTATACAGGAACCTCGGTTCCATCATCTTGTTTTTGGCAAAGCATAGACGTGATGGACGATTCGGAAGTGGCAAGGTAGATGTAAAATGGTTTGTTGTTTTGGGGCAGGTAGACCGTGGGCAGTCGGGCAAGTGCTATTTTGATGTTTTCGAATGCTTCCTGACACTGCGGAGTCCATTCAAAATGGACATTTTTACGTAACAGGTGGTTCATAGGTTTTAGTTTGTCTGTCAGTTTTTCTACGAAATGCCTGATGAACTGCAATCTACCTTGTAGGCCTCGAAGTTTGGTAAGGTTACTGGGTGGTTTCAGGTTGGTGATGGCCTTAAACTTATCGAGGTCTACTCGTATCCCTGCTTATGAAACTATGAATCCAAGCATTTTGCTTGTTTTGACACCGAAGACGCATTTTTTCAGGTTAAGTCTTAGTTCATATTTTAAACAACGTTTTAAGACTAAGTCGAGGTCTTGTACGTGTTGTTCGGTCGTTTTTGACTTAACTACGATATCATCCACATAATCGTTAAGCGACCGTAGCATATAATCACTAAAGATAAACGTCATGGCTCTTTGATATGTGGCCCCTGCGTTCTTGAGACCGAAGGGCATCATGATGTAACAAAAAGTTCCCCATGGGGTCATGAAGGTGGTACGAAGTTGATGTTCCGGGTTCATGCATATTTGGTTGTATCCCGAAAATCCATCCATAAAAGATAGCAAGGCATGTCCGGCAGTCGAGTCAACAAGTTGATCGATGTTGGGTAGGGGAAAGTCATCTTTTATGGTTGCTACATTTAAATCTCGAAAGTCAATGCATAAGCGAATGCTCCCATTTTTCTTCAGGACGATGACCATGTTTGACACCCACTCGGCGTAATCAACGGCTCGAATGAAACTAGCTTGGTAAAGCTTGGTGATCTCATTGCGAACTGCCAATGCCACCTTAGGTCTAACTTTTCGTGCCTTTTGTTTTACCGGTCTTAGTTTGGGGTCGAGAATAATATTGTGTTGGACAATTCTAGGATTTAGCCCGGGCATGTCTGTATAGGACCAAGTGAATTATTTCATGTTTTCCCTAAGTACGTTCTCAATGTATTTAGCTAGTTGTGGTTGCAGTAATGCGCTTAATTTTAATACTTTGGTTTCCCCATCAAGCATGGTAATGGGGGTTTTAGCTAACGGATCTTCGGTGATGTTTTCGGTTTCTATGTCAAGGAATTTTTTCATGCCTTTGTAATCATCTATCGTTTATTGTGTAGAGGCTATGACCATGTCGTCTGTTGATGTACTTAAGTTGATGGAGTTTATGTTAATGGCTCGCGCAACTTTGCTGTATGGTCCGTCAATGATTAACGGTGCGGTTAAGTGCTCGCAGTCCATTGAACTTGCTCCTGCCAATAAACAGAGAGCGGAATCAGAAGAGGGATCTCGTTCTATGCCATTTGTTTACATGTACTAAGCTCCGAATTATGTGTACGTGCATAATGGTGGATTATCGTCACACTGAGACGCATGGCAGTTTAAGGCCGTACCGGGCTGTAAATGGTGATTTAAATTAGTGAAAACGTGTAAAATGGGGTCCACAGAGGGACCCGGATGCAATAACCTCTATTTTTAATTAACTTTTAGTTAATTTTTATCATTTTGGTGAAATGTTAGCGAAAAATGAGCAAAAAAGGCAAAAACGGAGCAACGGCGGTGTAAGCGGCGGCAGCGTCAGCATCATCGGGCACTATATAAAGGGAGGGGGGGGGTCCATTTGTTTCTGGAAAGCAACAGCATGAGCAATAGCATAAACCTACTAAGGCATAAGTGTAAACCACAATACCCTAGCGTAAGCATAAACTGGAACTTGAGCGTAGACGTCGAAGACTGAGCCCAGCGTAGACGCCGAAGCTTAAACTTCTTAACACCAGTGTAGACAGTTGCTCAGTGTGAACGTATATTGTCAGCGTAAACAAGTTGACATGGGCAAGGGAAAGAAAGTGGAGGGCCACGGGAGGAAGGGTCCCGATCTAACCTTCGTGGAAGAAACAGAGGCCATGCTACAGGGCCTGCCCAGGCTGAGGGTGTCGTCGTGGCCTGTGATGTCCCACAGGTAAGCCTTGATCGCTGCCTCTTGTTGTTTCTGTGCTTCCTAGCGTAGAAAATCCCAGTGTATACAACAAGCGTAGAGGGTTTACAAGGGTTTTCGGCGTATACACTAGCGTAACTGTGGAGCGTAGACGGCGTTATCAGTTTTTCTAGTGTAAACATTTTTCTACGTAATGTCAACGTAAAAGCTTGTCAGCGTGTTTGTCATCAACGTAAGTTTTGTTTCTTGCGATGGCGTATACGCTGAGGGTTTGTTCAGCGTATACACTGTACACGTATAGTTGTCTTCGGCGTACTGTTTTATCCTTCTGGCATAGACTGTTTATGCTGAAAGCGAACCTGGGTGTATATGCTGAGGGTTTCTTCAGCGTATACGCTGCACGTGAAGGGGTTGGTGTGTCGGCGTAAAGTGAATTGCTACTAGCGTAGACGCTGAGCTAGGTAGCGTAGATGCTGAGTTAACTTGCATTATTTACGCTAAGTGTTGGTTGTATATGCTTGGTATACAGCGTATACCCTGCATTTAAATTACGGGCGTATACGCTGCGTACAACGTATGCGCTGGGCGTAAGTTGTGTTTTCGCCCTGAGTGTAGAGTTTGGTCGGCGTATACGCTCTGTGTATAGCGTATACACTAATTGTAAAGAGTTAGTCGATTTTTGATTTTTTGCCGATTTATGATACAAATATTCATTTTATTGTGACATCGCGATTGGTTGCAGGGACAACAAACGCTTCCTTATCGTGGTTGAACTTGTCAGGGTGCTAACATGGGCTGGTCCCATTGAGGATGGCGACCTTCCCCCGGCTCTAACCGTGGATGACAACGGGGTCTAGTTTAGGGAAGGCGCTAGCGAATCTCTGGCTTTCTTGTTAACTAATTTCAAGGTGGCTATGTGATCATATTTTGATGAAGTGACCGCACGAAGTGTGGTTGATGCGATGCTGTCGGGGACCGCAGAGGACGTAATGGTCTTCATCGAAGATATTGACAAGGGGTCGTTTGTTAATGAGGATGGCACTACCTGCGGGCCCAGGTCAACACGCTCGTTAACATGCATGTGGTCATTATTGCCCCAAGGGTTGGATTACATCAACAATACATTGTTTATAGCCGCCCACCCACATACCTTATTCCAGAATGCTCTTGGCACGGTATACCGAATAGCCATGTGGGACTATTTAAATTTATCGTTTTGCCTCTCCGTTTGATGTTGGTTTCTTGTTTTTAATGTGTATTTGTTTGCAGGCCGAAGGCCAACCCATACAGGACCCTCATTGAGGATGAAGGGATACCTCTTGCTTGCACTGCTCTGGAAGCTTTCATGACGGCCCCCACTCTTCGTGGGGCCGTACTGGCTCAGACAAAGGGTTCAATGGTCCGTTTTCATGATCAGTTTTCTAGGGCGTTTGTGATGTGCAAAGCCCGTGGATGGCTTCATGAGGATTGGACAGATCAGGGACCAGTTTTCCCTCATAGTTTTGGCAGTACCTCCAAATCCGCCACTAACGGTGAGTAATAACATTTACTAGATGCGTTAGTGGATTCATTCAACTGTTTNTAAGCAAGCTCCACTGTCCCTCACTCGTTTCCTGGACGATGCCGGCCTCATGGAGCTTTTTATGATGCCTAGCCCTGACGTCTCAATCGAGGAGATGATTGGGATCGTGGACTCTTTTAATGAGTCTGTCTCGTAGTATAGCACCCGGATTAAGGGTGTCAAGGTGGTGTTTCATCTATCGCCAGTGTTCTTTTCTAACTTATTTGGCATGTCGGCAGATGGCCTACCCATAGTGTTGGACAGGTCGCATAAAGAGCTTCAAATGATCCGTGAGCTGGAATCTTAGCTTGGCGTGGCCAAAACACCAAGGGATTCCCGATGCAGGGGAAAGCAAAGGTTGTTGAGGTGAATGAATTATATCCCCTATTTTGGGCACGAGTGTTTCCCAAAACCCTTTCTCAGGTGCGGAGTTTTGGGGTTGAGGCAGTATGGAACATGTGAATTGTCTTGGAAACTGGACTACGGTATAACTGGGCTCAGTTTTTGTTGGCGGGCTTGCACAATGAGATAGTGCGGTTGTGCTCGAATACTGAAGCACAATCTCACTTCACCTTTGCCTTCTTCACCAGTTATCTCCATCATTTTGCCGAGTTTCTTATGGTGCATGCGGACAACAAGTTTGTCCTACGGGATCGGGGTCAACTATCCCGCCCATGGGTCAAACACTTGTTTGTGACAGCCAAATCATAGGATGCCCCAGAAGGTATCGATGAGTTCGTGTCTATTACCATAGGGGGATCATCTGGCAGTTCCATCCACACACGGGATAGTCTGGGGTTGGAGCTAGATGATGTACCTTTAACCGCTAGGCGGGCAGAACGGGTTATTAAGGAAACCATTGGAAAAGCCAAGTCGAAATTGAAAAGACCCGAACGCGCAACAGAGGAAGTTGCTGATATAAACCAGCCACGCGTGAAGCAGATACGCTTCAAGATGCCTGGTAAGCGAAGCTCATCTACTTATTATTTTATCATTTTCGTTTATTTATAACCCTTGCTTCAATTGCTTACGTGTCGTTGCTGTTTTCGATCTAGTGAAGTGAGGAAGCAGGCCTTGGAGACCATTACAGAGGAGGAGGAGACGCATACCAAGAAAAACAATGAGGAGGAAAGCTCGGGGAAGAGCCAAGGCGGGGGAATGGAGCAATTAACGGAGAAGACTACTAAAACTGAACCTTTAGATGACTAGGATGCTATCAACGAGATGTTCAGTAGCTTCCTCAAGGGTGATTTGGATTTGGGCAATCCCCCAGAGGGTGATAAGGATCACGGTACGTTTTTTCTTTTAGTTCGTTTTTATTTACTGAATCAATTATTGCTCCTACGGTCTTTTATTTTCGTGTTTTTATGCTTTTCAGATGAAGGTAGCGAGACTAGGATGGTACGGTTGGACGTGCCCATGAAGACGGTTCCCCCTGAGAGGACTACTGAGGTTAGTTCTTCCCGTACCCGTGGGCCACTTACTTGGTCAAAAATGCCCAGTAAGATGGATTTTGTGGATGGAATCGCGGAAGAAGTCGTTGAGCATCTCCAAGAAGTCCACCCTGATATAGGTATGAATCGCTTAAAGATTTAGAGCTTCATGTCTTGTTTGAATAATTTTAACATTGGTATTTCTGCGTGGTTAGGCGCTAAACTAAGATGGGATCCCTCTGAAACGTCCTACTTGGTCGGCAGACGTTGGCTTAGGCTTGGATGGGACAGATTGGGCCTATGTTCCAAAGGAAGAAATCCTTTGTCAGCTCGAATTTGGTCTAGGGGGATCCCCTATGGTAAGTTTTTTGTTCCTATAGAGTTAGTTTATTGGATAACGTTTAAAATTTTAACATGCACTCATTCTTATTATTATATATATTTTATTTTATTTTGGTTTCTTCAGAATGAAGGTGGTGATGATACTAACGAAGCTGGCCCAAGTGGAGCGGGGGCCCCTGACGTTGGTGGCTCTAAAGGAGATGATCCTCTTGTCCCAGACGCTTAGTGCTTTGTAGTTTTTTAGTTTTTAGTTTTTTTACTTTTTTGCTGATTCACATTGATATAGGCATCGTAACTTTGAAAACGCTGGGAAAAACAGGCACAATTTGTACAACATTGCATGAATAAATATTTTTTGTTGATTTTTAATTTGTTTGCACACACGACACGATATTAAAATGTTTTTTTTTTTGGGTTTGCTTTTCTATTTTAAATGTAACGCACTGAAGTAATGGTAAACGATACGTAGAAAGGACAACAAGGTACGCGCTAGTTTAAGGCCATCTCGGGCCTGATTTGCACTAGTTTAAAGCCATTTCAGGCTTCTATGCATAGTTTAAGGCCGTTTCGGGCCCCATTGTAAATGAGTAACATTTTAGGTGAAGCGGATAAAGTTCTTGATGGACTGACCATTTCTGATCATGGCTAGTTTTATGTCATTGCGAACGTGATAGTTTAATGTCTTCCTAGACAAAAGGTGTTGTTTAATAATTCTCTTGGCTCTATTATAATGTCATTTCGGATTGTATGTAGTTTAACGTCGTTTTGGACAAACGGTATTTTATTTTAGTTGTTTTTTAATTTTCTTTATTTCTATGTCAGGGGGTGTATTGGCCGGTACGATTTTGTATTCTGCGTCTTCTTCGCTGATCACGTTGAATGGTAATTCAGTCTAGGAGACGTCCATTAGAATGTTTTCGGTATCGGTATTTTCAGGTATTTCAGTGTCAGTCGTTGCTTCCGTATCAGTTTCTTCATGAGGCGACGTATGTACAGTGTTAGATGCAGGTGTTTCAGTTTTAGGAGACTCCTGTCCCATGTTTGAAGGTTTACCACCAGCCAGTTGTGGTTTGTTTGCCTCATTTTGATTAGGCTTGTCGAGTTCAACCTCGGAGCCTTGGTCTATATCTGTGTGTGATGAAATCATGGGAGTGGTTGCTTCCCCATGTATGACGATTTTTCCACCCTGATAGGGTAGGTGAATCTCCTGATGTATAGGGCAGGAAACAGCTCTTAGTTGGGCCAACCAGGGTCTTCCTAATATTAGGTTGAAACCCAGCATTTCATCGACAACTAGGAAGTCAGCGGATGTGGGGAACTGGTCTCCCGCTACGAAATCTAAGGTTATCGTGCCCTTGACCAGTACACGTGACCCGCTGAACGACTTTAAACATGTTGTTGTCGTAGGTTTAATCAAGTCAGTAAGTCCCAGTTGTTCAATGATGTGATAGGGTACAACATTGGTTGCTACCCCGTCGTCTACGTGGACTCTATGTATTTTGAACTGGTTTACGTGTATGGTTATGAACATGGGAATTTTCATTGTCTCCCCTGTCTTCTTGTCTACTTTGATGTTATCATCGTGGAAGCTCAAGGGTTTAGGGATGGCACCATGAGATGGATACATTATGACATGAATGGCCGGTTCACTTGGAGGCAAGTCCTCAGTGACCGGGATGGACGTTAGCATGTGTACGAGAGCTTCCTGATGATTTTGGGATGTTAGGACTAAGTCATACAAGCTCAAAGAAGTGTTCTTTTATTTCAGTGCTTGGGTGACTTGTGTTAAAGCCGTCGCAAAGTCTCTACTATTAGAGACGTTCTTGTCAGCAGCAATTGGGTCCATTGGGCCCAACAGCTTTATTTCGTGTTTTAGTGGCCTGTCATCCTTACTCTGTGTTGTAGTTTTAGATGGTTCATGTTGCTTTGATGATGGTTTACCTTGATTACTTGCATTTGACTGATCGTTAGTCGGCGACATGGGTATGGAGTTGAGTGGAGTAGGTTTGGGTGGCCCTAGAGCCAATCGTTGGTGCTCTTTCTCCAAGCATTCATGCATAAGCCTATCAGCTAAGTGTTCTCACGTATGGCATGGAGGTGGAGCTGGTTTCGGGACCTCATATTACCTTGGGATGCGCACCACATATGGAGATGGGTGGGGTTGTGTTTGGTCAGTGGGAGGCATTTGAGCCGAAGGCTGGTGAGGGACCCTAATGATGTAGGGGCGAGGTTTGCCCTGCGCCTGTGTGGTAGAGGTTTGATGATTGTTAGGACTTTCAGGTGTCCTAACAACATACGAGGTTGGTTTCGGTGGAGGTTGGACCTCCGCTATTGCAACGACTGGTGGTACTCGGACTACAAAAGGAGCAGGCCGAGTGTGAGGGATTAGTGGCTCTGAGGGTGTAGGTATAGTCGAAGGTATACGGATGACATAGGGCTGCTGGGGGACGCGTGGTGATTGGGGTGTGGGTGTGGTCACGGTGTTAGGAATCCGCACCACAAATGGCCTATGGGACGTTTCTTGTGTGTTTTGAGGGTAGATGGTATTAATGTTACTTGACTCGGAATCATCATCGAAGTAGATCGTGCTAATCACCTACGGGGCCTCTTGGGTGTTCAAGGGATCCTTGTACACCCCCATAGCCTGATTCTACGGTTGGACCGGGTTAGCCTCATCAAAAGTGATTTTTCCGCCATCAATCATCCGCTGGATATCCTACTTTAGGGTGAAGCAGTAATCCGTCCCATGCCTGTTGCATTGATGGTAGTCGCAGAAGCGATCCATCCTAAAGCCTTTGGGTACGGGCGGCTCATCCGGGGTTGCTAAGCTTGGGTTCTGTATGAGTTGGCAGAACCATTCATGTCTTTGGATGGCCACAGGGAATAATTGCTTGTGTGTCATTAGCCCAGCTTTTAGGAGCTGATCAAAAAGTTGGGATGGTTTCATCGATAGAGGCATGTATTGAGAGGGTTCTTTCCTCTCGAAATTGCATGTACAGTTTGTTGGGTTCTGTGATGATGATGACTTCAGGACTATTGTGGGAGCGGGTTTATAGTAGTTAGTAGGGGTTGCGGGTGGTTTTTGTTGGGGTGTGATGTTCGTTTGTTGGGCTCCTGCTATCGCTGCTATAGTTGTCTTGGCTTCCTCTTTATCCTTTTTAGCGTGTTGGTTTCTAAAGGCCAAGTATGCTGGGTCGTGGCTGTTTTGAGTTGCTTCCTCTATGTTTTTTATCTGCACAAATGCCTGATTAAGATCACACACATTAAGGTAATATAATTTGGACTTGAAGAAATGATTGACAGCCCCCTTCAGAATTGTAAGTAGATAAGTTGGAGAGATTGGCTCGTGTAGCTCGTTGAGAGCCGCACTCCATCTCTGCATAAACTTTTGTACAGGTTCAAGAGGTGATTGCTTGACTTGCATGAGGTTGTCCAGCGTGGCCTCGGGTTTCAAGTTGTACTTGAACTGGGTCACAAACTGGCGTAAAAGATCATCCAAGGAAAAGATAGAGTTCCTGGGCAGGGCTCGATACCAGTCGAGTGCTCTCCCCACGAGCAACATGGGGAATACTCGTAGTATGGAGTGGGGCCATGCCTGGAGCAACGCGCGCTCTAGTCTAAATGTTATGAGATGTGCATTGGGATCTGTCTCCCCGTTGTACTTGGTCAATGTGGGCAAGGAGACACCTTTAGGTAAGGTTAGAGGTGGGACTGAAGAGCTAATGGGGTCATCATTGTAGAAATCCACTACCTTCAGCTCTCCGTCAGCAGCTGTTTTGAGGCATTTCACCTCGTCAGTGAGCTCCTGCATTAGTTTCTTGGCATCCGCCGAGTCTTGGGCACTCGGTGATGCCACGACTTGGGGTTGTGGTATGTTATACAAGTTAGATTGTTGTATGGTGGGCTGAAAGGCCAACAGCTGCACGGGTGGTGGTTGTGCTTCTGGAAAGGTTACGGTGGGTTGCACTACAGATGGCACGTTGTAGGGAAAATGTTGTGGCTATTGTTGCTACAGCTGGGGCTGTGCTTGGGGAACATTGGTTGATGGAATTATGTGGGATGGTGCATGGTGATGGAGAATTTGGTGTGATGACACTCCCCTCGCTGGCCATTGTCTCGCCACGTGCGCGGGGACTCCCTGTTTGGTCACGGCTGTTTGGGGAATTGTATGCATTTGGATGTGCAGTATGAAGTGAGCGGATGTAGATGCCGGAATCACATGTGGCATCCCTATTACACGGGGTGGGAACGTTACACCTGTGTTGTCGTGAGGAGGCGGTGCTCGTGAGGATGAGCTCGCAGCTATATTAGGGATAAGTGTGAGAGGGAAGGTGCTGGGTTAGTGATCACTCAGGAGAGGAATATGCACGAGTGCTGCTATTTTCGGTGGTGGCGCTTGAGCCTGGGTGAATCTAAGGTGTCGTACGGGCAGGATCTCCCCTATTTCAGGATGGAAAATGGGATTAACCTGTACTTGTGGGCTTAGGGTATGGTAGGAGTCTTCGTGCTCGGATTGAGTGGTGAAGTCATCCTTCTCCTCTGGCTGAGGCTCTAGTACGAGATGGTCCAAAGACTGGTGCTTGTGGAGGAGGAGCTGTGTGACGAGTTCCGAATATTGTTTAGGGATGGGGATTACATCATATGGGGAAGGGGTGAACTCATATCCTCCCCTGTAGAAGAGTTCGAATTGCCTCTTCAATTCCATTTTAGCTTGGTCAACGGCCAGGCCAACTTGTATTTTAATACATATAAAATTATACTGGTCCTGGGTGATTATGTTGGAGGTTGGATCTCTCCCCTGTAACCTGAGGGATCAGCGTGGCCCCATTGTGGGTTGCATTCCCGGGTGCTGTGCAATGGGCTGTTGGATGGTTGTGATGTCCATGATGGCGGTGGTTTGAGTGGTGGCATCGTTGTTGTTTGTGGGGTTCATGGTGATATGTCACGGAGATGAGTCAGTCTGAAGATGCAAAGTTAAAGTGTTGTGTAGTGTGCAGCGTATACGCTTCAATGGACAGCGTATAGGAGCAACGTATACAACGTATACAGCATAGACGTTGGAGAGTGTATACAATGGAAGATGGGTCACGGTGTAAAGCAAGACCATAAAATTAGTGGCAGTGTAGGACAGAGCTCAACGTCAGATAAGTTGCTGCGTAAAACAAATCAGCGTAAACAAGGGAGCGTAAAAACAAGTCAGTGTAAACGGGTTACCACATATTTGAGGCGTAAACAATTCACAGCGTAAATAGTTCACAGCGTAAAACAGGCCCAGCGTAAATATTGGCTCAAAAACAAGTCACAGTGTAAAACGGCAGCGTAAACAGGAGAGTGTACAACAGATTTAGCGTAGCACTGAAGATAGCGTAGAAAAAGTTGCGGCATAAAACCAGGGGCTAGCGTAAAACAAAGCCATGTAAGAGTTGCAGGCTTTTAAGAGCATAAACACTGTACAACGTAGATGCTGGATAGTTGCAGGGTGGGTTTTTGGACCAGACAGCGTAAACGCTGGAGGATTCTAGCAGGGAGCGGTGTGTAGTAAGTGGCGTAGACGCTTGACAGCGTAAACGATGGAAATTTGTAGGTAAGGGTTTTAGGAGGCCCTCCTTCTAGCGCCAATTTCTCTACCACCTGAAATCGTCGGTCTCCAGCTAGAAGGAAAACAGATACCGTGAGATCGTAGGATGAGAACAGAAGATGCTACCTTCGCCTAAGGGTGAGCTGGAATGCACGAAGGCAGAGTACCTTGGGTGGTCTGCACGCGGATCAGACAAGGATTTCCCCGCTTGTATGCAAAGTTCTATATGCTGGGTTATGCGTAAACGATGTAGCGAGCGTAAACAAAGCGTAAACGGTGTAAAATAGATGCGAACAGAGCGTGAGCATAAACGGGCTTGAACAGAATGCGTGGGCCAAGTTGACGTAAAACTGTAAAATGTAAACAATCTTATGCAGCAAATGTAAACAATGGTATTACAGAGTCAAAGTATAGTGCACCGGTCTAACGCAGTTGTGAGGGACACAAGACGGATGAAAAGCCCCGGCGTATGCAGGAATGACTCGGCTGGTTCGCAAGACAGGGGGAGCGTAGAGACTGTGTGTGCGGCATATAGGGCTAGCATAAGAGGGTTTCAGTCCTCGTGCGCAGTGTAAATGTTCTTTAGTGTGCTCTGAGATTCTGCCAACTGACCTTTGTGGAGTGGGAAATCGAGGTTTATATACAGGTTGTTATGATAGACTCGGGTTAGGAGACACGTGGCGCATTGACCGGGTGCACACACTTTACAAATGTATAATATTACAAGTGTTGGGCGTATACGCTGGATGTGCTGAGTGCATGAACGTGGGTGAAGATGCTAAGGGCTGGGCGTAGATGCTGATGAATGCTAGGCGTACATGCCGGGCGTATACGCCGAAGGATGCTGGGCGTATACGCTGATGAATGCTGGGGGTATACGCTGTAGAGTGTATATGGGTCAGGCATATACGCAGTAGATGTGAACTTGGGCGTATACGCTGGTTGTATATGCTGGCACAATGTACTTAATAAAAACCAATTGTTGCGATCCCCAAGGTTGCCGCGTGTGTGAAATCTCATGCAGCCGACGTCGTTCGTGGGTCCTAGGGACCTGCTCGGTGTCGGGCAAGTGCTAAGCTCCGAATTTTGTGGTGTTTCAGGGAAGGCAATGAATGATTAACCCCAAGTGTTCCATGGCGCATTTAGGCATTTAGTCTGCAGAGTTCGACCGGATCGCACGTGCTACGCTCATTTTGTATGGTTGAGTGTAGGGGTACCTCGCCACTCATCATTGGTGCTATTGTCGAGGACTAAGTGTTTGTATGGCAATTAGAACATAAAGGATATCACTCACATCGTTGTGAGCCTTAACAAACCTTCAGGTTAATCAAAAGATAAAAATTATATAATGGTGAAATAGCACACCGATAAAAATGCCTTCTTCTCATAAGAGCAAGTCACCACCTAAGGACCACACATGAGACAGTCGGTAACATAAAAAACATAACCCAAATCAGCCAAGTCCTAAACAATACAAGATGACATATACTCATCCCGATGAGTATATCCCTAACTTTACTTTTATTCTCCATCAAGACGAACAACTGTGGTGGAGAGATTTGCAAGGTAACATTGTGTTACCCCCAGATCGATCAATCTCTCGCATGCTTTTCCATGCCTTGGTATAGATTGGCATGCAAGAACATTTTGCTGAATACGTTGCGGAAGATTTTGATATGAGGGATTATTAACCTACAGATGCCCAACGTATGAGGGACTTAAGGTAGGAGAGTCAACATACTTTTCTGAAGGGCAAAGCCCTGCACGTCCTTAGTGAAATAGGAAATGAGGAACCCCTTATCATGGGTTCTTTAACAAATGATGTTCCCCCTTCTAACAATGGTGAGGAGGAAGGGTATCAGAACCTACAATCAATGATACATATCCCTGGTTCTGATACTTGTGAACACCAGCTGTTCATAGAGGGAATAACCATTCATGCTAAGGATGAGCACTTAGATCGTCACCACAATCAAGGCCGTAGCAGCCAAAGAGAAGGTAAGAAACATCATCATGGCGATGGTTCCCCTTCTTTCCCTTCTTCACATCACTCACCCTCTCCTTCCACATTTGGGTGCAGCCACCATGAACATAAAGGTGAGGATAAAGATAAAAAGGATGAGAGACCTCGACGGGAAAGTTGAGAGAGAGGACAAGGACATGAACGTAGGGAGAGTAGGGAACAATGTAGACATCACAGGCATCATGAAAGAGATGATCATGACGAGCCCCTACTCGCAACCCGAAGTATGCTTGACAAAACAGAGGTAGTTAGGATTCTCACAAGGTATTTAAAAGATAGTTGGATCAAACGTTTAGACATGAACAACATCCCACGATTTGAAGGGGGATACAACATAGATCTAAAAAATCATTTACATGCATTCCACGATGCCTGTGCCTTGCAAAATATAGAAAATGAGTGACAGAAGCTTAAGTTATTTCCAAGGACACTCACTAAGGAAGCAAAGAGCTGGTACCAATCCTTAGAACCAGAAATCATCAAGAGGTGGAGTATGATGCTAGAACTATTCAAAGAAAAGTATCAGAGATACTCCAGAGTGTCCAATTTGCGTAAGGAGATCCAAGGTTGGAAGCAAGGTCAGCACGAATCCTTGGATGCTGCCATGGCCTGCTACTACAGATTGTTACATCATTGCTCGAGCCATGGGTATTCTCAGCAGGATCAACTTTGCCACATCGTGGATGGGCTAAGGCATGAAACTCAGAGAACCCTTGGGACTTACGCCCAAGGGAGACTCTCCAAACTTAGAGCCCATGAAGTTCAAAGCTTGTTGGAGCAAGTAGCAAATGAAGAAGGCGAGCTACGCAAAAGGGAAAGTGTGGAAGAGTACAACTGAGATCCCTCTCTTCAAAACAAGGAAGTGAAATTTTGTGATGAAAAGGATGAGTCACCACTCGAAGAGTTGGTGAATAGAAAGACCTTGTCGATCCAAAAGTTAATAATGGAAATAGTGGCTAAGGTAGACGATGTATGGAGTTCCTTAGAATCTAAAATTGAAATTGTCTTAAAAATTCTAGAAGAGTCTAAGGTTGAACAAAGTAGTGACAAAAGTAAGAAAAAGTGGAGAGATTTAAGCCCTACACATAACAAGGATAAGGGAAAAATCACTAACTCCGATGTGGCTATGGATTCAGACACAGACGATGACGGTGGATGTGAGATTTTCCATTATGACCATCAGGAGTCTGGGGGTGTATGCACTAAATCCAAGACTCAACCAATGGTAAACACTCTAAAGGTTACCTTATCCACAAGGTAACCCAAGGCAGTTCCACCAACCCTTAACGTATTATCCAAGTGGAACTCAACCACAGCCCATCGGACAGCATCAGAAGTGGCAATACCCACAGTCATGGGGGATGCCATTGCCGAAACATCAGTACCCTTACTGGTAGCCTTACCCTTATGGTTATTATGTGCAGAAGCTAATTTATCCAAGTGACTCTATGGGTCACACAACCCCCAACCATCACTACCAAGTTCGGGAGTACTTCAGAAGGACTCCTTCTCCTCCAGGAGACACTCCATACCCACACCATCCTCCTAATCCATCCGCACCTCTTCCACTAGTAGTAGTTCCCAAAACACCTCCTGCTCCAACAATGCAAGGGGAACTTCCTCCTCAACCGCAGCAACATCACACTACGAGAGCTGTAAATATTCAACCGGCTACTGGTTTTGAAAACTATAAAAAGAGAAGACCCTACTTTAGAACCAAAAGCCCAGACAAACTCTCGCAACAACAAGCGGTTGAGGCCATGTACACTCCTCCACCATCTAATACTTCAGAGCACCCTTCAATCCAAAATCAAATCTTAATGCATACGGTTATGTTAACACATACCATAACTAATTGGATCAAGGTAGGCCACCTTCCCAGGAAACTAACTAATCTTGGGTGTCCCTGAATCTATTTGTAGATTGCCAAAAATGAACCACATAGGGCTCTTATTAACTCAGGTTCCAGAGTCAACTTAATTTCACAAGAGATGTATCACGCCTGGAACTTGCCCCAACTTAAGAAGAGCAACATCCAACTAGAGCTGGTAGAGCAGTCCATCATCATTCCCTTGGGATTGGTGGAGGACGTTATTACCACTGTGTGTGATTGGTTTTACCCAGTTGATTTCCTGGTGATTGAAGTTAACAACAACTAAGGGGACTTCCCAATTATAATGGAAAGGGCATGGCTAAGTACAGTAGATGCATGCCTTAGGATCCGCTATCTTTCCTTGGAAATTTCCAAGATCAACATTTGTGGAAAGATCGAGAAGAGAAAATTTCCATGCATCACATACAGTGATTCATCGGGTGATGACATGGAGGAAATGTCTCCATGTAACAAGTGTGCCCACGAAACCTACCAACAAAGATGCCTGTATGTAGCAACCACACAAGAAGTAGTAGACACCTCATGGTTGACAACTACTTGAAGGAGCAGATAAATATGCATGGAATGAACTGAGGAAACTCATGATAACAATGAAATCATATATACATTGGAATATGAGCGTCGCCAACTTCCACCCCTTAATCTAAGATCATCAATCGGGAGAAGTTGGGCACTTCTTAGAAATTCAAATAGATGCTCGTTATTTTGGATCTCTCCCTTACAACTCAGTCATGGGGAAGATGGCCACCTATGCTAATCTTATGGGGCCCTCAGTTCTTTTTGGATTTTTGTTTTACAATGTTTTTGTTTTACAAGTTTTTGTTTTACAAGTATTTGTTTTATACGTTTTTGTTTTACAAATTTCTATAACTTTTCTTGTTTTTGTTTTACAACATCGTTATACTTTTCCATTTTTTGTGTGAGTGTGTGTGTGTATCCACCCTGTAAGTTTGTCACCCAATAAGTGTTCGGAATGATTATATGAACTGTTTTCATATTGATTACTAATGTTTGGTTTTTACCTATAAGTCACAATGTTGGTACTAAGGTATGTTTCTTTTGATATGGCAGGAAATGAGTTTACTTTATCCATCCATCCACCAGTTCTATGGTCTCTGTACAGTCCCTTTCTAATAAGAACTTAAATGAATCGGTGACTGAGTATTTCTCAAACTAAGGAAGGACTCAAGGATTGAAAAGGGTGTGACTGCAAAGGAACTTGATGCTTTTGTGCTAGCCGTTCTCTTGGGTGGTTGGATGTTTTCCTCTTGAGTTTTCTTACCATTCCGATGTTACCTAACTATCAGAAGCTGAGACAATAAAAATAAAAAGTCTTTTCATGGTATGGTTCTCATGCATAAAAATACAAAACACAAAAATTTAAAATAAAAACTAAGTGAGAATTCAAAGCACATCCCTTAGGCGTAATAAACTTGGGCTGCAAGCACTGGTTATGGAACCAAAAGTGTTCCCTCTAACTAAGGCCCTTCTCGCTTCCCATTCTCTCCTTTGTTTCGTCGGAATGGTGGTGGCTCTTGGGGAAAGCATTTTCTTTACTCCAGTTTATGGTTTAGTCGAATGCATTGATGCGAAGTCACTGGAAGTGGTTGGTTTGAGGCTGAAGTTGGAATGAGATTTGCCAAGTCACATTAATCATGAAACATATAAGGGGCTGTACACCACCTTGTTCTTGAGATTCCACTCCATTCTCTTCTCTCCATCCTTCTGTCCATTGTTCACCTCATTGCCAGTTGTATCATTAGTGTATATATTTTGGTTGATACATTGTTTTCTTTTCAATAGATTCTTGTGGTTAAGACTTTAACTCTTGTTCCAAATGACATTCCCAGGGCCTACGGACTCTTTGAATGTGGGTTTGTCAGGGCATTAAGGGCATGAGCCTGCTTTGGGGAGGATCTAATGACATTCCTATTTGGTGCATTAGTTAAATTCTTTTCCTTAACATTTTGTAATTAGTTTTATTTTGTTCATTTCCATCTTGACATCCATTTCATCGATGCTATAGTTGTCCCTTTTTATCTATCTTTCTTACTCCTTTTCTTTCTCCATTCTAACACTACTGGAGGTTTGCGATTAGTCATGGGGGTACGGGGCCTGATTTTTTCGATTTTCTCTTAGCCCCAAAATTTTTGATTTTCTTCCTAACCCCTGCACCTTCAGTAGTCATCATTAATATATTTCTAGATCCGTATTAGCCATACCACAACCTAGCCAATGAACCCTCACCGAAGCAAGGTATCAATTACATGATGATTCATTTACCCTTGCTAATATAAGATTGTGTTGTGTGTGTAGATGGCAATCGTACAAACAACAAATTAGATTTGGAGAAAAGACTTGGAATGGAGCAGTGCTACAGTAGCTATGCAAGGAGCAAGATCGATGCAACGTTTATGGATGGACAACAAAGGTGCAATCTTGGCATTGGTAGCAACAAGACTTCTTTCTCTCTCTCTTTCTCAGCTGCCAACTAAGGTCTGATGTCATTGTAATAAAGTGTTCACCCTTGTTGTCATGAACACTAATTGTTATCAAGTATTGTAATGATGATCTATTCACATGTCATCCCATTATTTCCTTATCCCTCAATAATTCCATACCTTCTTGATATTATTGTAAGGAACTCAAGGATGAGTTTTCATTCAGTCATGGGGGTATGATGAGACACGATATCGCAGAGGCTATGATATCACGTTGTCCCCTGCGATATCACGTACACAATATCGCGGTCTACTATCAAATCTATAAATAAGAGGCAACACTCCCCTTATTTCTAATCATAGGCTTAAAGTAGGGAAACTTTGGTAGTTTGATCACTGCATAGATAGAATATTTTCCATGTGCCTACAGTAGGAGTCCCCAAGTGAACAGATCTTTATTCGAGCAGCTTTGTACCTAAACGCAAGTTGTGTACAGAAATAAAGATGAGCTTTGTGGATAAACCTTGTAGTGCATGGAATAGGTTTATTACATGTTATTTCCTACCTATTATTTATTACCTACATTAGCGTGGCATGAGTACGACTTGATTACGAGCATTGACAAATGTGTATGGCTAATCAAGGAATTGGCTGCTCATCGCAATTAGTCTCTCTTACCCTCAACTCTTAGAATGTGGGATGAGTACGACTTGACTACGAGCATCTATGGGTGTGTACAGCTAGTCAAGGAATCAGCTGCTCATCACGTTTAGGCTAGTTAACTGCCTCAATATGATCACTTCGAGCACGTGCATTATGTGTGGTAATCCCAGTAACGATTAGCATTTGGTAGCCACAGTTTCATAGTTCAGGGTGTGTACGGTAAGTG
>MNCI01023356.1:6585-29298 GCA_015680685.1 Gnetum montanum | reverse complement strand
CCCTACATTTACATATTATACGGATATCCTAGTAGTTGACATGAATCCCACATATGGTGTGCTCTTATCTAGGACTTTGACCATGGACTTGGGAGTTGGGCGTTGAGAGAGAGCCATGTGCATCTCGTCTATTTAGGATAGCATTCATTTTTCTGAGGCTTTTGGTTCATGACATGTCATGGCTTTTACCGTTAATATTTTATAACACTGTAATACCATGCCGACAACTTGACTGTTAATTACATATTCTCAAATCCTGATATATAATTTATGCTTGCAGAAAAACATAAAATAAGCCTACCTAACGGCATTCCAGCCCTATATAATACACAATTTTTGCATTTCACTGCTAAACCATCGTTTATAAGCTAGAGAAATGCTACACTACAGGTTCGTTGGTGTGCCTTTGTATTTTAGTTTTTTATCCTTACTTTCTAAGCAGCTAATTCTGTTAGTCTTCACAAAAAAGGATAGCTTCTTGCACCTACGAAGATAGCGTAATTGGTTAGCTTAACAAAGTGTTACTTCAAACCACAACTTGTTACTTCAAACCATACTTAAAGTACCTTATTAATGAGGTATTATTTATTTGGTTAGAGCATTTGTATGGTGGATTGAAAGTTGCAAGTTAGATTTTAAATGTTATGTTAATTTGTCTACTAAAATTTTACAAAATATTAGGTTCATTATATGTGTGCTCTCAAAATACATACTTAATAATTAAGGATTGTCCACTAGAATTGAACCCTTAACTAGGAGCTTCCAAATCAAGAAGCTTACCACTAGGCTAACTCTTCATTATATGTATTCTAGTCATCCATACTTTAAACTAATAGAGAAAGAAACCAATGTTTGAGAGTGAACTATAATAATGTTTACATAATTTGAATGTAAATTTTTATGTGAAGTATTAAATATAACAAAATACACATAGCCTTTCCTTTTTGTTGTTCTGAAGTTTCTCCTCTGCTTCTTTGCTTTTGTACTTTGAATTTTTTTATTTTTAATGTATTTATTTTTTATTTGTACTTTGAATTTTCATCATAATCATGTTACCTGACCTATTTAAAGAAAAGAATTCATATATTAATATAGATAACAATATGGTGATTTTCAATTTGTTAATGTTCCTAATATTTATAACATATTAGATTTATCAACATATTTCTTTACATAATGAGTAGTGGAAGTGGTCTGATACATTAGAATACTTCACAAAGAAGGCTTATACCATGTTACACTCCATGGAAAGAGTGCAATATGTAGTGGATACCCAAAACCCCATTTTTACTCTTTATATTTGTCTCTTTGCTAGTAAGATGCTTAATGAAAAATTACCTATTGGTCAACATCATGCATAAAAGAATATTATGGAGGATTCAAGTTATGTCTTATGTTTGTCAATAGCTAGAAATACTAAATATCATTTTATAAATTTCTCATTTATTTAGAAAATTTGACATTAGGTTAGGCATAGTACTTAAATAACCATCTATAGCTAATTTTATTAATGATTTCTTGTTGGCATGGTAACAAAATCATTATAGAAGACAACAAGATAAGGTGTAGATAGCACTTTCATGGATTATTTGGCTTGTGATATGGCATGAACAAAATTTTAGAGTTTGTTAGCAAAGGTCACATTACTCGATATTAGTGTGGGTTGATGCTTTGGTTCTTTGAAAGGATGCTACAAAATTTCAAAAGAAATATAACTGGAATAATATTGTTTAGTTATATCTCTAAAAGAGGAATGTAAAAGGTATTTTTTATATTGCTTTATTTGTTCTTTTATGAATGGAATTATCTTTATTGTCACATGGCCCCTATAAATTAGGGATGTCTATTTATTAAAAAAAATTGATATATACAATTTATTACATGACTAGTATAACAAAATAAAATATCTAAAATTCTTTACTTTGCAAGTCCTCAAATTTTTTAAATTTTCTTTTAATCTACTATTGTAATATTTGGTGTAATTAATGATATGTGCATCAATGCATAAGTGTTTTTTTTATAATTGCAATCTCCTAGTGTGGGACTAGTTCTCATGTCTCAAACCATCCCAAACACACCCAAATTCGAACCTAAAAGTATGTACAAACACAAGTTTATTGGCTAAAGAACTTCAATTACCAATCTAAATTAACTAGCATAAACAAATACATGCTTATAATGAAATGCATGCAAACACATGAAAAAGTCTCAAGATCTAAGGATACCTGATGATGAGCCACAATATCGTGTACGTGATATGGCATCTGCCCCGCGATATCGCATCCTGCCTCAATTTCTATAAATAAGAGGCAGCTTTCCTTATTTTAGGTAGTTAGATTTTATACCCTTAGCTAAAATCTTGTATTTTTACCATTCCAAAGTTAGAATAATTCTTGTGTGCCCGTAGTAGGAGTCCTAAAGTGAATGGATCTTTATTCGAGCAAATTGTACCTAAGCACATATTTGTGTATGGTAATAAAGATGAACTTTATGATAAACCTTGCAGTATACAGATTAAGCTAAATAGTAATTAATTATTGTTGAATATTTAAATGCTTTCCTAGTTAATTAATCTCTTTCTCAACCCTTAACTCTCCTAGTTAAGTACACTCAGTACAACCACTTCGAGCATGTGTGTAGTGCTTGGTAACCCAATAACAATTAGCGTTTGGTAATCCCAACAAGGTTACACTAGTTCAAGATGTGTGTGGCAAGTGGAAATAGATACTGGTGTTAGGAATAGTTAGAACTTAGTTAGTGAATAGTTAGCGAAAGTTAGCCATTTATTTCTCTTCACCTTCCCTCATTAGCATAAGACATTAAAAAGATAAAAAGTTATAAAAATCATATACCTCAAACTTACTTAACCATACAACCATGACAATACAAGTAAGTTTGGGAAGATAGCGATTGATTAACCTTGAGTGTTCCATTAAGGCACATAATCACTTAGTCCTTGAAGTTTGACCGGATCACACGTGAAACACTTGTATTCGTATGGTTGAGTGTAGGGGTACCTCGCCACTCATCATTGGCATCGTTGTCAAGGACTTAGTTTTTTGTGCACTACATAGAACATAGGAAATCATCCATATCGTTGGGAAGCTAGAATGAACCCTTAGGGTTAATCAAGAAAAGATAAGACAACGGTAAATCGCACACTAAACAAAATGTCTTCTTCTCCACATAAAAGCATCTCACTGCCTAGGACTAACACAAGAGACAGTCAGCAGCATAACACACGTAACCAAGATTTGTCAGTTCCTCAACAATTCCGTGTGGTATATATTCATCACGATGAGTATGTACCCAACTTTATCTTTATTCTCCATCAAGATGAACAACTGCGTTGGAGAGACTTTGAAGGTAACATAGTGTTGCTTCTAGATCTATCAATCCCCAACATGCTCCTTCATGCTCTCACATGAATAGGCATGCCACATTTATACATAGAGTACATTGCATGCGATCATGACACAAGGTACTACCATCCCACAGAAGCGCAACATCAAAGGGACTTGCAACAAGAGAGATATCATACATCCTCAAAGGGTAAATGGCCCCATAATGCTCCACATGTCTTGAGCAAAATTGAGGGTGGTGAACTTGCTTCAACAGGTTCCCCACCAAATGATGTTCCCCCTCCTAACGATGGTTAGGAGGTGGTGTATCAAAACCTACACTCCATGATTCAAAACCCTAGTTTTGATCCCCATGAACAAAATGTGTTCAACAAGGGAACACAAACACACGATAAGGGCTGAGACCACAAAAGAGAAGGTAGAAAACACCATCATGGCGATGGTTCTCCTTCTTCTTCACCTTCATCATCACATTCACCCTCTCCTTCTATATCTGAACGTAGCCATAAGGAAACTAACCATGAGGATAAAGGTAAACAGGGTGAAAAACACCGACGAGATAGTCGAGAATGAGGATGAGGGCACTCTAATGAATCAAGGCATGGAAGAAGGGAGAGTAGGGAACTGCATAGACACCATAGATGCTATAAACAAGATGATCACGAAGAACTCCTACTTGCAACTAGAAGCATGTTAGATATCACAGAGGCTGTGAAAATCCCCACAAGGCACCAAAAAGATAGTAGGATCAAGAGGTTAGACATGAATAACATCCCACGATTTGAGGGGGATACAACGTTGATCCTCAAAACCATTTACAAGATTCCATGATGCATGTGCCTTGCAGAACATAGAAAATGAATGGCAAAAACTAAAGTTGTTCCCAAGGACACTAATGAAAGAAGCAGAAAGCTGGTACCAGTCCTTAGAACTGGAATCCATTTGAAGGTGGAGTACAATGTTAGAACTATTTAATGACAAGTACCAAATGTACTCTCGAGTGTCTAACCTATGAAAGCAAATCCAAGGATGGAAGCAGGGAAATCATGAATCCTTGGATGCTACCATGGGCCATTATTATGCACTTTTACATCGTTTCTTGGGCCATGGTTATTCGCAACGAGATCAACTACGCCATCTCGTAGATGGACTTAGGCATGGAACAAGGAGAACCCTTGGAACGTATGCCCAAGGGAGATTATTAGAGCTTAGGTCTCATTAGGTTTATAGATTGCTAGAGCAAGTAGCTAAGGAAGAAGGGGAGCTACGTAAGAGAGAAAGTGTGGAAGAGTACAACCGAGATCCTTCCCTCCAAAAAGGGGGAGTGAGATTCTATGAGGAGGAGGAAGAGTCACCACTTGAAGAGATGGTGAATAGGAAAACTTTGCCACTCCAAAAATTAACAACCGAAGTATCAGCAAAGGTAGACCAAATGTGGAACTCCCTGGATAGTAGATTTGAAACTGTCCTTAAAATTATAGAGGAATCTAGGGAGAGAGGGAGTGACTATGACAAAAAGAAAAGGAGAGATGTAGACAATGCACGTAACAAGGGTACGGGTAAATTGTCCATTTCCGAAGAGGTTTTGGATTCAAATACGAACAATGACGGTGGATGTGAGATATGCCAATATGACCATCCTAAGGGATGTTACCCAGTAATCTCACATCTACAAGAGTCTGGGGTGTATGCACTTAACCCATGACTTAACAAATGGCAAGCACCCCGATGATTACCTTATCCCCAAGGTAACCTAAGGTAGTTCCACCAACCTTCAATGCATTATCCAAGTGGAACTCCACCACAACCTATTGAGCAACACCAATAGTGGCAATACCCACAATCATGGGGGATGCCACCACCAAGGCAACAATACCCCTACCGGCAACCGGATCCACATGGCTACTACATGCAATAGCCAATCTCCCCATGTGACTCTGTTGGTCACGTTACACCACAATGTCACTACCACGCTCGAGAGTATTATAGGACTCCTTCTCCTAGGAGAGATAACCCACAAACATACCATCCTCTAAATCCATCTGCAACTCTCACACTGATAGCTCCATTACCACCTGCTCCAGTAATGCAAGGGGAACTCCCCACTCAACCGCAGCAATACAATGCTACGAGGGTTGTGAATCTTCAACCCGTTGCTAGTTCTGGCAACTACATGAAGAGAAGACATTTCTTTAGAACCAATAGTCCAACCAAACCCTCACAACCACAAGTGGTCAAACCTCTGAATGCCTCTCCATCAAATAAGGCTGCAAAACTTCCTTCAAACCAAAAACTGAGCTCAACACACATAGTTATGTTAACACATGTTGTTACTAACTAGATTAAGGAGGGCCATCTTCCCAGGAAATTCTCTGACCCTAGAAGCCCTCTAATCTACCTTCACTAGAAATGAACCATGTAAAGCTTTTCTAGACTCAGGTTCCAGAGTCAACTTAATATCGCAAGAGATGTACAAAGCCTAGAACCTACCTCCATTAAAGAAGAGAAATATTCACCTAGAGTTGGCTGACTAGTCCATCACTGTTCCCTTGGAACTGGTGGAGGACATCATCACCACTGTGTGTGGGTGGTCATACCCAGTTGATTTCCTAGTGATACAAGTGAACAATGATAAGGGGGACTTCCCAATAATAATGGGAAGGGCATGGCTAAGTACCATAAATGCACACCTAGTAATCTGCGATCTTTCCCTGGAAATATCTAAGGAAAACACTTTTGGAAAGATTGAGAAGAAGAAAGTTCCATGCATCACATACAGTGATACATGGTGTGATTATGTATAGGAATGTTTAGCATTGCCTGCATGCAACCGGTGTGCACAAGAAATTGACATTCAAAAGTGCCTGTATGTAGCAACCACACAACAAGAAGACACCCAGTGGTTGATAGCTGATCAAGAGAGAAACTCACCAATGTGCATGGAACTAACTAAGGGAACAACTTGCACTCACATCGAAAGCATAGATACACTAGAGCAAGAGTGTTGCCAACTTCCAAACCTTAACCTAAAAACATCAATTGGGGGAAGTTGGAAACTCCTAAAAAATTCAAACAAGCACTCCGATAAGAGATTATTAGTCAATGTGCAACAAACCAAACCTTACCATGAATCTAGAATGGTCAATGCACATAAGACCTCGGAGAAGGGATGACCTCGCTCATTATTTTGGATCTCCCCTTTCCAACTTAGTCATGAGGGAGATGGCCACCTCTGCTAATCATTTGAGGCCCTCAGTTCCTTTTTAAGTTTTTTTTACACATTTTTTGTTTTACAAATTTCTTTAGCTTTTTTTGTTTTTGTTTTTGTTTTGCAACATCATTTATACTCTTTCATTTCTTTGTGTGTTTTTTGTTTTGTTAGGTTCATCACCTAATAAGTGCTCCTAATGGTGCTATGAACTATATTCCATTGATTGCTAATGTTTGATTTTTACCTTTGAGTTATAATGTCGATACTAAGGTATGGTTCTCTTGATATAATAGGAAATGAGTCCACGTCATCCATACATCGATGAATTTCTATGGTCTCCCTTGGCTTGGAACTGTATAGTCCCTTTCTTTAAATAATAGAACTATCAACAAATTGGTGACTAGGCATTTCTCAAACTACGGAAGGACTCAAGGATTGAAAAGGATGTGACTTCAAGGGGATTTGATGCATTTTTGCTGGCCATTCTCTTGGGTGCTTGGATGTTTTCTTCTTGAGTTTTTCTTATCATTCCGACATTGCTCCATTATTGGGAAGCTAAGCTAATAAAAATAATAATTCTTTGCATGGTGTGGTTCTCACCCAAAAAAAATAGTGAGAATTTAAAGCACATCCCTTAGATGAAATAATCATTGGGGCTACCAAGCACTAGTTATGGAACTAAAACAAATATGTTCCCTATAACTAAGGCCCGCTCTTGCTTCCTACTTTTCCTTTTCTCATTTCCTTGGAATGGTGGTGACTCTTTGGCAGAAGCATTCTTGCTACTTCAAGTGGATGGATTGGCCAAGTGTATTAATGCGAAGTCACTAAATGTGGATTGTTTGAGGCTATATTTGGAATGAGATCTACTAAGTCACATTAACCATAACTACACAAGGGGCTATACACCACCTTGTTCTTGGGACTCCATTCCATTCTCTTTTCTTCACCATTCTTTCTCCATGTTCCACCTCATTGCCAGTTGTATCAGTAGTCTATATTTTGGTTGATACGTTGTTTCTTTTTTTGGTAAATTCTTGTGGTTAATACTTTAACTCTTGCTTCCAATTCACATTTCTAGAGCCTACGGACTCTTTAAATGTGGGATTGTCAAGGCATTAAGGGCATGAGCCAGCTTTGGGGAGAACCCACTAGCATTCCTAATTGGTGCATTAGTTAACTTCTTTCCCTTAAACATTGCTGCAATCAATATTTATATTGTTCATTTCCACCTCTGACATCCATTTTATCGGCATTGTCATTGTTTCTTTTTCTCCATCTTTCTTATTCCTTATATTTCTCAATTCTATCGCTACCGGAGGATCGCTCTTAGTCATGGGGGTCCTGGTTCAATTTTTTAAATTTTTCCCTAACCCCTACACCTTGGGTAGTCACCAGTATATATCTCTAGAATCTATATTAGCCATATCACAACTCAGCCAATGGACCTTACACTGAGGCAAGGTATCAACTGCATTGTGATTTATTTACCCTTGCTAATATGTGATTGTGTTATGGGTGCAGATGGTAATCATACAACAATGGATTGGATCTAGAAGAAACACTTAGGATGAACTGCTATTGGAACATTCATACAAGGAACAAGATCGATGGCACAGCTATGGGTGGACAATGGAAGGTGCAATCTTAGCATCGGCAACAACACATCTTCTTTTTTTTTCTCTCCCTCTCTCTTTTCTTTCCCAACTACCAAATAAGCATGGATGTCAAATGTGTATAGTGTTCATCCTTGTAGTCATGAACACTAATATTTTCATGTATCGTAATGATTGATCCATTCACATGTCATCCCATTCACCATTAGTGTCATTGAAGTCAATAATCCCATACATTTTCAATATTTTGTAAGAAACCCGAGGACGAGTTTTCATTCACTCATGGGGGTATGATGAGCCGCAATATCGCATCCACCCCACGATATCGTATCCTACCTCAATTTCTATAAATAAGAGGTGGCTTCCCTTGTTTTAGGTAGTTAGATTTTAGACCCTTAGCTAAACTCTTGTAGTTTTACCATTCCAAAGTTAGAATAATTCCTGTGTGCCCACAGTAGGAGTCCTAAAGTGAACGGATCTTTATTCAAGAAAATTGTACCTGAGCACATATTTGTGTACGGCAATAAAGATGAAATTTATGATAAACCTTGCAGCATACAGATTAAGCTAAATAGTAATTAATTATTATTGAATATTTAAATGCTTTCCTAGTTAATTAATCTCTTT
Organism: Gnetum montanum; assembly: GCA_015680685.1. Taxonomy (NCBI): domain Eukaryota; kingdom Viridiplantae; phylum Streptophyta; class Gnetopsida; order Gnetales; family Gnetaceae; genus Gnetum; species Gnetum montanum. The sequence continues at coordinate 20,482 of MNCI01023356.1, read as the reverse complement.
CTCAATCCTTAACTCTCCTAGTTAAGTACACTCAGTACGACCACTTCGAGCATGTGTGTAGCGCTTGGTAACTCAGTAACGATTAGCATTTGGTAATCCCAGCAGTGTTACACTGGTTTAGGATGTGTGTGGCAAGTGGGAACGAATACTGGTGTTAGGAATAGTTAGAACTTAGTTAGTGAATAGATAGCAAAAGTTAGCCATTTAGTTCTCTTCACCTTCCTTCATTAGCATAAGACATTAAAAAGATAAAAAGTTATAAAAATCATATACCTCAAACTTAATTAACCATACAACTGTGACAATAAAAGTAAGTTTGGGAAGACAACGATTAATTAACCTTGAGTGTTCCATTAAGGCGCATAAGCACTTAGTCCTTGGAGTTTGACTGGATCGCATGTGAAACGCTCGTATTCGTATGGTTGAGTGTAGGGGTACCTCGCCACTCATCACCTAGTCTCATACCACTCAAATCCTTACAAACACTCAAACTTGTTGCAGAGATAGATGCTCCACAACCTCACAAACATCTCCTCTCTTAAGATTAAGAAGTCACACTTACTCCCTTCTAGGCACAACATAATTTCCATAAAAATCAACCTCAAGGGCTGTAAGACTCTTAACATAATCTAAGACCTCACACAATGGTCAAAATACACAAAATTTATCACCAAAACATCAATTTATAGCCTTGCATTCAAATCCAAGAACATTTACAACTAAAATACGTTTTCAAAAATTAAATAATCCCTAGTTGCTAGAAGTTACGCTTGGCTTGCACTTAAGTTGTTACAACCTTTTATAAGTCACACCCTGTTGGTAAAACTTAGATAGAAAAAACTTGAAATAAAATCATTTTCAATGTGGTGGGGCTACGAATTACACCTCATCCACAATCCTAGACTACAACCTTTCTATGAGCTGCAATGCTCTCATAATCTACTTCAAACCAAAAGCCATAAAATCTAGTGTTTTCTAGTATGAATGCACTGCAAGCCACTCCCTAAGCAAGCTATTATGATCATGCTATGAAATGCATCCTACTTACATCCCAAATTATAAGCAAGAAGTTTCAAAGATTCTTTGGGCAATCAATTATGATTAGATTGAAATTTGCATTCTGACTTGCAATCCACTGTGACTCCATTACAAGTCACACCCAAACCACAATACCTTGACCAAACAACCAAATTACATTAGGATGATTTCAAACTTGACATACAAACTTTCTACTATTACTCCTACCCTATAAAAGTAATAAAGTACAATTTGAAGTGTAAAGAGGTGTTCTTACAATGGTTTTTCTACTCTTCAAAAAGAAAATTCATGTGAACAAAGGTTTGGGATGAAAGCGATCCCCCACTAAATTAGCTTGATCTCATGCGCACACGTAACATCATCAGCATTTTGATCATCTCAATGTAATAGGTACTCATACCTCTTGATCTCTCTAGTGCTTGAAGCCTTCCTCTTCTTGAGCACAATTACCTTACTCTCCTTAGAATACGTAGGATCCTTGATGATAGACTTCAACTCCTCCATGCTACTTTACAAAGTGTGATCATCTATAGGACCATGGTAATGTGACAAATATAAAATAATGAAAACAAAAGACATGCCCACACCATTAGGCATCAAAATATTAAATGCATTATCAATGAATTTAGCCTTTTATTTTGAAAGACCCCCTCTTCTTAGCTTTCAATTTAGAAAAATTCAAGTCCTTCATCCTCTATTTAATTAAATGGATCCAAACAATATCACTAATATCAAATTTGGAATTTTTGTTATCCTCATTTTTCCTTGTGGACACTTCTTCAACCTTCTTCACTAATCATTCCCTAACTCAAGCATGTGAATCCTTGATGTATTAGGTAGATTCAATATCAAGTATGCCTCCCCATTAAAGTTCCTTACATCATCAAGCATTCTTGAGGTGTACTTGTCTTTTAAAAACTCTTGTCGATACTCACATGATATGAATTATTGTAGGAAAATGTAGCATGGGACAAAAAATTTCTCCAACAGTATGCCTAATCATTACAAAGACATATTAACATTTTCAACAATGATTTTTTTAACATATTAGTTTTCCCATTGGATTAAGGATAATAAGCATTTTAAAAATTTAGTTTGCTCTTCAAAATTCTTTATAATGACCCCCAAAATGATGGGTAAATGTTAATTTATTATAACTCACAATGCTTAATGAAATCTCATGCAATCTCATAACATGTTGGAAGAACAAATTAGTAATATGATAAGCACCACTTGCCTTCTTACAAGGAATAAAATGTGTAATCTTGGGCAACCTATTTCTTCTCCCTACTTTTTTGATTCATTATTGGCCAAGACAAGTGCAATTTTGAACATCAAAAGTCCTCAAAAATAGCATTACAAGGCATATTTTTGGCTTCCAATGACCTCTTGAGGATATTCTAGCTTATAACCCAAAATATGATGATCTATTTTGGTGACCATGGCAAATTCAAGAGTGAATTCTAAATTCCAACATGTGATGCTCATATAGCATCATCCCTCAAATAGCACCATCATGTCATCATTAGAAAACCTACTTCCAAGCCTCGATTTTGACTCTATAAGACCATGAACGAATTTTCTACATTAATCTAAGTATGGTAGGCATCAATTTTTTGCATTTTTGACAAGTTTCCTTGAAACCATGAAGGTAAAAGTTTTCTAACATTAAGGGTTGACACTATCGCCAGCATCACTAGCCTAGTTCCAACCTTAACACTTATTCCCCATGCAAAAGTTGGCATTTTGAATTCATTCTCAGTCCCACATATTCTTTGGTGACCAGTCGACATCATCCCTAAAGCATTAGATGGCAAATTTGGTAGATTTGCAGGCAGTTTTAAGGATCAAGGTTGAATATAAGACTAAGTGTTGCTAGGTGGCATTGATGCTACTATCAACATCACCCTTAGCAAAATAAATACCAAGCAAGGCCTCCAATTTTAACATTTTACATCATTTCCCAAATCCACAAGGTCCCCAACTTCCCATAATCATCACTATAGTACAATTCAACATCAGTTTAGGCATCGAAATGAGTCTCAAGGTCTTGGTATGGCAACATGAAGGATGCTAAAAAACTCTAAGTCCTTGGCAATGCTAATGTTGATGCTTATGTTAGCATATATATCACCCACATGTTATAGCTTTTAAAACTTCTAGCTTCCAAAAACAAACTCTAGTCAATTGCACTTAATTTTGGGGTTGAATTTGAAAACCCTAAGTCTATAAATACTATATCAAAATCCAAATTTGAGGCTAGTTTCTTGAGATCTAGAGCACTTTTTGGATTTTAAGAGATCAATAGCATAAGCATTTGCCTTCGTAGCATCTTTCATGTGCTCCATGGCCAACTCAACTCCTCCTAGTAGCTTACAAGCTCAGTCAAGTGCCTAAGTCTTCAACAACCTACAAGGTGATGCAACGTTAGCTCCAACACCACTTGAATAGTCTTTGTGTCACCTACACTAGAGTTAGCTTTTTTCATCTCTAGCATCACTTATTGAACAATTTATCAAAATGGCCTTGCTTTGACCTTGAATCAATTTTAGATGATGTCTACAGCTTCTCCTTCCATATCTACATGTACCAAAGGTCAAATTTTATCATCAAATCCCTTACTTTGGTCATAAAATAAGCCTATATTATTAGTTTTATCTTTCATATTTTTTTCATCACCCCCTGTAGTTATGGCCTTATGATGAGTGGCGAGGTACCCCTATGCCCCAACCATACAAATATGAGCGTTCATGCACGATCCAATCGACCTTCAAAGATTAAGTGCTTATGCACCTACATAAAACAAGAATGAGTTATGCAGTTGTTGTCTTCCCAAGCTTACTTGTAAGGCACAATTGTATGGTTAAGTAAACTCAAGGTATATGATTTTTATGTTTTTTATATTTTCTATCTTAGTCTCCTAAGTGTGTGCAATGAAAATATTTAATTAACTAATGGGATTTTGTAACTCTAATATGAATAAAATCCTAACACCAACATCTGTTCCCACTCTTTGGACACATCCTGAACTAGTGTAACACTACTGGGATTACCAAACGCTAATCGTTACTAGGTTACTAAGTGTTCTACGTATGCTCGAAGTGGTCATGCTGAGTGTGCTACTTCATTGGTAATTGATAATTAATAATTTTATGAAATAATGTTAATTAACTATTGAAGGCATCAAATAATAGTAAATAACATGAAATGCAATAATTAAGCTATTCTGAATTTTGCAAGGTTTATTAGAAAGTTTGTCTTTATTTCTAGACACAAGGTGTGCTCAGGTACACAATGATCGAATAAATATTTTTTCACTCTATGACTCCTATTGTAGGCACTCAAAAATAATCCTAACTTTGGAAAGGAAAAACTGCAAGAGTTTGGCTAAAGGACTAAAAAACTAATGCCCAAGACCAAGCACCCCTATCTCCTATTTATAGCCAATGAGATAGGTTTCGACATTGCATGTCTGATATCGGGGATCTAGTACTGATATCACGTATCTGATATCGGATTGCTTATTTGGTGACTCATCATACCCCCATGATTGAATGAAAAATCATCCTAGAGTTCCTTACAAAATATTAGGAAGGTAGGGGATTATTGACTGAACGACAACTAATGATGACATGGAATGATAGACTCAAAGTGCTCGGTGAACGAATCGACAAATGTATTACAGCATTGTTGTTCATAACCATTGTGGTGAACACTATACATAGATGACATCTAGTCCCTCATTTGAAACTTGAAGAGAGAGAAAAGAAAATGATGTTTGTTGTTGCCGATGTCAAAAATGTGCACACCGTTGTTCATCCATGGCCACATGACTAAGCATGTTCCTTGTGCCAATGCTCTAGCTCCAGTCCATCCTAAGTGCTCCCTCCTATCCCAGTTTATTATTCATGTGATCACCATCTGCATGCACAACACAATCACGAATTAGCAAGGATAGATAAGATATAATGCAGTTGATACCTTGCCTCGATATGAAACACATTGGCTAGGTTGTGGGTATGGCAGATACTAGGTTAGAGGTTTGTAAGTGATAACTACCCAAGGTGTAGGGGTGAGATAAGTAATGGAATGGAAAAATTTGCAACACACCCCCATGACTAAGAGTGAACCTCCAGTAGAAATAGGATGGAAAATGAAAGAAAAAAGAAGTCTAGAGAAATAACAATGGTGAAGCCAATAAAAATGCATATAAGTAAAGAGAAAGATAAAAATGGATGTCATGGATGGGGTGAAATAAGAAATAGTTGATTGCAAGAAATGTTTAAGGGAAAGAACTTAACAATTGCACCAAAAAGGAATGCGAGTGGGTCCTCCCCAAAGCAAGCTCATGCCCTTTATTCCCTAACAAACTCATAAACCAAAGAGTCCGTAGGCTCTAGGAATGACATATGGAGGCAATAGTTAAGAATTTACCCATAATAATTTACGGGAAGCAATGAGGTAGAATACAGGAAGCAATATGGAAAGAGAAGAGAGAATGGAATGGAATCCCGAAATCAAGGTTGTGTAAAGTCCCTTGTGTGTGACTTAATAAAGTTTAGCCAAATCTAGATTAAAACTAACCACATTCAGTGACCTCGCATCAACACACTTGACCAACCCATCCTCCTGAAGCAACAAGAATGCTTCCATAGAGTAACCACCATCCCCAAAAAAAGAATAGAGAAATAGGAAGTGAGAAAGGGCCTTAGTTAGAGGGAACCTTCAGGCATGGGTAACATGTCTTTCTAGTGCCATAACTAGTGCTTGTAGCCCATGTTCCTTTATTATGTCTAAGAGGTGTGCTTTGAATTCCCACTAGCTCTTTTTTTCTTCTTTTTTTGTTTTTTTTTAAATTTTTTTTAAGTGGAAACCACACCATGTAAAGACTTATTTGATTTATTCAACCTCCTGGTATTAGTCAACAACGGAATAGTGGAAAACCTATGAAAAACATCCAAGTACCTAAGAGAATAGCTAGCACAAATGCATTGAATCTCCTTGAAATCACACCCTTTTCAATCCATTTGAATCTTTCCTTAGTTTGAAGAATACCAAGCCACCAATTCATTAATAAGTTTGATTAGAAAAAGGAAAAATATATTTCCAAAACAAAGGGAGACCATAGAGTTAAATAGATGAATGGATGACATGGACTCATTGCCTGTTTTGTCAAAAGAAACCATATCTTAGCATCAACATTAAAAGTCAAAGGAAAAAATCAAACATTAGTAACCAATACTATTATAGTACAATCCACCATCATGAGCACTTATTATATGACAAGTGATAATAAATCAAACAAAATGTAATAGAGAAAGAAATAGTAAAAATGTTAACAATGGTGTAAAAAAAACATGTAAATATGAAAAATGTGTAAAACAAAAAAGACAAAAGAAACTGAGGGCTTAGAATAATTAGCATTAGTGGCCATCTCCCCCATGATTGAGTTGGAAGGAGGAGACCCGAAATAATGAGCAAGGATATTCATCAATAGAGGTAGTGTTAGTACTGGCTATTTTGGGCTCATGGAAAGGTTTGGTTTGCTGGATGTTGACCAATAATTTCTTATCTAGGCTTTCAGGTTTATAGATCATCATGGCCCTTGAAGGAAAATTTTCATGAATGATATAAGGTCCTTCCCATAGTGTTTGAAATTTAGTTCATTATGGCACATGTGTAGGATTCCAATAAAGAACTCTATCTCTTGGTTGGTATGTGACTTTTCTAATTTTCAAGTCATGACATTGTTTGTTGAAGGCCTTGTGTAGTTAGTTGGATGATAGGGTAGCTAATCAATTTTCATCTAGTAAGTTAAGATTCATTAATCGTTCTTTTTGTGCTAAACTAAGGTCAAGGTTAAGGTCACATGTTGTAGATAGTGTACAGAGCTCAACTTGGATAGGAAGTGTTGGAAGTTTACCATACACTAACTCATAGGGAGAGTAGGTTATAGGGAGCTTCCATGTGGAGTGGTAGGCCCAAAGAGCATCATTTAGTTTGGTGCTCCAATCTCACCAATATTTGCTTATGGTTCATGTCAAAATTTTTGTCATTTCCCTATTGATGACTTTGATTTGACCATTCACTTGAGGATGATATGGTGTAGTCAGTTTATGCTCAACTACTAAGTGTTTCATCAACTTTCGAAAAGTTGCACTTGTAAAATGTGTACCATTATCAAAAATAAGTGCATGAGGAATGTCAAACCTATTTACGATTTGTTGTTGAATAAATTGTGCAGTAGATGATGTATAGTCGGTAACGGCAGTTGCTTCTACCCATTTTGTAAAATAATCAATAGCAGCAACAATGTATGCTTGTCCATTAGACATTGATGTAATAGGCACCATAAAATCAATACCCCATATGTCAAAGGGTTCTAAGGGTTGAATCCATTATTGTGGATCCTCCATTCTTGCAATCATTCCCCCATCGCGTTGGTAGCGCTCACAAGATTGGACAAAATGATGGGTATCCTAAAATAATGTAGGCCAATAATATCCTACAAGCAATATTTTAATGGTTGTTCATCTCCCAGCATAATGATGCCCACAAGGGCCCTCATGAGCATCTTGGAGAACTCACAATTGATTTGTGTTAGGAACACAACATCGGACCAAGTCATCAGAACACACCTTGTAAAGGTGTCTGTTGATTTCCATGAAATGTTTGACTTGGAGGAGAAACTGTTGTTTCTTTCTAACATCCAACCCTTGTGGTGTTTCTTGTGTGAGAAGATAAGTAAGAATGCTACTATACCAATTTGTATCTATGGGTGATTGATTGTTTATTACACCTACAAAGAGTAGTTCATCAGGGAAGTGATCAGAAATTGGGTATTCATTTTCTTTGTTGTCCCATCACAATCAAGATAAATGATCGGCAACAAAATTCTCGATGCCTTTATGATCAACCATCGTAAGATCAAACTCTTGCAAGATCACGAACCATCGTATGATGTGAGGGCTCACCGTTGGTTTATTAATAAGGAACTGAATTGCACTATGATCCATGTGTACAAATACCTTATAGCCTAATACATAGTGCCTAAATTTTTCTAATGCAAACACCACAGTCATTAACTCTTTTTCTGTTGTGGTATAGTTGAGTTGTACACCAGCAATACTTTGACTTGCATAGTGAATGTAATAGGGATGTTTTTGGGCATCTAACTATGTAAGTACAGCTCCTAAAGAAAATTTGGATGCGTCAGTCATTATATGGAATAGTCTAGACCAGTCAGGAGCTTGTAGAATGGGTGTTTCTACAAGCTTCTAGTTCAAGGTTTGAAAAGCTAGCTCACATTCCTTGGTCCATTCAAAGGCTACGTCCTTCTTCGTTAATTCTACCAATGGTTTTGCAATCTTCGAAAAGTTCTCGATGAAACGTTTATAATAGCCAATATGTCCAAGGAATGATTAGACATCTTTTACAGTTTCAAGTTGATGAGTGATTCCTTGGATGACTTTAATTTTTTCAGGATCTACCTTCATCCCTATTTGTGAAATTTTATGCCCTAATACAATGCCCTCTTGGACCATTAAGTGGCTTTTATGCCAATTGAGCCTTAGGTTGGTTTCAACACATTGTTTCAGTACTTGCTCTAATTGGTCCAATGCTTGTTCAATGTCCACTTCGTAGGTGGAGAAATCATCCATAAAAACCTCCACACCATTCCCTATTTGCTACTGAAATATACTGAGAACCAAACGTTGAAATGTTGTTGGAGAATTGCACAAGCCAAATAGCATTTGCCTATATGCAAATGTTCCCCAAGGACTCGTGAATGTAGTTTTGGCTTGGTCTTCTGGTGCTATTTGGATTTGATTGTACCCACTGTAACCATCCAGAAAACTATAGTAGCAATGCCATGTAATGATATCTAAGACTTGGTCAACGAATGGCAATGGGAAATGGTCTTTAAATGTTACCATGTTTAGTAGCCTAAAGTCTTACACACCCTCCATTTACCACCTTTTCTATGCACAATGACCAATGGACTAACCCATTCACTATTAGTAATGGGTTAGATGAACCCAACCTTTAGAAGTTGTTCAATTTCTTTCTTAACTACTTGCTTAAGCTTGGGGTTCAGTCATCTTTGCAATTTTCATCAAGGCTTCATAGAGGGGTTAGTGTAAATTCTATGTTGACATATCCTAGGATCTATCCTGGTTAATTCGGGATATGACCAAGCAAACGCTTTTGACCATTTGTTTACCATCTTTAGCAGTCCTTTTTGTTGAGGAGCAAGCTTAGCATTAATGATTATTGGTTTTTCATTCTTCAGAAATGCATATTTCATACCAATGGGCAATGGTTTTAATTCAAGGGACTCTTGCTTAAACTCGTTAGGGATTTCCAACTTCCCCCAGTTGATATCTTCAATGTCAGTACTTGGAAGTTAGTGATGGACTTTCTCTAATGCATCTATGCTATAGATATAGGCACAAGTCAAGCTCTTAGTTGGTTCCATGCATAAAGTTGAATTACTCTCTAGGTCAACTGTCAGCCACTAGGTGCCTTCCTATCTTGTGTCTATCGCATACAGGCATCTTTGTATGTTAAATACTTGTGGACACTGGTTGCATGTAGGCAATGTTAAGCATTGTACAAACCAGAACTTCTACACGTAGTTGCACCCTATGTCACTATATGCGATGCATGGAACTTTCTTCTTCTCAATCTTCCCAAACACATTTTCTTTTGATATCTCTAGGGAAGATCACGTATTCCTAGGCATGCATCAATCATACTTAGCCATGCTGTTCCCATTATGATTGGGAAGTCTGCCTTATAGTTGTTGACTTGGATCACTAGGAAATCGGCTAGATACAACCATTCACAAATAGTAGTGACAATGTCCTTCACTAGTTCCAATGGAACAATGATGGACTAGTTGGCCAACTCTAAATGAATGTTACTCTTCTTTAGTGAAGGTAGGTTCCAGGCTTTATACATTTCCTGGGAGATTAAATTAATACCAGAACCTGAATCCAAAAGAGCTTTACAAGGCTCGTTTCCAGCAATTTGCAAATAAATAAGAGGACTTCCAAGATCAAAACATTTCTTAGGAAGATGGCCAGCTCTAATCCAATCAATGATGGTGTGGGTTAACATAATAATGTGCATTAAGTGTAGTTTTTGATTTGAAGGAAGCTTCGAAGATTCAAACAATGATAAGGTGTTTGGATAATTAGCCGCTTGTGGGCGTAAGGACTTGGTTGGACTATTGGTTCTAAAGAAAGGTCTCTTCTTTGATTGGTTTTTTGAACTAGCAGTAGGTTAAAGATTGATAGCCCTTATAGCATTACGTTGTTGTGGCTGGGCAGGAAGCTTGCCCTGCATAGTTGGAGCAGGTGGTAATAGAGCCGAGGGTGGAAGAGATGCAGACAAATGTGAAGGATAGTACATATGTGAAGCATCACCTCAAGAAAAAGAAGTTCTATAGTACTCAGGGGTCTAATAGTGAGGCTAAAGAGCAACATGACTAGTAGAGTCATGTGGAAAGATCGGTTGTTGAATGTAATACCCGTATGGGTCAAGTTGATGGTAAGGGTACTATTGACGTGGTGGTGGCATTCCCCATGATTATGGGTGTTGCCACCATTGATATTGTTCATTTGGTTTTGGTGGAGCTCCACTCAGATAATATGTCAAGGGTTGGTGGAACTACCTTGGGTTACCTTGAGGATAAGATAACATTCTAGGTGTTTGTCGTTTGTTTAATCATGGGTTTAGTACATACACCCTAGACTCTTGTAGATGCGACACCACTGGGCAACATCCCTTAGGATGGTCATATTGGTAAATCTCACATCCATAATCATTGTTCGTATCCAAATCCACAACCTCTTCAATGACAACAACCTTGCCCTTAACCTTGTTACGTGCATACTCAGCTTCTTTCTTTTTCCTTCTCTCTCTGTCACTACTTTGTTCTCTAGACTCCTCTACTTTTTTTTGGATATTTTGAAATTTGTTATCTAGGGAGTTCCACATTTGATCCACCTTTTTCGATACTTCTGATGCAAATTTTTGAATGGGCAAAGTCTTTCTATTCATCATCTCTTCAAGTGGTGACTCTTCTTCATCTTTGCAAAATCTAATTTCCTTCTTTTAGAGGGAAGGATCTCTATTGTACTCCTCTACACTTTCTCTTTTCCTCAACTCACCTTCCTCCTTGGCAACTTGCTCCAACAATCTTTGTATTTGATGGGCTTTGAGCTCGGATAGCCTTCCCTGGGTGTAAGTCCCAAGGGTTCTTCACGTTTCGTACATAAGCTTATCTACAAGATGGCGTAGTTGTTCCTTTTGCAAGTAACCATGGCTAGGGCAACAATGTAATAATGAATAATATTAGCCCATGGTAGCATCCAAGGGTTTGTGTCCTCCTTGTTTCCATCCTTGGATTTGCTTACGTAGGTTGGACACTCAAGAGTACATTTGATACTTATCGTTGAATTGCTCCAACATGGTACTCCATCAATGAATGGATTCCAGTTCTAAGGATCGGTACTAGCTTTTTTCTTCCTTAATCAGTGTCCATGGAAATAACTTTAGCTTTTTCCATTCATTTTTTCTATTTCATAAGGCACATGCATTGTGAAATGCTTGTAAATGGTTTTGAGGATCAACATTGTATCCCCCTTCAAATCGTGGGATGTTATTCATGTCTAGTCTTTTGATCCTACTGTCTTTTTGGTGCCTTGTTGGGATCCTAACAACCTTTGTTATATTTAACATACTTCGGGTGGCAAGTAGGGGTTCATCGTGATCATGTTGTACATAGTGTCTATGATGCCTATAGTGTTCCCTACTCTCCCTTCTTTTACAATGTGTCTGTTTGGAATGCCCTTGTCCCCTTTCTCAAATGTTTTATCTATGATTTCTATTTTGCTTACCCTTATCCTCATGGTCTTGCCCTTTGTGACTGCATTCAGATCCTAAAGGAGAGGGGGAAGAAGATGATGAAGGTAAAGAGGAAGAAGGACTGGCACCATGATGGTGCCCGTCATCTTCTTTTTGGTGGTCACGGCCTCGATCTCAGTTACAATCGGAATGTCTGTCATTGTCATGTATTCGTGTTCCTTTTTCAAACCCTTTGTGTCCATTGGTACTAGAACCTGGGTTATGAATAGTTGAGTGAAGATTCTGATACACAACTCCTTGACTGAAGTTGACAAGAGGAACATCATTTTGTGGAAAACCTCTCAAGACAAGTTTACCACCCTCATTTTCACTTAGGACATACACGACATCCTGAGATCACTTCCCCTTCACGGATTCCTAATTTCTCTCTTCTTGTAGATCCCTCTGGCATTTTGCCTTAGTGGGTCGATAATCTCTCGAATCTTATTCATGCACAATGTACTTTGACTATAAGTGTTGCATACCAATTCATGTGAGAGCACAAAGAAGCATGCTCGGGATCGAGCGATTGGGAGGTAGCACTATGTTACCTTCTAAATCATACCATCGCAGTTGTTCATCCTAGGGGAGGATAAAGGTAAAGTCTGGTATATACTCATCAGGATGAGCATATACTATGCACAACTGTTGGGCACTGGCAAATCATCATGTGCACCCCACCTCTGATTATTCATGGTGTCAGACCTAGTCGGTGAAGTACTTTTATAAGAAAAAGGATACATGACTAATTATTCAGTGTGCGATACCCTTTTTTGGTAATTGTAGGATAGCTAATTTTAAGGGTTTTTTCTAACAATGAAAGGATTTCCTAAGTTCTAATTAGTGCACAAACAACAAAATCCCCGACAATGGCGCCAATGATGAGCAGCAAGGTACCCCTACGCCCAACCATATGAATACGAGCGTTCACACGTGATTTGGTCAAACTTCGAGGATTAAGTTCTTATGTGCCTACACAAAACAAGGATGAGTTATGCAGTTGTTGTCTTCCCAAGCTTACTTGTAAGGCACAATTGTATGGTTAAGTAAACTCGAGGTATATGATTTTTATGTTTTTTATATTTTCTATCTTAGTATTCTAAGTGTGTGCAATGAAAATATTTAATTAACTAATGGGTTTTTGTAACTCTAATATGAATCAAATCCTAACACCAACATTCGTTTCCACTCTCCAGATACATCCTGAACTAGTGTTACCAAGCGTAGATCCCCCTAGCTACACCACTGGGCTACTAAGCAGTCACACTTAAATGCTCGTAATCAAGTCGTACTCGTTCCGCTTCTAGGAGTTTAAGGGTGAGAGACTAATCGCGATGAGCAACCGATTCCTTAACTAGCCGTACACACCCGTGGATGCTCGTAGTTAAGTCGTACTCACACCGCGCTATGAAAGCAATAAATAACATTAAATAAATAACAATAAATAAACTAAGTGAATGCTGCAATGATGAAGTAATCTCGATCTTTATTGCCGGTCATGTGTGTGTCCAAGTACGACACACTCGAATAAAGACACCGTACAATCACATTCACCACACTGCGGGCAAACACGGGAAAAATTCTAACTCTGGAGGGATCAAACTGCCAGAGATTCGCTACACTAAAACTGGGATGGAAATGAGGAGAGCCGCCTCTTATTTATAGAAATTGCGGCTGACTGTGATATCGCATACGCGATATCGCATACGTGATATCGCGGCCCATGATACATCGCATACGCGATATCGTGGCCCATGATACATCGCGACCCATGATACAACATGGGTGCCTTATCGTGGGTGCCTTAATGTGGCCGCCAGCACTATGAGCAATTCATGTCTCATCATACCCCCACGACTGAATGAAAACTCATCCTCGAGTTAAAGTGAGAACAAGCTACATTGATTACACAGTGGATAGGTATGGGATTATTAGATGGAAAAAA
>MNCI01023354.1:355809-394997 GCA_015680685.1 Gnetum montanum | reverse complement strand
GTTTCTCATAACAGATTATGTGATAGGATTCCCATAAGCACACAATTTTCTACATTTGATGAAAGTTCATTTGCAGCAAATGAATGTTTGTGTGGATCTCCTACCAGCATTCCATGCAAAGATGAAAAAACAGAGCACAAGACAGAGACAAAGTCCAATCATGATTGGTGGGATTGGGTAAATGAACATGTGTCTCTGGTGGCATTTGGATTAGGATTTGGGCTATCTTATGGCAGTACAATTGCTTTGTATTTTCATTGGGATGCTTTTCCTCGGTTCTTTGGAACCTACCTTATTTGAATGCAATCCCTAAAGTTGTAAGTTTGATTTTTAAGCTTCCCTTCATGTATGAGTGAGGGTCTTTTATTACTGTCATATTGTATTAACCTCAGTATGTCCCAATACCTCAGTATGTCCCAATGCTTCTTATTGTATTTCATGTACTACTCTCAAGCGTATAGAATTAATCTATGTTTTTTATAATGTTGAGGAACCTGGATTGTTAATTTGATCCAGCTGTGGGAGCAGTGCATTTTGCAGGTTATTAGGTAATGGATTTGAATAAAAATTTTGTCTCCCACAGTTGGCATAATATGTATTGAAGTATATGTTTGAAAACGTAGAAAAGCTGCAATAATATGCATTGATGTTTAAGAAATAGAATTTCCCTGAGAAACGATATCCTTTCCGTAAAAGTACACCAATATTTGTGTTTGGTTTTCCTTCCTAAAGAAATAGAATGGCCGTCGGGTCCCGAATGTAAAGGCAGGTAATATTTTGGTAAAGAATCTTTGTTTCCACTTTCCTTTTTTCTCTGAACTAGTTCACAAATTTAACTGGTTTATAAAAACCCCTTTCCTCCTGGACATTGCTACAAGGGGTTGATTAAAAAATTTATAAAATCTTGCAACGTTGACCTCTCCCATTGATATTTTTGGAGAACACCTGGGAGTTCGGCTATGTGAAATTTGAATTTCAAATCCCTAGAAATACTAATCGCATGTCATTTAATGTTTAGATAGCGTATGCAAGTCATATAAATTAGCATTTTTCCATGGTTTGATCAACCTTTACAATTTCAATGCAAAATTAGGACTGGTATTTTCAACCTTATGCCCTGTTTTCATAGAGTACGTATTCTTCCCTAATTTTGATAACATTGCCGTCATAAGAGGCCGGGACTCGAGGTAACGAAGAACGGAATCGTTGAGAATTGTACCTTTCGACATATTTAGGCGTTGAATTTCCCGCTGGCAGCAGGAATTGCTCTTTATCAGGAAATTCTTGCTAAAGTAGGTAACATGAACTTTAACATGGGAAAAAAGTAACCGCCACCTGTTATTCACCCTGCTTTCCTTAACCTCAACGGAAATAACCACACATGCAATGACATCAGCGGATCTGCAATTCTTTGATTGAATATATCCTGTTACCTTGTCTGAGTTTAAATGCATAAGAAGATGTTTCTGAGAAATGCCTCTTAATGTTCTTCCGATCTCCAGAGGCCTGTTTATTTATCACTGTTTTCTCCGTGCTGCAACGGTTCGCTGATTGTTGTTGCCTCAGCGCTATGGTTTTGATATTAATTTCAAATGACTTTCAAATTTCTGCAGCTCTTTAAAAAAGGAATTTTGCATGACATTATTATTGTGTAAGTGCTGCATGCTACTTATTATGCTTCAAATAAAAGTGGTTTGATGTTTCCCAATGGAAAATGTTTCAAGGCCGTTCTAGAGTGTTTTCTCTATGGTGATGATGTTCCAAGTATAACTGGTTTGACAGTGTTTGGTAATGAAGTTCAACGGCATAATTTGTTGTAACCTTATGTGAGCAATTATACAAGGTTTTTTTTATTATTTTTTTTCCATCTTTGTATCTGTACAAAAGGCCCCCCTTCACAATTATAGTTTAAAAGATGTGAGTGAGAATCTTGAGTAATCTCCAATCATGTGCATAGATGCTTTTGCTATCAACCTAATCTTTTACTTAGGCATCTAAATCTTTTTAATTTGATTTTGAGGCTTTTAAAATTTTTTAGTGTATTAATACACCTTTCTACTTACTTGGTTGTCAACCTAGAAACATGTTACTTAATGTTGTTTTATCACTCTCATCATCCTAGCCTTCTTCCAACAAAATAGACTTGGTTGAGAGATTATGGGTTCTATTCCTACCTTTGCTTATAGGTGTGATAGTAGTGGAGTATAGAGCAAGTTCACTCCAATAATTAAATCATCTTCAATGCACTAAATCCATATATTATGCAAAGACAAATGTTTTTTTGTTTTTTGTGCTAGAAAATAAGAAAACTAGCTATCTTCAATTAATTTATTAGAAGATTACAATAGGGTTCACACAACGCACAAGTATCCAAAACCTATCACACTCAACTGATATTGCAAAGCATAAGGCTCTACAACCACACAACGGTTGTTCTCAATGCAAGACACAACCAGTAGAAATCTCTTTCACAACCTAGGATTGAGATCTCAACTCATAAGTGACATACAAGAGAATAGAACACATAGACCAACACACCACAAGCTGATCTTGGAGCTACGATCACCAATTGCAATTACCCAATCTCTCTTGCTCAACTTTCCATTCTCAAGAGCATTTTGTCTCACTCCTTCGCATACAAATGCTCTCTCCTCTCTCTCTCATGGATGGATACATACATAATTATAGAGATCCAAAACTCTAGGAAGCTTTCTAATGACCTTCCTAGATGTTTCCCACAAGGATCTAAAGTCTTTCAGATTTTTCCCAATCAAAATGCCACATTGGAGCTTTTTCCCTTCCCATCTTAGATATCTCTAGCTTTGCTGGGACATCTATTGTCAAAGCCTTACTTCCAAGTGAGATGTATATTATTTTTGATAAATGTCTATGTGATCCATAAACATTGATGAACCATGATTTGTCAAGCTCCGATATCGGACCCACAATATCGAATCCATGATATCAGGGATGCTATATCGTGACCTAAATAATGATATTGGATACACGATATTGTGACTCCTATGCGAGCCTATAAATACATATGTGGGTGTACGGGAAAGTCAGTTAGGAATTAGTTCTTAGTTAGTTAGTTTTTCAGTCATTTGTTAGTTCTTCTCAACCCTTTCTCCCAGTGCATGCCCATAGTGTGATGATTGTAATTGTAAGGCACCTTTATTTGAGTGTGACGTACTTGGACACGCACATGACTGGCAATAAAGATTGAGATTACTTCATCATTGCAACATTCACTTAGTTTTAGTTTTTTAATTATTATTTATTGCTTTCGTAATTAATATCTCTCACCCTCATTTCCTACCCTTGTTATTAATCACAAAATGAATACAACTTAACCACGAGCATTTAAGTGTGACTACTTGGTAACCCAGTAGCGTACCTAGGACATGTACTTGGTAATCCTAGTGGTAGTGGTACATTAGGTCCAAGATGTGTATGGATGATTAAGAAATGGATACTCATCACACTTAGGCTAGCATAGATTCTCTTCTCCCATTTCCTTGTAGTTAGATCCTCTTTCTCTCTCCTCCTTAGTCCAATTAAAGTTATTTTCCATTACCTCTAGGAGTAGCACTAGTTTAGAACCACATCATACACCTCACTCTGGACTAAACCATACATGACAACATAAATACTATTCCAAGTGGGAAGACAACGAACTACGATCAACGAGTAACTATCTAGATACCACAACTAGCCCATCCACAGAGTTCGACTAAATCGTGCGTAAACGCTAGTATTCATATGCTTGAGTGTAGGGGTACCTCGCCACTCATCATTGGCGCCGTTGCCAAGGATGGTGCTAGTTATTTAGATTAGTTACATCATATAAGATCGCTGTAACAAAGTATCAACTATACATCTTTTAGAAAGAAGTACTTGCAACAAGTCACACACAAATCTACCACCATGTCTCTCTCACAAGACTATGATAATGCAACAACCAGTAAAGCAATTCATTGGAGAACCCATGAACTATATGATGATGAAGATGAAGTTTGGAGTACTCAATCTAATGTAGGGATCTCCTATGAACATAAATGAAGACATCGTCCCAACTCACAAATGCATAATCTACCTAGTGATGATGAACCCCTATTGGCCACTAAGAACCTAATGGATATACAAGAGGCTGTTCGAATACCCTGCAAGCATCGTAAGAAAAGTTGTCTACCCAGGCTTGATTTAAACAACTTTCCTAAGTTTTCTAGAGGCTATGATTTAGATCCGCAATAACATTTGCAGGCCTTCTATGATGCCTGTATATGGAACAATATTGATAATGGATGGCAAAAACTTAAGCTCTTTCCTACGACACTCGTTGGCCAAGCAAAAGTATGGTATAGATCTTTAAAACCAAAATTAATTTGACATTGGCCAACAATGGTAGAACTATTCAACGAAAGATATCAAACCTATGCAAGAGTGTCAACCTTGAGAAGACAAATTCGAGAGTGGAAACAAGCATACATGAACCCTTGGACATGGCCTTAGAAAGATATTATGCATTGTTAAACAACTGCCCAAGCCATGGGTTCTCCGAGGAGAGGGTAATGTACCATATTATAGATGGCCTCCGTAATGAAACCAAGGAAACCTTAGGGATGTATGCCCTAGGTCAACTATATGAACTACAAACCCATCAATTCCAAGAGCTTATTAAGTGGTTAGCAAAAGAAGAAGGAGAAATGGCTAAATAGGAGAATGTTGAAAAATCTCAACGGGACCAAAATCTCAACCTAACAAAGGTCCATAATCAAGAAGAGGAAAAATCAGCTTACCTTAAGGAGGTGGAACCATTTTTGCCAATATTATAATCACTAGATGAAATTGAGGCAAAGATCAATAAGATGATAGAGTGGATACATGAAAAATGTGGAGAATATGCCCACATTGTTGGAGGTAGAGTCATGACGAACCAAGAAACAAGACAAAATACCACGAGACAATCAGAAAGAAGGGTAGAAGAGAATAACTTAATTTCCAATCATACATATCAATGCAACATTTGCCTATACAATCACCCTAAGGGTCAATGCCCAATCTTGTTACATTTACATGAGCATTGGGGAAGAATGTTACATCCAGAGTTCATAAAAAAATACTATGTTCACAATGGCAAAGATCCCAGTCATGGGGGAGGCCACCCTCAAACTGGTCATACCCTTCATATCATCTAAACCCAAGCGCTTATCAAGTTTAGCATCCAGTTTCCCCAACCAGGTCAACACCCTCTATCTCACCACATTGTTATCATTCTCCTAAAGACTATCAACCCATATCCTCTCCAACAGGACCACCACCTCATGTACCTTACGCTTCTCCTCAACCTCAATATTCTCATTCTTCACCTCCTTCTACATTGCCACCAATTGTTCTAGAAGGTTTTGCACCACAAAACCAACCCAGGAACGTCACTTACACTCCTACTGTCAATAGCAGTGGAGGTTCTCCACAACACTAGAAGCATCCTTTCTTTAGACATGACCATAGCAAGGGACCACATAGTTCTAAGGCCACTGCATCCTCCCACTTAGCACAATTTCAACACTGTGTGCATCCTTCTTCTCGAATCCAACGCATCTTTTTAACTTATCAGGGCCATCGATCAAAACTCCAACAACTATGGGGCCTAATGAATATAGCCACGTAGGGAGACATATTGATCCTTGCATACCATCTTACGATCACAGGTGCCATAGTGGATTAGCTCCTTACCACATGACCACATCTTATAATCTACCCCACTATGCTTACTATAATCAAGTGTGTGTGTCCCAATTCGGGTACATTCCAACCACCACATCAAAAGACACCTAATGGTTTGGATATGACTGGGTTCCAATATTTTCAAAATGCATGGATCCAACCCTTCCATTTGTTAATTCTCACTATGATCAAAATTTTAGTTATGGGAGATATCCCCCATTCCAATAAACAGAATTAATAAATGTTTTTCCTTTTCTTTAATTTTACAATTCTTTGTTTTCTAGTTTTTCATCTTTCAATTTGTTGTCTTATTTTTTTATTGGTTGGTTCATCTTTTTATTTATTATTTTATCTTTTATGGGTAATCTTATCTATGAATAAAACACTCATGTGACTCGTTGGTTGAGATGTTGTTCTATGCTATCAAGTCTCAAGTGACTAATTACTTGGATAGCAAGCCCATCACATCCACCCACCCATTCTATTAATAAGAGGTTCTACTCTGGGTATGATGATATGCTTGTCATCATGAAAACTTAAAAGTAATTTTGTGCTTATTATGCCCAAAGCGAAAAATGATGGACTAAGAGGGAATGGCCAAGGTGTGACATCAAGGGAACTTTTGGATTCTCTTTGGTGACATCTATAGGAGTTATCATGCAACCTAGTTGTGCTAAGATCCTTGTAGATCTAACAAAAAATTGAAGTAAGAGTAATAAAGGCACTCAATAAAAAAATGTTATTCTAGGGGGTCCCACTGGAAACACATGCACCCATGCTTGAAGGTAGGTGGCTTCTCTAGATTATGCACAAAAAGAAAAAAAAAAGAAAATAAAGAAAAAAAAGTGCCACAAAGCAATTCCAAATCACAACTCCCTTGAACAAAATGCCAAGTGATTGCACGCCTTGCTGTCATGATGCTCTTATGGTTGTCCATCATGGGATGAAACAATGCAATGTCATTGATTGGAGGACTGGACTTGGTCTTGAGTTTGGAGCAACGGGTCAATGACACATTAATCATGCCCTACACTCAAGATTCATTGTGTCGTGGGTCAGTTACCTCATGTCCCAATCTCTACAATCCCTTCTACAATTCGCCTTATCTTGTTATTCATGTATTTGTAACTCATGTCTTATCTAGCATTGAATTCATACCTCATTAAGGTGGTATCTACATGTATGTGTTTTGGGAACTAGTGTGGATTACATTTGATCCTTCTATTGCCTACAGACATTATAAGGTGTGGTTACATAAGGGCATTATAAGTAGGAACCTACTTTGGGGAGGATCCACTTGCATGACTTTTGTAATTTGTATTTGTTGCCCACCACCACATCATTTTATACCCTCCAAGTACTTCATTGCCAAATATATTCTTTCCTTTGTCATCATTTTATGAAATGTTCTTCAAAACCATTACATGTCCTTTTATGTGTCACCTAAACAAATCAAGTTAGACATTAAACTTTTAGGGCAACTTCCTTGAAAAAAATTCTAACTCTAAAATCACACTAAGCAAAGAATTCAACATTTATTAAAGGCAATGAGTAAGGTATGAAATAATTGAACTTCTTTCAATAACCTTACTAAAAATTGATCTTTGTGTGATTATAGATGACCCCTAAAAAGGACAATAAGGAGGACCTTCTCAAGGTGCAACTGAATGCCCAGGAAGAGGTAGAGACCAAGGACCTCATGCAGAACATGCAGAGTAGGAGGCACAATCATTCAACATCCATTAGGGACCTCCTGTCACTACACAATCTGGCTAAGAAAAAGGTGAAGAGGTCAAAGCCCAAGCCTATGAAGAGGAATGATGATTATTTGTGGCATGGCATGTCAAGGCCAATCAAGTGTTCTTGCAACTGCCATGTCCATGGAAAGTGCCGAGTCCATCAAACATGGGAACATCAGTGTGGACAGCTCATAATCCTTGGATAGAAGAGGAGAAACATCAGGTGCTTTTTCAATGGTATCAATCTCAAAGCCTGGAGCACAAGACAAGGGGAAGAGACCCATGGAGAAGCCACCACCACCTAGAACCACATAAGTTCCAATAAAATTTTGTAATTGAAAATCTTTGTTTGTGTCCCAATTTTGTTGTATTCAATTCCCCACTGTGGCATGAATAAATTCCTAGTTAGTCAATAACCCCATACCTATCCATTGTGTAATTAATTGGGCTTGTTCTCATTTTGTTTAACTCAAGGATGAGTTTTCATTCAGTCATGGGGGTATGATGAACCATGATTTGTCAAGCTCTAATATTGAACCTGTGATATCGAATCCATGATATAGGATACGAGATATCATGATCTAAATAATAATATCAAATACATGATATCATGACTCCTATGTGGACTTATAAATACATGTGGGTGCATGGAAAAGTCAGTTAGGAATTAGTTCTTAATCAATCAATTTTTCAGTCATTTGTTAGTTCTTCTCAACCCTTTCTCCCAGTGCATGCCCGCAATGTGATGATTGTAATTGTACGGCACCTTTATTCGAGTGTGACATACTTGGACACACACATGACTGACAATAAAAATCGAGATTACTTCATCATTGCAGTATTCACTTAGTTTTAGTTGTTTAATTATTATTTATTACTTTCATAATTAATATCTCTCACCCTCATTTCCTATCCCTATTATTAATCATAGAATGAGTATGACTTAACCATGAGCATTTAAGTGTGACTACTTGGTAACCCAGTAGCATACCTAGGACATGCACTTGGTAATCCTAGTGGTAGTGGTACATGAGGTCAAAGATGTGTACGGATGATTGAGGAATAGATACTCATCACACTTAGGCTATCTTAGATTCTCTCCTCCCATTTCCTCATAGTTAGATTCTCTCTCTCTCTCTTTTCCTTAGTCCAATTAAAGTTATTTTCCATTGCCTCTAGGAGTAGCACTAGTTTAGAACCACATCATACACCTCACTTTGGACTAAACCATATGTGACAACATAAATACTAGTCCAAGTGGGAAGACAATAAACTGTGCTCAATAAGTAACTATCTAGATACCACAACTAGTGCGTGAACACTCGTATTCATATGGTTGAGTGTAGGGGTACCTCGCCACTCATTAAACATCTATGCTAAGACATCTACATTTTCGGGTAGACATCTATCCTGTAGATGCCAAAAAAATATGCTTTTTTAATGCTTGGAATCTCTAGATGCCTCCAAACAAGTTCCCATAGGTCCTAGAACCTCCTAAATTTATCAAAATGAGTCAAAAACACCTCCAAACATGCCAAAACATCCAAGAATCATCATCATCAAAAATCAACATAATAAGACATAGAAAAATAGGACACACTCATCCAAGTCTTGTCCAAGCGTGAAACTTGCAAAAACAACTTATAGGACAAGCACAAGGGAATTGGAAGAGCTGTTCCTACACCAACTCTCCCACCTTTCAAAAAGTAAACTCATCTGAACAAGGCAGTAGATGTAGAAGCAATTGTCCACTTAACAATTTTAGTCTCATGGATTCATACAACATCATCAATGGATTGATCCTCCCAATGGATCATATATTCATGCCTCTTGACTCCTTGAGTGATAAAAGCTTCCTCTACTTGAGTATGATTGCCTTCATCTCCATTAAAGGCTTGGACTAATCAATAACACCTTTCAACTCATTGATGCTACCTTGTATGGTCTCCTCATTAGCGGGTCCATGATAGTGCATAAATCTGAAACATTAAACACAAAAAACATACCAACATCATTTAGTAAATCAATTTCAAAAGCATTATCATTGATCTTAGCCTTGATTTTGAAATGCCCCATCTTCTTGGCTTTGAATTTAGAGAAGTTAATACCTCTCAATCACTTCTTCTTCAAGTGCATCCAAACCAAGTCACCAATAGCAAAATTAGGCTTCCATTTACTCTCATTCCTCTTGAGGACTTTCTCTTGAACCTTGTTTTCAAGATTTGATTTTACTTGTTCATGGTTATCCCTCGTCTCTTGCACAAAAGTAGCACTAAGTTGAGCTTCACCATCAAAGCTCTTCAAGGTGTCCACCATCTTTGGACAAAACCCATAGTTCACCTCAGATGAGCCTTTACCAATAGCAACATGAAAAGCGTTATTATATGAAAATTCAACATGACACAATAATTTTTCCCACCTATTTGGTTGTCCATTACACAAATATCTCAATATGTTCAACAAGGATTTATTCACCGCCTCCATTTGGCCATCAAATTATGGATGATATGCACTAGAAAAATTTAACTTTGTTCCTAAAATCTTCCAAAAAGGCCTGCAAAAATGACTTGTGAACTTGGAGTCCTTGTCACTAACATATTTAAAGAAATACTATGCAACTTCACAACATGCTAAAAAAAAAAATTTGCAATGTGAGAAGCTTCACTCACCTTTTTGTAGGAAATAAAATGTGTCATCTTGGAGAACCTATCCACAACAACAAAAATTGAATTATTCCCACTCTTGGTCTTTGGAATACTACTCACAAAGTCCATTGATACACTTTCGTATGAACCTTTGGAAATTGACAAAGGTATATAGTATCCATCCACACCTTTACCTTCTTTGAACTTCTAACATGTCAATTACTTCTTCAAAAATTTTGAAGCTTTTGTTGCCATACCAAACCAAAAATAGTGCCTACCCACAAGTTCCAATGTTTTATCCCTGCTCATGTGACCTACCATGCCACTACAATGATTTTCAAAAAAATATTTTTTCTAAAATCATAATTACAAACACATACCTTTCCACTAGTCTAGCCTATTCATCAATGGCTCTTTAAGGCTCCTCCAAACATGCCCAAAATCAACATCATGCTCATGCAAAGAAGCAAAATCACCCATACCTTCCACATAAGGTACATTGAAATTTACCACATGCACCCTAGATAATGCATCAATCACCATATTGGCTTTCCCACTTTTGTGCTTCAACACAAAGTTGAACTCTTATAATTGTGCAACCCACTTCATGTGCTTTGCACTCAACTTTTTTTGTGAGTTTAGAAATTGAAGTGCTTTATGGCCCATCATCAAAGTGAATTCCTTGGGCAACAAGTAATGCCTCCAATGCTTAATTGCTTGAATCATAGCATACAACTCTTTCTAATAAATGCTATAATTTTTTTTATTCATTCAACTCTTCATAAAAGAAAGCAACAAACCTACCTTCTTGTGAAAGTACCCCATGAATGACAAGTCCACTTGCATCTACCTCTATCTAAAAAAGCTTCTAAAAATCTAGAATTCCAAGCACTAGTTTAATGGTAATATTTGCTTTCAACAAGTCAAAGTTCCCTTGTGTTTCATTATCTCATCAAAATTATTTATTTTTCTTCAACAAAGAAAACTTAGGCCATGAAATACCACACAAATTTTTTATGAACCATTTGTAAAAACCTACTAAGCTAAAGAATGATCTTACCTCCCAAACATTTTTAGGAGTTGGCTAATCCCTAATAGCATTCACCTTGGTAGCTTCTATCTAAATCTGACTTTTAGAAATCACATGACCCAAATATATGATTTTTCTCTTGAAGAGATGACTTTTCTTTACAGTGATCACTAATTGTGCCTCCTTCAACTTAAGGCACACCATCCTCAGGTGATCCAAGTGCTCTTTCTCATTAGAGCTATACATCAAAATATCATCAAAAAAGACAATACAACACATACCAATCAAGTCCTTCAATACATCATGCATCAACCTCATGAATGTAGCAAGTGAATTCGTGGGCCCAAATGGCATCACCAACCACTCAAACAATCCATCCAATGTTTTGAAAGCTGTCTTCCACTCATCACCAAACCTAATTCTGATTTAATGGTACTCACTCTTCAAATCAATTTTACTAAAAATTTCAGCATTGGTAAGGACATCAAGGATATTATCCATCCTTGGAATAGGAAACCTATACCTCACTATTATGTTGTTCTCTACCATGGAATCAATTCACATCCTCCATTCATCACTGTCCTTCTTTGGCACTAGCACTACTAAAACTACACAAGGTGAAATGGATTCCCTCATGAAGCCATTTGCAAGTAACCCCTCTTGCCTTTGCAATTTAGCCCTCTAATTTTGTGCCATTCGGTAAGCTCTCTTGTTTAAAATGGTAGCACCAGAAATGAAGTCAATTTGAAGTTGTACATTCCTCATCGGTAATAGTTCATCCAATTCCCCATTAAACACCTTGGAAAATTTCTCCTTCAAGCCTAGCACACATGTACAAATTTGAACTTGCACATCATCATGGTTAGTAGCAACTATTGTCATAACAAAACCAAAACTAGATTCTATAAGGATCAAGGAAGAATTAAGTAATCTTTGCTACCTCACTTATTCAACTATCATAGGAATCAAATCATTGATTTCATCAAGTCTAGCAACACTCCACACATTCCTAGCTCCTTCAAACTAAGCACCATTTTCAAAATTCCAAGGCCTATTAAGAATTACTTCAATACAATCTATTGGAAGCACATCACACTTCATAACATCATGAAAAATCCCAATTCTAAATTTCAAAGTACATTGTTTCCTTATCTCATGGTAAAAATCTTTCAATGACCAATGCAACTTATAAGGTCTTAGATGAGGCTTGGTTACCAAACCCATTCTAGCAACTGCCCTAGAATAAATAACATTTTATTGGGCTCCCCCATCAATTCAAACATGAATCCATTCCCCACTAAGCAAATAACTCACCCTAATCTGAAACAACAATTTCCTATCAGAATGATCTCCTCTATTCACATTCCCCATGAATGCACAAGAATTTAATTCACATATATCCTCTATTTTTGGAGAATTAGGATTACCTCTCTAAAGAGCTTGGCTTAATGTCTCCTCCATCTCCATGGTTTGCACATCCTTGCCCTTGGTTACCTTGTGAGGCAGACATTCTGATTGCTTATGTCCCCATTCTCCACATTTAAAGCACTATAGTTTTGATGACCTATTGCCTTGACCCTCTTCTTGCCTTGGTCCTTCTTGGCTTTGTCTTTCTCATCAGCTCTTTCAGTATTCTTATCTTAACTATCCTCCTTGTCTTCAAATTTGGACTTGGATCCCTTCTCAAACCTAAATCCCTTATCCTTCACCTTAGAAGTTTTTTTGCTTATGTTTTCAAATCCTCCTAATTTCTTCTCAACTTTGAGTGCCAAATCATAAACCTCATCAATTTTTTGTGGCTTATAAAAGGTCAACTCTTGTTGGTATGTCATTTTGCAGCCTCCTAAAAAGATTGGAGCTTGTTCATACTCCTCCTAGTTTACCTTAGCTTGATGGAATAGATCACAAAATTTAATGTAAAATTATTTAACATCCTTGTCACCTTGCCTTAATAATTTCAACTTCATAATGGTTTCTTGTTTCTATCGAGATTGTTCAAATTTTCTTTCTAACTTGTATTTCATCATATCCCAATCTCTAATAGGTTGACCATTTCATCTTTCATAACCTTGGAACTCCTTTTCCCACTAAGTAGAAGCCATACCTTCTAATATGGATTCAGCAATAGGCACCCTCAAGTTATTCAATACCTCTTACAACTAAAAATGCTTCTCAAGTGCCTTCAACAAACTTGCAAAAACATTAGTGTCATCTACACTATTATAAGTTTTCAACTCTACATATGGAACTCTTGAAGCATTTTTAAATGCTTGAATAAGCCTTACTTCATCTTTGTCATCAAGCTTGCTTGAAGAAGTATTGAACATCCCCTAAGCCCTTAGAGTTCTCATATCAAGAATAGGATTCCCTCCCATTGGAATTCTTGGTTGATGGTTTCCTACACTTCCATAGTTGAATTGTCCATCCTCTTCATTTGCTCCATCTCCACCTAGCTGTGAAACTTTTTCATCTGAATGTACATGCTCTTCACCTTTGTAGTTTTGGATATGGCTAGGACCAACTTATTTTTCCACCTTTGCACTAATTTCATCTAATCGAGCAACCATCATCTGGAAGGCTAACTTCATGCTCTCGATGTTGCGATTCAGAGCTTGCAACTATTTCTTCTTGGGTGTCATCCAAATTGACAAAATCCTCAACCAATTTCCAAGTAACAATAAAACTAAGTTCTAATATCAATAACGCTAGAGTAGGTTCGATTCAATAATTAAATCACCTTCAACGCACTAAATCCAAATATCATGCAAAAACAAAACTTTTTTTGGCTAGAAAATAAGAAAACTAGCTCTCTTTAATTAATTTATTAGAAGAATACAATAGGGTTCACACAACGCACAAGCATCCAAAACATATCATACTCAATCAATATTGCAGAGCATAAAGCTCTACAACAAAATAATGATTGTTCTCAATGCAAGACACAACCAATGCAAATCTTCCCACAATCCAAGACTAAGATCTTAAGTCACAAGTGAGATACAAGAGAATAGAACACATAGACCAACACATCATAGGTTGATCTTGGAGCTACAATCACCAATTACACTCACCCAATATCTCTTGCTTAGCTTTCCATTCTCAAGAGCATTTTCTCTTACTCCTTCACATACCAGTTCTCTCTCCTTTCTCTCTCTCTCATGGATGGATACATACATAAGTATAGAGATCCAAAACCCTAAGAAGCTTTATATTTACCTTCCTAGATGTTTCCTACAAGGATTTGGAGTTTTTCAATGTTTCCCAATCAAAATGCCACATTGGAGCTTTTTCCCTTGGTGACTTAGACGTCTATGGCTTTGCTAGGATGTCTACTATGAAAGCCTTGCTTTTGGATGGGACGTTTACTATTTTTGGTAGACATCTATTTGATCCATAAATGTCTATAATTCTAGCTAAATGTCTACATTGAGACATCTACATTTCTGGGTAGACATCTATCTTGTAGGTGCCAAAAATAAAAATGCTCATTTTGATGCTTGGAACCTCCAAATGCCTTCAAACAAGTTCCCATAGGTTATGGAACCCTGTAAGGTCATCAAAATGAGCCAAAAACACCTCCAAACATGTCAAAACATCCAAAAATTATCATCACAAGAAGTCATACAAAAATTGAACACACTTGTCCTAGTCTTCTCCAAGCGCAAAACCTACAAAAATAACTTGTATGATTATGAGTGGCGAGGTACCCCTACACTCAACCATATGAATACGAGCGTTACATGTGTGATCAAGTCGAACTCCACAGACTAAGTGCCTACATGCCTTATGGAACACTTAGGGTTAATCATTCGTTGTCTTCCCAAACTTACTTGTAGTTGTCACAGTTGTACGGTTAAGTAAGTCTGAGGTATGTGATTTTTATGTCTTTTCTGTTTTATCTCCTATGCTAGTGAGGTGAAAGGTGAAGAGACTAATTTACTAACTTTAACTAACTAACTAAGCCTTAATTAACCTAGCGTCAGTATCTGTTCCCACTTACCATTCACACCCTGAACTAATGCAACCTTGGTTACCAAATGCTAGTTGTTGTTGGGATCACCAAGTGTAACGCACGTGCTCGAAGTGGTTGTACTGAGGCACTTAACTAGGAGAGAAGGGTTGAGAGAGATTTAATGAAATAATAAAGAATTTAAATGAAAAATAATAAATAATAGTAAATAAATTCCTAATTAACCTATTCCATGCACTGCAAGGTTTATCCAAGAAGTTTGTCTTTATTTCCGTACACAAACTTGTGTTCAGGTACAATATTTGCTCAAATAAAGATCCATTCACTTTGGAGTTCCTACTGCAGGCACATGAAAATTAATCTATCTCTATAGAGGTAAAACTACCAGAGTTTCACTACAGTCTAGGCCTAGATGTGGAAATAAGGGAGAGCCACCTCTTATTTATAGAACTAGCAGTGGACCACGATATCATGTACATGATATCACGTGGGATGCGATATCTTGGCCCATGCGATATCGCGTCCCATCATACCCCCATGACTGAATGAAAACTCGTCCTTGAGTTCCTTACAAAATATTGGGAAGGTATGGGATTATTGACTCAAATGGAACTAATGGGATGACATGTGAACAGATCATCATTACAAGACAAGGCAAAATTGGTGTTCACAACAACAAGAGTGAACACCTTTTACATTTGACATCAGGCCTTAGTTGGCAGTTGAGAAAGAGAGAGAGAAAGAAATTTTGCTGCTGCCAATGCCAAGATTGTGCCTTTTGTTGTCCATCCATAAGCATGACATCGATCTTGCTCTGTGCATAGCTGTTTCAACACCGCTCCATTCCAAGTGTTCCCTCCAGATTCGGTCCGTTGTTGCATGATTACCATCTACACACACAACATAGTCTTATATTAGCAAGGGTAAATGAATCCTCATGTAATTAATACCTTGCTTTGGTGTAATTCCATTGGTTGAGTTGTGGTATGGATGATATGAATCTGGAGATATAAGAGTGGTGACTACCGAAGGGGTTAGGAGAAAATCGAAAAAATTGGACCAGGACCCCCATGACTAAGAGCGAACCTCCAGTAGTGATAGAATGGAGGAAGAATAAGGAACAAGAAAGATGCAGAAAAAGAGACAAATAGGACATCAATGAAATGGATGTCAATATGGAAATGAACAAAATGAATTGGATTGCAAAAATGTTAAGGAAAAGAATTTAACTGATGCACCAAATAGGAATGTCAGTGGGTCCTCCCCAAAGCAGGCTCATGCCCTTAATGCCCTGAAAAACCCACATTCGAAGAGTCCATAGGCCCTAGGAATGTCATTTGGAACAAGAGTTAAAGACTTAACCACAAGAATTTACCCAAAAAGAAAATAATGTGTCAACCAAAATATACACTAATGATACAACCCGCAATGAGGTGAATAATGGAGGAAGAATGATGGAAAGAAGATAATGGAATGGAATCCCAAGAACAAGGTGGTGTATAGCCCCTTGTGGAGTTAATGATTAATGTGACTTAGTAAATCCCATTCCAAGTTAGACCTCAAACAAAGCACATCCAATGACTTCACATTAATGTATTCAGCCAATCCATCCACTTGAATAGCAAGAATGCCTCCCCCAAGAGCCACCACCATTCTGACAAAACAAATGAGGAGAGAATGGGAAGAAAGAAGGACCTTAGTTAGAGGGAATATTTTTAGTTCCATAACCAATGCTTGTAGCCCAAAGGATTATTTTTTCTAAGGGGTGTGCTTTGAATTCTCACTTTTTTTCTTTTCTCTTCTCTTTTCCTTCTATTTTTTTTTGTTTTATGTGTTTATGAATGAGAACCACACCATGCAAAGACTTGGTTATTTTTATTTACTCAGCTTCCCAATGTTTGAGTAACATCGAAACGATAAGAAAACTCAAGAAGAGAACATCCAAGCACCCAAGAGAACGACCAACACAAATGCATCAAGTTCCCTTGAAGTCACACCCTTTTCAATCCTTGAGTCCTTTCTTAGTTTGAGAAATACCCAGTCACCGATTCGTTATAGTTCTTATTTAGAAAGGGACTATACATTTCCAAGCCAAGAGAGACCATAGAAACTTGTGGATGAATGGATGAAGTGGACTCATTGCCTGTCATATCAAAACAACCATACCTTAGTATCAACATCATAACTTAAAGGTAAAAACCAAACATCAGCAATCAATAAGAAAATAGTTCATACCATCATTAAGAACACTTACTAAATGACAAACTTACAGGATGGATAAAACACACACACATACACATAAAAAATAAAAAAATTTAACGATGTTGTAAAACAAAAACAAGAAAAGTTAAAGAAATTTGTAAAAAAATGTGTAAAACAAAAATGTGTAAAAAAAAATGTGCAAAACAAAAATGTGTAAAATAAAAACATGCAAAACAAAAACGTGTAAAACAAAAATATGTGAAACAAAAACGTGTAAAACAAAAATATGTAAAACAAAAACTAAAAAGAACTGAGGGCCTCCAATGATCAGCATAGGTGGCCATCTCTCCCATGACTAAATGGAAAGGGAGAGATCCGAAATAATGAGCGTCTATTTGAATTTCTTAGAAGTGTCCAACTTCTCCCAACTGATGTTCTTAGATTAAGCGGTGGAAGTCAGTGACGCTCATACTCCAATGTATCTATGCCTTCATTGTTAGCATGAGTTGTTCACCTAGTTTGTTCCATGCATGTTGATGGGTTGCTCTTTTGAGTAGCTGTCAACCACGAGGTATCCACTACTTGTGTGGTTGCCACATACAAGCACCTTTGTATTTGTGATTCTAGGGCATACTAGTTACATGGAAGAGATGCTAAGAATTCCTCTATGTCATCACCCTCTGAGTCATTGTATGTGATGCATGGATCTTTCTTCTTCTCGATCTTTCCATAAATGCTTACCTTAGATATCTCCAAGGAAAGATCGTGGATCCCTAGGTACACATCTATTGTACTCAGCCATGGCCTTTCCATTATAATTGGGAAGCCCCCATTGTCACTATTAACTTCTATCACCAAGAAATCAGCTGGGTATGACCAACCACACACAATGGTAACAATGTCCTCCACCAATCCTAAGGGAATAGTGATGGACTAGTCAACCAGCTCTAGTTGAATGTTGCTCTTCTTGAGTTGGGGCAGGTTCTAGGCTTGATACATTTCTCGTGAGATTAAGTTGACTCCGGAACCTGAGTCAAGAAGAGCCTTATGTGGTTCATTCCCAGCAACTTGTAGATAGATTAAGGGGCTTCCAAGATCAAAGAAATTCTTGGTAAGGTAGCCTACCTTGATCTAATCGGTAATGGTATGCGTTAACATAACCGTATGCATGCAACTCTATTGTTGGACTGAAGGGAGCTCCAAAGTCTTGTATGTTGGAGGAGTGTGCATAGACTCAACTGCTTGTTGTTGTGAGAGCTTGTTTCAGATTTTGGTTCTGAAGAAAGGTCTTCTCATCTTGCGGTTGTCAGAACCAGTAGTGGGTTGAATGTTTATAGCTCTCGTAGCATTACGTTGCTGCGGTTGAGTGGGGAGTTCCCCTTGCATTATTGGAACGGGTGGTAGTGGAACTATCGGCATAAGAGTGGTGGATGGATTTGGAGGATGGAACGTATGTGGAGTGTCTCCTAGAGGAGAAGGAGTCCTTCTAAAGTACTCCCGAACTTGGTAGTGACGTTGTGGAGTTGTGTGACCCATAGAGTCACTTGGAGAAATTGGCTGCTGCACATAATAGCCATAAGGATCAGGTTGTCGGTAAGGGTATTGTTGCCCTAGTAGTGGCATCTCCCATGACTATGGGTATTGCGACTACTGATGTTGCTCGATGGGTTGTGGTGGAGTTCCACTTGGATAGTACGTTAGCAGTTGGTGGAACTGTCTTGGGTTACCTTGGGGATAAGGTAACCTTCGGGGTGTCTACCGTCTGTTAAGTCTTAGATTAAGTGCATACACCCCAGACTCTTGTAGATGTGAGATGATTGGACAACATCCCTTAGGATGGTCATATTGGTAGATCTCACATCCACCGTCATTGTCTATGTCAAAATCCACAACATCATTAGCGGTAGTAATTTTTCCCTTACCCTTGTTATGTGCAAGGCTTGAATCTCTCTATTTTTTCTTATCTTTGTTACTACTTCATTCCTCCTTAGACTCCTCTACGATTTTCAGGACAGTTTCAATTCTAGAGTCTAAGGAATCCCACAATCGATCCACCTTAGCCGATACTTCTGTTGTTAGCTTTTGAATCGGTAAGGTTTTTCTATTCACCAACTCTTCGAGTGGTGACTCATCCTCCTCATCACAAAATCTCACTCCATTCGTTCAAAGGGAAGGATCGCAATTATATTCTTTCGTGCTCTCTCTTTTCCATAGTTCCCCTTCTTCTTTGGCTACTTGCTCCAACAATCGACGGATTTCATGGGATCTAAGTTCTGATAGTCTCCCTTGGGCATAAGTCCCAAGGGTTCTCCTAGTCTCATGTCTTAGCCCATCTACGATGTGGAAAATTTGGTCCTGTTGTGCATAACCATGGCCCAGGAAATGATGTAACAATGCATAGTATTAGCCCATGGCAGCATCCAAGGGTTCGTGACTACCTTGCTTCCATCCTTGGATCTGCTTACGCAAGTTAGACACTATGGAGTACGTTTGGTATTTATCATTGAATAACTCTAACATCGTACTCAACCTCCTAATGGTTTCTGGTTCTAAGGAACTGTACCAACTCTCTACTTCCTTTATGAGTGTCCTGGGAAACAACTTTAGTTTCTGCCACTCGTTCTCTATGTTTTGCAAGGCGTAGGCATCATGGAATGCCTGTAAATGAGTCTGCGAATCAGCGTTGTATCCCCCTTCGAAATGTGGAATATTGTTCATGTCTAAGCGCTTGATCTGACTATCTTTTTGATGCCTTGTTGGTATTCTCACTACCTCCGTTATATCTAACATACTTTTGGTTGCAAGTAGGGTCTCGTCTTGATCATCTCTTTCATGACACCTATGATGTCTATGTTGTTCCCTACTTTCCCTTCGTTCATGCCCTTGTCCTTGCTCTCGACTCTCTCATTGAGGTCTCTCATTTTTCCTACCTCTATCCTCACCGTTATGCTCTTGGTGGCTGTGCCCAGATGTGGAAGGAGAGGGTGAATGATGTGATGAAGGGGAAGAAGAAGGAGAACCATTGCCATGACAATGTTTCTTGCCTTCTCTTCTGCTACTACGACCCTGATTGTGATGACGATACAAGTGCCCGTCCTTGTCATGTGTTGTTGTTCTCTCAGTGACAATTGGTGTTCATGGGGATCAAAACCAGGGTTTTGTATCATGGATTGTAGGTTCTGATGCCCCACCTCCTCACCATCGTTAAGAGGAAAAACATCATTTGATAGAGAACCTATTATAAGTGGTTCACCATCTCCGATTTCACTTAGGACGTGGAGGACCCCTTTTCCCTTCAACAGTGTATGATGGCTCTCCTACCGTGAGTCCCTTAAATGTTGTGTAGCTATGGGATGATAATCCCTTGTGTCAAAATCACCTACAACATATTTAGCATATAGCTATGTCATGTTGATCTGTGCAAGAGCACAGAGGAGCATGTTTGGGACTGATCGATCTGGAGGTAACACAATGTTACCTTGCAAGTCTCTCCATTGTAGCTATTCATCCTAATGGAGGATAAAGGTAAAATCTAGTATGTACTCATCGGGATGAGTATATACTACCCAATGTTGTTGAGAAACTGGTGGATTTTGGTTATGCGTTTGATGTTGCCGACTATTTCTAGTATAATCCCTAGGTGAAGTGCTTTTATTCGAAGAAGAAGACATTGTTATTTATTGGTGTGCTGATTAACCATTATATAAATTTTTTGTTTAATTAACCCTAAGGATTCATTTAAGCTCCAACGATGTGAGTGATCTCCTATGTTCTACTTAGCGCACAAACACTTAGTCCCCGGCAACGGCACCAATGATGAATGGCAAGGTACCCCTACACTCAACCATACTAATACGAGCGTTACACGTGCGATCCAGTCGAACTTCGTAGACTAAGTGCCTACATGCCTTATGGAACACTTAGGGTTAATCATTTGTTGTCTTCCCAAACTTACTTGTAGTTGTCATGGTTGTATGGTTAAGTAAGTCTGAGGTATGTGATTTTTATGTCTTTTCTGTTTTATCTCCTATGCTAGTGAGGTGAAGGGTGAAAAGACTAATTTACTAACTTTAACTAACTAACTAAGCCTTAATTAACCTACTGTCAGTATCCGTTCCCACTTACTATTCATACCCTGAACCAATGCAACCTTGGTTACCAAACGCTAGTCGTTGTTGAGATCACCAAACATAACGCACATGCTCGAAGTGGTCATACTAAGGCACTTAACTAGGAGAGAAGGGTTGAGAGAGATAACAGTAAGGTTTATTCCATGCACTGCAAGGTTTATCCAAGAAGTTCATCTTTATTTCCGTACACAACCTTGTGTTCAGGTACAATATTTGCTCAAATAAAGATCCGTTCACTTTGGAGTTCCTACTGCGGGCACATGGAAATTAATCTATCTCTAGAGAGGTAAAATTACCAAAGTTTCAATACGGTCTTGGCCTAGATGTGGAAACAAGGGAGAGCTACCTCTTATTTATAGAACTGGTAGTGGACTATGATATCGCGTGGGATGCAATATCACGGCCCACGCGATATCGCATCCCATCATATGAAAAGCATAAGGGAATCGAAAGAGATGTTCCAACACTAGAGTAGCATTGTGGTGAGACCCTATTTTTTAGTGGGTCACACCTACCTTTCTAAGTAAGTCTATGAGATGCAAATCACATAAGATGTTGCATCAAAAGATTCATGAACTATATGAGATTACACCGCTAAAGTGTAATCCTAGGGAGAGAAACCCCAAAAATCAACACAAATAGGTGCATTTGATGGATCTACTTAATATCCCATGATACATGTCACAAAACTTGACTTAAACCAAATAATGTCTTTATTTTGAGAAACAAAATCTACTAATTTAGCATCCAATGGCTCACGTAACCAAACACAACTTAAGGTAACGTGACAATTTTGTTTCATGGTTGGGGAATTCTTTGAAGGACCATAACCAATGAATCTCAAAAATCTTGTTTGATGGAGTTTTCTAGGCCAATTTGCTCATAATCCACTTGCCATGGTAGTGTACATGTACCATCTTTGACAAATTGATTGATGATTATGACCACTCTATTTTGATAATTTTCTTTTCTTGAGTAGAAAAGTTTGCAATGCTCAACAAGACCTCAAAGCTTTCTCCCCTCTCCATCATGTTTCTTAGTAGTAAACAATGCTTATTTTTTTTTCTTTTCATAACATCAATAATTTCCAAGGTCTTTCTAGTAAGAGTGCTAATGTTCCAATCTGAAATTTTTGTTGTTGACTTGCTTCTTTATCTACACCAGTCCTTGATGTTGTATGGATAAACAATTCTTCTAATCTAAAATCAAATGCACACTTTAAAGTGAATTGTTTGTAAATATTAGTTATAGGGACTGTTAACTTTTCTTGTCTATATTTAAAATATTTTAATGTAATTTTGTCAAATCTTGTAAACCATTTACTGTCAACAATGTTGTTATCCTATTAATTTGCAAGCATGTCCAATATTTCACTTATCATAACAATGTCATTAACTTAACATCCTTTATAAGCTTGTTGCCTTCTAGTTTGAGTTACATGTAAGGCATTATTATATTATAAATCATAATTTTATAGCTTATATCCATGTAATTAAAAGTCTGGGTTGTTCATCCCTACACCAATATTTGATGGCGTTAAAGAAGACTTTGATAGTAATGATGTATTTCATGAATTACTGTCAAGAGTATATAGTTTATCTATGCTTTTTTATAGATAAAAGTGTGTGAAGCCCTAACATTGTTAATTTAGCTAAATCGTAAAGCCCTCGTTTCAACTAACTCCATTATGTTAGGACCAGGGTAGAATGTTGATGGTGAAGTCCTTTCAAGATTTGTAACTTTAAATCTTCCATTTTATTATTTATATGAAAATATTTTGAATGCAAATAGCATTCAAACTTTATAAAGCTTGGCTGGTTGTTATTGCTCCATTGATGCAATCTTAGTGGTTTCCTTTTGTTCATTCATGGGCCCTAATGGGTGCTCTAGTTCGAAAGATTTTGAGTCCCAAGAACAATCGTACCATATGATGAATTTAATCTTCAATCACTGGACGAAAATAATGTTGCTCATATGTGAAACTGTGCATTCTATCATGCATTCTGTTCAGAAAAAATATTAATATAATGGACAAATAGTCTCGTATTTGGGTTAAGAAGAGCAGAACTTCGCAAGATCTATCAAAGATTTTTTCTTAATGGAAACCAAGTCAATCAAAGATTTTTTGTTAACGAAACCAACTCAATAAGAAGGGAAAGTACTGGTAATATTTGCATACTGATGCAAACGAGGAAAACCATAGTAGGCATCACTGATGGGAAATGAAGTCACTGGTATATCAACAGTTGCTGAGCTAGGCAAATAGATTGACTGAGATGCTAGTTTCCTTTCCGTGCCTATGCAGTATCCACAATTGCTTACAACTTGGT
The DNA here is from genome assembly GCA_015680685.1 of Gnetum montanum. Lineage (NCBI taxonomy): Eukaryota > Viridiplantae > Streptophyta > Gnetopsida > Gnetales > Gnetaceae > Gnetum > Gnetum montanum. Next base: position 371,224 of record MNCI01023354.1, on the reverse strand, counting down.
TTTGTACATGCGAATTAGTGAACTTGGTGTGTCAGTATCCCAACACTTTCTACTTCAGCATTAACTAAAATTCTCTCCAAGTATGGATTTGAATAAAAAATATTTTGTTACTGAGCTAATTAGTATTGAAGTATGTTTGGAACATAGAGTGATCTCCATGGTAGATGAGATAAAAAAATTCCTCACGTAAACTTTTTACCGATACCTAGCTAAGAAAATTATTCTTGATACATGTTTAGGGTAGTCTAAAAAGAATTATTACCTGTTTTAGAAGGGTTGGTAGATGAGTAAAAGCTAAATATTTTTGAGAGGTTCCAATCCAAGTCTTCAACTTGAGAAATGAACACCTTACCATCACTCCAAATGATGGTCCCTATGTGCAGGTGTCTAATTTTGTAAAAAGATTTTAGTCATGAATAGTGCTATGGATAGTTGGTTTGAAACATTTATAGAATCTTGCAATGTAACGTTTTCATCTCTTTCTAGTATTTTTTGAGGACACCATAGAGTGGGAGTTCTAGTATGTAAATTTCAATTTTGGATCTCTTAATATACTAATTGCCTATCATTTGATGTTTCAGTAGCTCATGCAAATAAAAAAAAATCAGCCTCTTTCATGATTTCATTAAGATTTACAATTTACCATTTCAATTTTTTTCCCAAAGATTTAGGAATTTATTATTTCCTTTACAAGCTATAAAAGGACTTATGTTTTCTTTTTAACCATTGACCTTTACAAGTTAGAAAAGGACTTAAAGAGGTATGTAGTTGTAAGTTAATATTATCAATAAAACATATTTTTCAAATTTTTCTAATTTTTGTAAATAACAAATCATAATATTAAATTTTAATTAATTTAGCAATCCTATAGCACTACAAATTTCTTTGATCTTTCTTGTTATTTGCATTTCAATAATACCATTGTAGTTTGTATATCTTTTTGAAATTTTAATATTAATGGTATTTTGCAGTGTTGTATCTTCTCAACATATACATTTACCATTACCATTAACTAACTAACTACAGTGGCTCAAATAGTCAGCCCATTCACAAGGATGTATGGAAACGTTGCCAATTTGAATTAGGCTCTATATCTTGAAAAGTATTTATAATCAAATTATTCCAAGTTACTCTTTTACCATTAACACTAATACTTAATGTTGTAACATTGAGGTGTTAGTTTAGTGGTATGAAACTTACCTTGGTAACCTGAGGTGATAGGTCTTTAAAAAAATTCTATAAAATATAATTCTAAAACTAGTCAGATAGATCCAAAGAATCTTAGTGACCATAAGTAAAATTTTTTTACTATGACCTATTTCTTACTGAGAGCTTTCTCTTTTCTAGTTTTCTATGCATTGCATGTTGCTTTGTTGGTTACAAAGTTATTCATTTGTTAATTCATACAACTCTTAATCAGTATGTTACAAGGTTTTGCTATGATCTTGAGACATTGTTCTACCTAATGCTCAACAGGCATATAGAAAGTCTAGTTCTTCCCCTAATAATTTTGGCATTGTAGCTAAATACAACATATGAGATATTGACGTTAAGGAGGCCTTATAGACCAAGGAAGGAAGCGATTGTGATAGCCCATGGAAGGAATCATTTAAGAACCATTTTGATCATGCATTTACAGATTACAAATTGGCAAATTGAGCTAATTTAGTAGAGAGTCTGAGCCTTTTGTGCTTGACATAATTTTCTGTTAAATATAAATTCAAATTTAAACAAGGAAAACATTGTTAATCCAACCATATACGATTTTGAAAGTTCATATTTTGATGTGCAAAGCCAATCATATTTTGATCACTAGTTCAACAAATATATGGACATGAAGTTTGGTAGGATTCAGCCTAAGGGTCTTTTGCAAACCACTTTAACATGTTCTAAAATAATAGAACCCATATTTGAAGTAAAGGAAATAAAAAGGAATCCAAATAATGTAGCTTCCACAACTCTTGAAGTTTCAGTAGATATCATGAGAGACAAAATGACAGGGGCCTAGTCTAAAAGATTCTATAAGTATAACTTTTCTAATTGAAATCAAATATGGGGTTGTTGAAACCTTAAATAAGTGAAACATAAGTACACTGAAGATATATAGTTTAGTTAGAACTTTATATAATCCAGCATTGTCCACTAGAATTGAACCCGTGAAGTGAACGTTGCAAATTAAAAATTAGGCTTTAATAACAATGTAATACAAAAAATATTATAAAAAGATTTGAAAAATTAGGCAACTAGTTAAAAAGGCTCATAAAACTAAGCATACCCTCAATTTCTAAAATAAAAAAAATACAACTTGGCCCTAGTTAATGTTGGACATGTGATATTTTATTAGTGGGTAGTGTAGTTGGTAATCACAGCTAGTTCAAGTCTAAGCTTAGACACATAGTTATGGAAATATACATCTTTTTAAAATTCTTGTTCATTGAATGATCTTCAGTTCAATATGACCTTTAATGAGTCAATGATAATAACACACCATGATAAGGCACAAACCTCCAATCGAATGTTGACTTAGCATATCACATAGGAACCAGGAAAGATGGTCAAATGATGAAAATGATCAATTTAAGTAATAAAATTAACTAATTATTATTGCTAAAAATAAAACTAAATATAAAAATTGAACTATGAGAAATAAAATAAAATATAAGTTTAGAAATGCTAATAAAAGAATGTAAATATTAAAATATTGAGAGCTATGATATGAAAAAAAGGGTTTTAGTTCCCTTTTCAAATAAAGAAAATGCTTTATTGTTGAAAAGGAAGTGTTTGCCTCCTATAGAAGGCCAAAATACAAGTGTTGGTGAAAAAAATAAGTGAAAGAACTCAATTTATGAACAAAAATGTGGGTTGGAAGGTAAAATTGAACCTTTAGAGTATGGGTATATAAATGGGAAAGCTGCAAATGTTGTCTAAAATCAAATTATGACCAAAAAAAAGGTTGTTTTGGCTGTGTCCCAAGAATGGTGATGCAACTAAAAAAATTCTAACTATGGTGACTAACACAAGAACTACCTAATTGATGCTAACACTATGTTAACATCATTTCTTAGGTTGTTGGAGACTTGGGGGCCGAATTGAGCTCGCGGTGACCCTAAAGCACGTGGGAGACACTAGGATGTCTAATGCTTGTGCTCTAGATCTTAAGAAACCAACCCTAAATTTGTGTTTTCATCCCATATTTATAGGTTAGGGCTGCCAAAATCAATCTCGATGTTAAGTGCAATTAACTCAGAGTCCATCTGGAGTTTGTTCTTGGCAAGTTTGACTTGGGAGACTTAGTAATGTGGGTCCCACAAGAGGTGACATTAATGCACATAAAATGACACATGTCAACGTCACCTTCTAGAGTTAGAAAAATTTCTATGCCCAAAAATTTTAGGGTCACCAAAAGTGAAGCTAATATGTTGGGTCATGAGCTAGAATGGTCCATGGAAGCCTTCGAGAGCTAGAAATGTGTCTTGTGATGCCATTTTTGAGGAGTTTTATGCTCAAATTCAAATAGGACAATGTCAAGACCATACTTGCCTTAGTCATTGTGAAACTGAAAAAATTGGTATAATACATACAATATGAGATTAAACAACACTATTTAGTAATGCGAACTTGGATGGTTGGGGCTAACCATGAATCTTAATTTATGCTAAATTGCTTGTCCATGTTTTCAATGCTTTGGCTAACCTTAAATTTCTAATAAAATAGAAATCATTTTTACCTTATAGAAGCTCTGTTGATGTAGAAATTTAGGCCATAAGGCAAACTAACGTGCAATGCCTAAAAATGCATAATTTTACAATGTTGTTGTCTAGGGCACCTTGCTTATGGCCATGGCTAGCCTAGTAATAGTCTCAGTGAAAGAGGGAAGTGACCTATAATTTAAAAGAACATTACATTGGAAAATATTAAATTACTTACAAATAGAAATATAGAAGACAAAATAATTTACATGCATTAAACTAAATCGATTATAGACATAAGCATGAACTAGACTAACACATGAATATGGGAAAACAATGAATGGGGAAAGGAAGGGACTTAGTAGATGAGTCTTCAATACATCCACTTCTTTGGCTACTGGAGGGTTGATTCTTAACTTCCTCCTAAAGATATTCATGATAGGAGTGGATAGTCCAAGTCAGTTATTCAGTCTGATCCTCAAGCTCCTTGAGATTGATTATTGTTGCCTCCTTTGTAGTTGGGATGTCCTCCCCCACACCACACCACCACTCCCCCCCTCCACAAAAAAAAACCCCCAAAATTATTTTCCTAGTCTTTTTTTTGTTGGAATTTGAGGATCAATCTATAACAAACAACTTCTTCTTAAGCTTTCATGTTAATGATTGTAATAGTTTTTCTGTGTGTTTGTGTGCATATTTTGTTGACAAACTGTGTGTGTGCTTTCTTTGGACTATGGTGGAAATGGCTATTTGAAATAGTAATAAATTTGTTGACCAAATTTTTATATGTATTATGATTAAATGTTTAAATACTTTATGCATAAGAAATATGATTTAAAATACATGCTGGGAATGTTTTAAAATAATAATATAAATAAATATATGGGAAAACATAATATTTTCTCTTCTATTTCAACAGAGATGCTAAAAAACAAAAGAAAAATAGAGGACAATACTCTAAGGTATGCTGTAAGAGCTAAAATAGGTATGTTGAGATACAAAAGAATGTTCATATTGTGGAACTTGACCTATGAATCAAGTTGGAGGAACCTAACCCATGAATCAGGGATATTATGTTTAAATATTGTAGCTTTATATTTTATTTTTTTATCTAAATGTGATGCAATAATCTTTTTAGTTTAAAATAGTAGAGTATAAGTACCTTCTCCATCACCATAGAAAGGTCACGTGATGACCATTCAAGGCTCATAAGACAATGGGAAAATTCACATCACTAATGACCTAAAAAAGAAGGTGCCCTATTTGATTATGTATCCTAAACTACCATTATCATGAATCTATTTTGAAAACTCTTTCTTTGCATTTTATGACAATTTTAAATGATAAAGAGATACATATTATGCTGGAATGTTTTGTAATTATCAAGAGGAATTGAACTTGAGATCTAGCAAAATCTAAATTCTAAAATATCAAAAATTGTTAATTTAGGAATTGAATCTGCAACCTATGAATATACATATTTTATTGATTTTTTTATAGTGATCATGAAGAGAATTGAACTAATGACAAGAAACCATCCATTATCCCTTATTCCACCTACAAATAGGGAGAGAATGAGAGAAAAAAAACATACACAAGGCAAAAGTAGTTGAGTAGAACAAACGAAAAAAAAGGATACAATCATAAGAAGTATGGGTGGGAAGAGAGAGAAGACTATGACTGCTACAAGAGATAACAAGGAGAAAAAAAATAAGTGCTGCCTAGAAATCTAATATTCTAATAAATCCTCTTAGTAAGTAAGATATCTAAACAAAGAGGTAAAATGATCCATCTCTATTATGTTTGATAATGGCTAGCCAGGGCTAATTTTCTCAAACTTTTCTCTTCTTACTTGCCTAACCACCTTCATAATGCTTGTATAAAATTATCAAGATTGTTGTTGTAATCTTAGATTGTTGAAAACTTTATTGCTTGTTTGGATCTCTCCACTCATCCTCTGCACTCTCACACCTAAATGACTTGGATGAGAGTTGTTTCTGTAACAATTCAAAAACACCCATAATGATTTGGTGCATTTTTGGCAAAAGATTACTAAGAGTATCCTTGGGCCAATGGATAATTGTGAATGTTTTAAAATTGTTGAATTCTTGGATTTTGGTTGGAATTTGGTTGATGAACCCTCCCCCTTTGAATGCATAAACCTTGGATCTGAATCTTGAATTATACTTTTTTCCCTATACCTTCTCAAGTCTAATTTTAATATCTTTCTATATGTTGATGGAGTGGGGGAAAACCTAGGATGTTAATTTATGGTTGTGATCTATCTATTCTCTACTATTGAACATATGAATTTTATGATTAAATGATTACTGATAAAATGGTTACAAGAGTTAAATTCAAATCTTGTTTTTGTGTATGGTTGGAAATTATAAAATATTATTATGTGATTGAACAAATATGAGATTATTAATTTATCTACTTTTGTGGTCATTTTTTTGGTTTTTAAATGTGCAAATGATCTTGATTAAATATTTCTTTTTAGGTTCAATAATAAAAAGCCAAATTCCTTCTCTTTTTTCCTCTTTTCCTTTTATGGAAAGAAGAAGAGGTGGCCACATGTTTTCTTATGTGTCCATCATGCATGATTTTTTTTTCCAAGTGTAGTGAAGCAAAGATCCTCTAGATTTCTTTCATATTTTAAATCTCCTTGCTTTTCTCCATACTTGCCACCTATCCAGGTAAAGATACAAGAGAATTCGAGCATTTATGAATAAAATTGTAAATTTTCTATTTTAATTAAGGGAGAAAGCATTTTTTGGTATATTATGTTGGCTATATGTTTTAGGATATATCTATAGTTAAATCATAAAAAAATTAATTAAAAAATGCTTTCTGCTATGATTGAAATATAAAATCTATAGTTTTATTCAAGAATGCTTTAACTCTCTTGTATCTCTACTTGGACATATAGCAAACATGAAGAAAAGCAAAGAAATTTAAATCACAAAGAAAATCTAGAGAATCTCTACTCTACCACACTTTGTAAAAGAAATTATGCATGATGGACAAGTAAGAGGATATGTGGCCACTTCTTCTTCTTCTTCTTCCTATAAAAGGAAAATAGGAAACAAGAGAATGAGAAAGCCCTATAAAAAAACCTTCTCAAGCATAAAAAATCATTAGCAAGTAAGGAGAAAAATGTTGTTTCTTCTTTCCCTTCTCCCTTCCCTTCTCCCTTCCCTTCTCTTATTCCATCCTATCATCTTCTCCATCCTATACCCTTTGGTCCCATCATAACCTTAGTCCACCTATTACTTCCTTAAATTGGCTTTGAACAAGAAGCTATTGAGGTGAGATTATGTAAAAGGTTGAAAAGATTCTTTGATTGATAGAGTAGCTGAACTCTTGCAATTTTATTCTATAATCTTAGAGAACAATTAGTGAGTGCCTGTAGTATGGATCTAAATCAATTGTACGATGTCTTATTCGAGTGGAAATGTACCTAGACACATTCCATGAACAACAATAAGATTGAGATTGATTCTTATTCATTGCAACACTTTGACTTAGATTAAATTTACTTTTAATGTAATTTATATTCCATGTATTTAGTTAATATTTATGTTTCCATGCATGTTAGGGAGTTTGCAGAATGAGCACAACTAGTTTTGAGTGTAAACATGTATTCACTTGGTAATCTCAGTAATGTTATTACTTGGTTCACCCAGTAGCATGGCACTTGGTAATACTAGTAGTGGATACATGGGTTCAAGACATGTATGTCAAGCTAGGAACAAACACTCCTTGCTTGTAGGCTAGTTTAGACGTTAATTTCTATTGTTAATTAGTTTAAATAATTGATTTCTTTATTATATTTAGGAGTAGCATAATGCCAAAAAAACATCAAGAATCATATGCCTCACTATAGACTAAACCATATGTGACAAAGCTACCACTAGTCCAAGTGGGAAGACAATGAACTGTGATCAAGGCATAATGATCTAGATGCCACAACTAGTCCCATCCATGGAATTCGACTAGATCATGTGTGAACGCTTGTATGGTTGAGCATAGGAAATACCTTGTTGCTCATCATTGGTATCTAATAAGTTTCGGTCTGTTGCATCGACTGGGCCCTATCAATGAGACCCCATCAACGTAGAGGGCTATTCTGATCTATAAATAGGAGCTCGCCAGCCACATTTATGGCATCAATTTTTCATAGTAGTAGTAGAGCTCTTGTAGTTTGTCAATTTGAAAGTTAGAATATTTTTCCTGAGTGCCTGCAATAGGAGTCATTGAGTGTACCGATCTTTATTTGAGCATTGTTGTACCTAAGCATGACAATGTGTGCGGTAATAAAAATAAACTTCATGATAAACCTTACAGCATTTTGGATAGCTTAAATGTTTCATTTATGCATTCAATGTTTTGAATTATTTATTTATTAAATGTTTTTTAGTAATTAAGCTAATGAAGTAATTAAGCAAGATAAACAAGATAGATTAAACACATAAGTAAGACCACTTTGAGCATAACACGTATTCACTTGGTAATCCTAGTAGCGTTATTGCTTAGTACACCCAGTAGCATAGTGCTTAGTAACCTAGCAATGGATACATGGGTTCAAGATGTGTGTGGAAAGTGGGACCAGATGCTTATGTTAGAAATAGTTAGATACTAGTTAATTAGTTGAATTAAATTAGTTAATCTAATTAATTTATCTCTCTTTAAATACCAAAATCATAAAATATAAAAATGATAAAAATCAGATGCCTCAATTACACTTTACCATACCAACATACATCACAAGTGTAATTGGGAAGACAACAAATGACCTTAAGGCAAGATTCACTTCCTTGAAGACTAGTGCACCAAAAACTATAAAGTCCATGGAATTCGACTAGATTGCATGTGAATGCTTTGTGATTCATATGGTTGGACGTAGGGGTACCTCACCACTCATCATTGGTGTTGTTGCTTAGGACTTTGTTGTTGGAATGTGTGCTATCTAGGATTAGTAAATATTATTAATTTCATTGGATGAACTCAAGATCAACATCACTTTCACATGACATATAACTATTAACTACACTGATAATTTTATTTGTTTTAGAAAATGTCTTCTTCCCATAGGCATGAAGATGTCAAACCATTGGTCCCACAAGAGTGCAAAGTGATATATACTCATCTAGATGAGTATGTATCAAACTTCACCTTCATCCTACATTAAGATGAACAACGGTGATGGCATGACATGGAAGGAAATATCATATTGTTGCTTGATTGATTTGTGCCTAGGATGTTGTTTCAAACCCTTAAAGAGTTGGGCATCCATCTTCATGAGGAATACATTGTGGATAATCATGACACTCAGCATTACCATCCCTCTAAAACACAACACAAGCAAGATCGACCCCAAGGAAAGCATCATGAGCTTGCAAAAGGGAAGCTCTTCACTAATCCCTTATTCTTACTAAACCAAGATGACAATGTGGATCCTCCTCTTGAGGGTTCTCAATATGAAAATTCTCCACTTTCTATTATTGATGAGCTAGTACCATGTTGGAGCTATTTAATGACAAATATCAAATGTACTCCAGAGTGTCTAATCTGAAGAGGCAAATCCAAGGATGGAAATAAGAAACACATGAACCATTGGATGCCACTATGGGCACATATTATTTACTCTTACATCAATGCCCTGGCCATGGTTATTCTCAGAGAAAACAACTTTGCTACATCATATATGGGCTCAGAGCATAAACTAGAGGAACTCTCAAGGTGTATGTCCAAGGGAGATTATTTGAACTAAGAGCTCATTAAATCCAAAGGCTAATAGAGTAGGTAGCAAAAGAAGAAGATGAGTTGTGAAAGAGGGGAAGTGTAGAAGAGTATAATAGGGACCCTTCCATCAGAAAAAGGGAGGTGCAATTTTGTGAGGAGGAGGAGTCACCATTCAATGAAGTGGTAAATAGGAAAACCTTGCCTATCCAAAAATTTCTATCTAATATTTTAGCAAAGGTTGATAAATTATGGGCCTCTTTGAAATAAAAATTCCAAACTACTATGAAAATTACTAAATAATCCAAAGAGCAAAATAGTGATTATAACCATAAAAGGGGAAAAGAAGCTAAACATGCTTGCTAAAAAGGTAAGGGCAAAGCTGCTGTCATAGAGGAAGCTATGGAAATCAACTCTGATGATGAAACTAATTGTAACATTTGTGAATATGAACATCCAAAGGGTTTTTACCTTGTGGTGTCACACTTACAAGAGTTTAGGGTGTATGCATTAAATCCTTGACTAGCATGTAGGCAAGCACATAGATAATTTCCTTATCCTCAAGACAATCTAAGGCAGTTCCACCAGCAACAACAAGCTTATTACCCAAGTGGATCTCCTCCACAACCTTATGAACAATACCAATGATGCTACCAACCACAATTGTAGGAAATGCCACTACCAAGGTAGTAGTACCCTTATAGGCAACCAGATCCATATAGGTATTATGTTTAGCAACCTATATCTCTAAGAAGTTCTTTAAGTCATGCCTCATTTTAGCATCACTATTACCCTCCAAAGTACCATCAAACACATTCACCATCTACTTGAGGAGAAAACCCATACCTATACCATCCTCTACATCCATCTGTACATACACCTCCATCCTTAACCCAATTACCTCTTGCTCCATCCATGTAGGATGAGATTACTTCACAACTGTAGCAATGAAATGCTACGAGGGCTATACATTCACAACCAACTTTCCAACTGAGTGATTTGGATAATTGATCCCAAAAAAACCCTTCTTCTAACTCAACAATCCTCTCCAACCCTCACAACATAGTACAGTTGATCACCTTGCATCACTAACAACCTCATCCTTTGCAGTAAATACCTTCAAGTGCCCTTCAAACCAAATGTTGTCTTAGATTTTCACTGTGATGTTAACTTATGTTGTTTTTAATTAGGTCAAACTTGGTAATCTTCCCACGAAAGGATCCAAGAAGTTCACTCATTTACCTATAGCTCACTAGACATGAGCCATGCAAGGCTCTTCTTAACTCTATTTCTGGTGTCAATCTCATCTCCCATGACATGTATAAATCTTGGAACCTACCACCTCTCAAGAAGAGCAACATTCATTTGGAATTGGATGACCAATCAATAACTATCCCTCTAGGATTAGTAGAGGAAATTATGACCATAGTTTGTGGGTGGTCTTATCCTGTTGATTTTTTGGTGATCAAAGTTGAGAATTGCAAAGGTGACTTTCCCATCATTATGGGAATATCTTGGTTAAGCATGGTTGATGCATATATGGGCATAAGGGACCTCTCCTTGGAAATCTCTAAGGAGAATGAATTTGGAAAGCTAGAGAAGAAGCGTATTTCATGCATCGTGTACAGTAATAATAGGTGCAATTACATCCAAAAGATTTGGTCCATCAAAAGTACATACATTAAAGCATGGAATTAGTGTGCATGAGAAATCAATATTCAAAGGTGTTTTTGCATAGCAGCCACAAAACATGAGGGCACCCAATGGTTGATAGCTAACTCATAAAGTAGCACATTATGCATGGAACCAACCTAACATGTGTTTATGTTGAAAGCATGGATGAACTTGAACCAGTTCATCCCCAACTCTCTAATGAAGATAATGATACCTATTGGGAAGAGTTGGAAATCCCTAACAACTTCAAGAAGAAGCCCTTAGAGCTAAAAAATTTACTAGCTAGAATGGAGCATGTATTCTTAAACAATGGTAAGTCAGTCATAATTAATGTCAAACTTGCTTCTAAACAAAAAGTGAGGCTATTAAAGGTGGTTAACAAATGGTCAATACCCTTTTCTTGGTCATATCTTGAGTTGACTAGAATCGATCCAAGGATATGTCAGCATCGCATTTACATCGACCTAACCATGAAGCCAAGAAGGCAATCGTAGAGATGATTGAATCCCAAATTGAAGTAGATTGTCAAGGAGGAAATTGAACAACTCCTCAAGCTGAGGTTCATCTATCCCATCGTGGATAGTGAGTGGGTTAGCCCACACATAATTATGCCAAAGAAAGGTGCCAAGTGGCAGGTCTGCATTGACTTTAGGTTGTTGAACATGGAAACATTTAAAGATCATTTTCTGTTGGCATTTGATGACCAAGTGATGAATACCATCTCTGGGCATTGCTATTATAGCTTCTTGGATGGTTATAGTGGCTATAACCAAATCCAAATTGCACCCAAAGGTCAGGCTAAGATGACATTCACAAGTCCTTGGGGGACTTTTGCATATTGTAAAATGTCATTTAGTCTATGTAATGCCCCTACAACATTTCAACTCTTGGTCCTTAGCATCTTTCAACAACAAATTGATAGTGGTGTGGAAGTTAACATGGATGTCTTTTCCACTTATGGAGCTATGTTTGAGCAAGCCTTGGATCACCATGAGCAAGTACTAAAGAGATGTGTGGAAATAAATTTGTGGCTCAAATAGCAAAAGAGCCATCTCATGATCCAAGAAGGCATTGTACTAGGGCATAGAATCACTCAAGTAGGGATTGAGGTAGACCTTGAAAAAATAAAGGTTATCTAAGGAATAACACACTACCCAGAAATAGTTAAAGATGTTCAGTCATTCCTTGAACACACTAGCTACTACCAATGATTCATAGAGAATTTCTCTAAGATCGCAAAACTGTTGGTATAGCTTACAAAGAAAGATGCATCTTTCATCTGGACCAAGGAATGTGGACATGCATTCCAATAGTTAAAGGAGAAACTTGTAGAAACACCAATCCTACAAGTACCAAACTAGTCCAGACCCTTCCACATCATGATAGATGCATCTACCTAGGCCTTGGGAGTAGTGCTCACGTAGTTGGATGATAAGAAATGTCCATACTACATCCACTACGTGAGCAAAAGCATTGTGGGAGCACAATTAAATTACACCACCATAGAGAAAAAATTAATGGCAGTGGTGTACACTCTTGAAAATTTCAAGTACTATGTGCTTAACTACAAAGTATTTGTGCACACAAACCATAGTGCAATCTACTTTCTCATGAATAAGCCAACTATGAGCCCTTGTATTCTACAGTGACTCATCATCTTATAGGAATTCGATCTCACAATGGTAGATTGAAAAGGGACTAAAAATGTGGTTGCTGACCACCTCTCTCACTTAAGATGGAATAATAAAGAGGAGAAGAGCCTACTCTTTGATCAGTTTCTAGATGAACTCCTCTTTACATGAGCACTAAATTACCAAACGCCCATAAAAACAACCTAGTACAATGGCATCCTCACCTATCTTCTTACTTAGAAGATGCCATAAGATCTTGACTTTAGAAAGAAGAAACAATTTCTTCATCAAGCCAAATACTTCATGGAAATCAATAGACATGTTTACAAGGTGTGCATTGATGGCCTGATTCATTGGTGTGTCCCTAATGAAGATCAACTGTAGATTCTCCAAGATGGTCACAAAGGGCCTTGTTGAGGCCACTATGCAGGGAGACACATGGCCATAAAAATCATGATGGTAGAAAACTATTGGCCTACAATCTTCAGGGATGCCCACTAGTTTGTCTGATCTTGTAAATGTTGTCAATGAGATGGTGGGATTACCATTCACATGGAAGGTCCTCAATAGTGGATTTAACCACTAGAACCTTTTGACATATGGGGTATTGACTTCATAGGTCCCATCACACCCATGTCCAATGGAAAGGTGTATATCATTATAGTAGTCGAATACTACATAAAATGGGTAGAAGAAGCCATCATTACTGATTGTACATCATCCACTGCTACTATATTTATACAAAAAAATATTGTAAATAGGTTTGGAGTGCCACATACACTAATTTCTGATAATGAAACTCACTTCACAGGTGCCACTTTTAGAAAGTTGATGAAACACTTAGGGGTTGAACATAAATTAACAACATCCTACCATCCCAAGCCAATAGTTAAGAAGAGGTAACTAACTAAGAGATCACAAAGATCTTGCCAAAAACCATAAGCAAATATAGGAGAGACTGGAGCACCAAACTTAACGATGCCCTCTGGGCCTATCACTCAACATAGAAACTTCCTATTGGCTACTCTCCCTATGAGTTAGTGTATACAAAACTTCCAACAGTCCCAATTCAATCCAAGCTTCATACACTCTCAATGGCCTATGGTCTAGATCTTGACCTAAGTCTAGCACAAAAAGAAAGATTGATCAACCTAAATGTGCTAGATGAAAACTGGTTAGTGGACCTATCTTTGAATGATGTGCACAAGGTATTCAATAAGCAATGTCATGACCTTAGAATAAGGAAATTAAAACTTCAACTAGGAGATAAGGCTCTCTATTGGAACCCCACACATGTATCCTAGAAGGAAAAATTTCAAACATTATAGGAGGGACCTTATATAATTGATCAAACCTTTCCCTGAGAGGCCATGTTTATCTACAAGCCTAAAAGCCCAAACAAAATATAGTTGGTCAACATCCAATAAGTAAAACCTCTCCTTGAACCAAGGCAGGCTAGTGTAACTACCACCTCAATGGATGGATAACCATGTTCCATTTTTTGAATCTCCTCCTTCTAACTTAGTCATGGGGGAGATGGCCATCCATGCTAATAATCCATATGGCTTCTCAGTTTTTCTACTTTTTTTTCCACATTTTAAATTTTACAATTAATTTATTGTACAAATTTTTAATTTTTATATTTTTCCAATTTTGCACCATCGTTAGTACCTTTGAACCTTTTTTGATTATTTCACACTTTCTTATATATTTTACTTTGTTTTGTTTTGTTTAAGTGTGATTTTTCATTATTTTTGCTAATAAAAGTGCTTTATTGCCACAAGACACAATGCCACTATTACCGTTTACTAATGATGGTTTATGCTTAATGTTGTGATCATCGATGTCTGGTTTCTATTTTTGAATTTTGATGTCTGATGACTATGACATGGTTTATTTTTCATGGGATAGGTCATGAGTCCACTTCATCTGTCCATTCAATAAATGCTATGATCTTTCTTGTTCTAGGAATTTTAGGTTCCTTCCATGAAAGAAACTTTTAATCAATTGGTGACCTTAGTAGTTCCAGAATTGGGAAAGATTCAAAGGTTTGTAGAGGGTGTGACTTTAAGGAAACTCAATACTTTTTGTACTCTTCTACTTACTTAAGTGCTTGGGTGTTTTCATGAACTTCTTACCATTCCATTTCAACCACTAATAGGAAGTCAAATAAAGTCTTTGTATGGTGTGGTTTCCATCCAAAAATTCATAAAAAAAACAAAAAAAAAACATTATGGAAATTCAAAGAACACCCCTTAGACAAATAAATGGGCTACAAGTACTAGTTATGGAATGAGAAAGACATGCATCCATGCTTGAAGGTTCTTCCTAATGAAGGTCCTCTCTCTCTTTCTCTCACTTTCTACTTCTCTTTTCTTCTCTTTTTGGAATGGTGGTTGTTTTATGGGAGCACTCTTGTGTCTTGAGTGAGTCAATTAGTCNTTAACTTTTCATGACCATTAATCAACTGTGGGGCTCACAAACTCCTTAGTTAGGGTTATGCAAGGGTAACAAGGGTAGATGCCTACTATGAGAAGGACCCACTTACATATCTCTTGGTTTGGTTAGTTAAGTCCCTTACCTTAGACTTTGCTACAATTCTATCTTTCACATTTTCCATTGTGCAACCCACTTTCTAATCCTTGAAGCCTGCACCACACCCCCCCCCCCCCCCCC
>MNCI01023354.1:332482-342738 GCA_015680685.1 Gnetum montanum | reverse complement strand
GCCTCTTATTTATAGATATGGCAGCGGGACGCGATATCGCAGGGGAAGATGCGATATCGCGGCCCAATGCATGTCGCGTCTCATCAATTAGTGTGGTTTCTTCTATCCTCTCATGAAGATCATTCCCTTCATTTCTAAAATCTCAATCAATATTTTTATGTTACTTTTTTCAAAGGTCTCAATTTTATAAGCATTCATATTATTTTGACCAAGTACTACCAAAAATATCTAAATGCTTATTAGTACATCTCCTTCTCTTCTTAGCATTCTTTTCACTAAAAGAGATCTTTTATCATCAGCAAGTTGAAAAGATATCTCATCAAGAAGTCTTGTCTTTGTTTCTTCTAGAAGATTGTTTCTCAAAATTTTGTAACAACATCTTGATGTTTACAATAGGAAATGAACCCCTCTCATCTTCAAAATGGATTTCAATCCTTTAACAAAATCCTTGAATGTGAGGTCTCTCTTAAACCTTATTCTTACTTGGCATCATCAAGAAGACCCAAGTCCCCATAACGTACTCATAGATTTTTTTGCTTGTTATAGAAATCCTAAAAATCTCTGTTCTTTTCTTGTCAGGAATAAATTCAAGTGTCATTGCCCTACCCTCACAATGGCCTAAACATTTAGAATGTTCTCTATTTTCCTAAACTTGCTAAAATCCTTTTTAGAATCTTGGGCCCCTTCTCTACTAAATATTCTCAATACTTGCTACTCGTTCTTCACTCTAAAGCATTACTTTCTTATTAAACACAGTAATGAGAGGTGAGATTCCCCAAAAATGTTTTGTGTTGCTTCAATGAATAAATTTACTTTCTAGCTTCATACTTTACTCTTTTAGTTTTTAATTTATAGCTTTGTTTTTACACTTTTAGTTTTTTCTATATTGCCTATTCTTGATCTTTCCTAGTCGCATGAGATTTTTAAAAAAAATTTAAGTTTCATAACCTAAAACTTTTGTTTATCTCATTTTCTAGAAAGATGACTCCTATAGATTTGAATTTTTTTTCAATTCCACCAATTTTCCAATTACCTCCTACTTCTTAGTCAAAGATAACTTTGCAATCAATTGTAGATTCTTCTAGAAAATGTAATTGCATCTAGGATTACCAAGTAACTTTGCTATTGAGCAAATCAAGTGAAGCTACTGCTAGGTTACCAAACAATTACACTTTTCACTTGAAACTACTCATACTTATTCCACTCATACTAATAAATATGGGAAAAATAAATAATAATAGAAAAGTAAGTTACATAGGAATTTAAATCTATTCTAAGTGAGATGTTGCAATGGAAAAGAACAATTTTGATCTATATTTTCATCTATGAGTTTTATCTAGGAATAATCCACTCGAATAAAGTTGTCGGACAACTAGAGTTTACCACACTATAGACACTCACAACTATAGCTAATTTCAAGAAGAAAAACTAATAAAGTTTCACTAAGTGTTGTACTAAAATATAAGTTTGACTTGATAGGAGGCTTGTATTTATAGGCATGACCATGACTTACTACATCTCATCTACAACATCATATGTTGAGCTACCATATCATATCTTTAACAATATAAATATCATATTGCATTCATTTATAAAAAATGATTTATTAATAGTGTCATTGGAGTGATGATAAGGTGCTTGTTTCTCAAGTTGTAAGACTTGGGTTTGAACTTGGGTACAACAACTAAAAATAGGTTAGGCTTTTGCTCATCCATTGACCCTTACAGGATCCCACCTTAGTAAAATGAACATTAAGTCTTTGGGTGATGATCCGTTCAAGGTGGTAATGTTGAATTGCCTCTACGAAAACTTGAAAATTTTAAGTTACTAGTGAATTCTCTTACTGGCTTGTTGATCTTGAGGATTTCTGGCAAATTTTTCACAACATAAAATTTTTTGTTGAGGAGGAATGATCTAAAGATGGAAAATATTAATGTCTCTTAGACTCTAGACATTATGACGAAGTATGAAGCTTTCGATTTTGTTTTACTTGATGATTTATATGAATCCCTATCAAAAGATATCACTTCACAATACATATTTCTACATATTATTGTATTTATTTACCGAAATAAGGATTTTACACTAGTAATTTAGGTAATTCTTGGATGCTATGGAACTAATGTTTTGCATGCTTGCTATTTTTGTAAATCTTTTTTGCTTGTCAAATTGGCCAATTTTGAAATGGTTAACAAATCATTAGATCTTAAAGTTTTTATGGATCATTGTAATACTTTTATTTCTTAATAATGAAAAGTGGATTTTGATCCATATTCTTCTGATTATTTCAAAATTTCTTATTGGATTGAATTAGAAAATATTCCTTTTATTTTTAGAAGTGTTAAAAGTGAAATTATTAATAACATTAGCATGAACTTGAAGATAGAGTCAAAAACATGACTATATGGTGTGCAGTGCACACATTATTTTGTAGAAATCGATTTACACTGCAAAGAAACATAATTAAAACTTAAGGCCAATAATTATTGTTTTTTGAGTGTATGGATTTTTATTTAAGCACTATTGTACCTGAGCAACGCACTGTGTGTAGCAATAAAGACAAGCTTTTTGATAAACCTTATAGCACTTGGACTAGCTTAATGATTTATTTATGCATTTATTATTTTCATTAATTAAGTGATTAATTAAGCTAAGATGACTAAGACTTTAAGTAATTAATTAATTAACCTAAATAGACTAGCATACATAAGTACAACCACTTTGAGCATACATATAACACTTGGTAATCCTAGTAGCGCTTAACACTTGGTTGCCCATTAGTGTTGTACATGTTCAAGATGTGTACAGAAAGTGGAACTAGATGCTTATGTGAGGATAGTTATTTATTAATTAGCAATTAAAACTAGTTGAATCAGTTAGTCAATTTATTCTCAGTCTATTACCAACCTTAGGCAAACAAAATATAAAATAATTAAAATCATGTGCCTCAATTACACTTAACCATACAACTAAGCTTCATAAGTGTAGTTGAAAAGACAATGAATGTTCCATGATTAGATTCATCTTCTAGATTGAATCTTATGTATGAGAACACTAAGAATCCATGGAAGTTGATTTAATTGTGCATGAACACCTTAGTAATTCATATGGTTGGATGTAGGGGTATCTCGTCGCTCATCATTGGCACCATTGCCAAGGATTCTTAGCCAATACTATGCACTATTAATCTAGGATTAGTGAAAATTACTCAACATTGTTGAAATGAACCCAAAAAAATTAAATCATAATAGTTAATCAAAACTATACTACAAGCACATTGAGAAACTATTTCTAACAAAAATGTCTTCTTCTTCTCATAGGTGAGATGATTCTAAGTCAGCAATACCACAAAAATCTAGAGTGGTGTACAATCATCCTAATGAGTTTGTTCCAAATTTCACTTACATCCTCCATTAGGATGAACAAATGTGATGGCAAGACATGGAGGGGAATGTTGTATTGCCACATGATCGATCTATTCCCAAGATGCTACTCCAAACTCTTGCAAAGTTGGGGATCATGGAGCTTCATGGAGAGTACGTTGTAAAAGATCATGACTTTCAGGACTACTGTCCCACTAAGACATAATACAAATGAGATCAACAATAGGAAAAGTGCTACAAATCCATGAGGGGAAAATGGTTCACTAATCCCTTGTTCCTACTAAATCAAAAGGATGATGAGGAACCTCTTTCTAAGGATTCTCAACATCTAGACTCCCCACCTCTTGACTCTGATCAAGGAAACCAAACCCAAATCCTAAATCAATAATCAAAAATTCAGGTTTTGGTAATAGTGAGTCCCATGGTCATGGGAGCTATAAGAAAGGGAGTCAAAGCAGGAACTTGAACAAGCATAATGATGATAACTCTAAGGATTGTGATTGCCACAAATAGATAGGTAGTGGTAGACACCATGGTGGTAGCAATCCTCCTCCCTCTTCATCCTTTTCATCAAGATTAACTTCCTTCTCTAAATCTAAAAAGAATTGCAAGTGGCAGGATCCCAATGATAATCGTAGAGATCGTCATGAATGAAGGAATGGTAGAGGACATCACAAGCATCATCAAGATCATGATGATGAACCTCTGCTAGCCACTCAAAATATTCTCAACATTGTAGAGGCTATTAAAATTCCTACTATATATGTGAAAGATAGATAAATCAAGTACCTAACTATGAACAATATCCCCAGATTTGAGGGGGGATATAACTTAGATCCTCAAATGCATCTACAAGCCTTTCACAATTCTTGTGCCTTACAAAATATTGAAAATAACTGGCAAAAGCTAAAGCTATTCTCTAGAACACTCATCAAGAAAGTAGAAAGCTGGTACCAATCTCTCGAACAAGAATCAATCTATTAATGGAGTATAATGCTAGAACTATTTAATGACAAGTAGTAGACCTACTTGAGGGTGTCAAACTTGTGAAGGCAAATCCAAAGATGGAAGTAGGGAATACATGAACTCTTGGATGCTACCATGGATAGATATTATTCATTATTACATCGATGCCCTAAACATGGTTACTCTCAAAGGAAACAATTTCACCACATCATAGATGGGCTTCACTCAAAAACACGAAGGACCCTTGGGGTTTATGCCCAAGGAAGACTATCAAAATTAAGAGTCCATCAGAGACAAAGGTTGATTAAGTAGGTAGCAAACAAAGAAGGAGATTTGAGGAAAGGGGAAAGTACAAAAGTGTATAACAAGGATCCTTCCATTAGAAAGAAGGAGGTCCACTTTTATGACAGTGAGGAGGAGTCATCTCTTGATGAGGTGGTGCAACAAAATACCTTGTCGATTGAAAAATCTATGTCTAAAATTTTAGCCAAGGTAGATAAAATGTGGGATTCATTAGATGAGAAATTCCAAACTACTTTAAAAATCACAAAAGAATCAAGAGAGAAGAGTAGTAATTATGATCACAATAGGTACAAAGAAGCTAAATGTGCCTACCAAAGTAGTAAGGGCAAAGCTATTATAGTAGAAAAAGTTATGGAGATTGAATCAAATGATGATGGTGGATGTGACATCTACCACTATCAATATTCTAAGGGATGTTGCCCTATTATGTCACACTTACATAAATCTGGGGTCTATGCTCTGAATCCACGACTATCAAAAAGGAAAACACCTAGAAGATTGTCTTATCCTTAAGGAAATCCTAAGCAATTCCACTAGCAACAACCTTATTATCCAAGTGGAACTCCACCACAATCATATGAGCAGTATTAGCAATGGTAGTAACCACAATCATGGAGGATGCCACCACCATGGCAATAGTACCCTTATAGGTAGCTAGATCTATATGGGTACTATGTTCAAAAAGCCCTTTCTTCACATGACTCTTCGAGTCACATTTCTCCTTTCCCTCTTCACTACTACCCTCCTAAATATCACCAAACTCATTCTCCAACTCCTAGGGGGTATTCCATATTCCATGCATACCCTCCTCATGTGCCTGCACTTGTTCCTCCACCCTTAACATAGCTACCACCTATTCCATCCATGCAAGGTGAACTTCTAGCTTAGCTACAACAACATAATACTACAAGGATCATTAATCTACAAATTGTTAATTAATTGAGTGGTTTGGAACCTACATCTCGCAAAAGACAATCCTTCCAACCTAACAATCCTCGTAAACCCTCCCAAACTCAGGTAGTTGGTCACTCTACTCCTTCCTCATCCTTTTCAAATCATCAAATTAAGAGTCCTTCATACTAAATGCCTCCTAAAATTTGCACTATTATGTTAATGCCTGTCATATTTGACTAGATCTGAGCTAGCAACCTTCCTAGGAAATTAACCAATCCTAGAAGTCCCCTTATCTATTTGTAGATTGCTAGGAATAAATCATGCAAAGCTCTTCTAGATTTAGGTTCTAGTGTTAATATGATTTCCCATGAGATGCATACTACCTAGAACATGCCACCTCTCAAGAAGAGAAATATCATATTAGAATTGGTAGACCAATCCATCACTATTCCATTGAGACTAGTAGAAGATATTGTGACCACTATCTATGGGTGGTCTTATCTTGCTAGTTTCCTAGTAATCAAAGTTGAGAACTACAAGGGGGATTTTTCCAATGATTATGGGAAGGGCATGACTAAGTATTGTTGATGCAAGAATGGGCATCAAAGATTTTTCTCTGAACATTTTCAAGGAAAACGCATTTGGGAAGATCAAAAAGAAATGAGTTCCATGCATCACGTATAGCGATACAAGATGCAACTACATGCAAAAACTCTAGTTCATGAAAAGATCATCCATTTCCACATGCAGGCAGTGTGCAAATGAGACAAATATTCAAAGGTACCTATACACAGAAACCATAAAACAAAAGGGCATCCAGTGGCTAATAACTGATTCTAAGAGTAACACAATTTGCATGAAACTAACTAAGAGCCTTACATGCACCTATGTCACAAGCATGGATGAACTAGAGAAACTTCTTTTCCAACTCTCTAATGACAAAAATGATGATACCAATTGGGGAGAGTTAGAAATCCCTAAAAATTTTAAATAAGAACCCCTAGAGTGAAAACCTTTGGTTGTCGGCCTAGAATATGGATTTTTGAGAAATGGAAAGCTAGTTATAATCAATGCTAAACTTGCTCTTGAACCAAAAGAAAAATTGTTGAAAGTGGTTAACATATGGTCAACAACCTTTGCTTGGTCATATTCTAAGCTCACTAGGATTGATCCACAAATATGCCAACATTGTATCGGTATTGATCCAGCCATGAAGCCAAGTAAGTAGCCACAGCAATAGTTGAATCCCAAATTAAAGCAAATTATCAAGGAGAAGATAGAAGAACACCTCAAGGTGGGGTTCATCTATCCTATTATGAATAGTGAGTGGGTCAGCCCACTCATGATTGTACCAAAGAAAGATGACAAATGGTAGGTTTTTATTGATTTTAGGTTGTTATACATGGCAACATTCAAAGATCATTTTCCGTTGCTAATTGCCAATTAAGTATTGGACACCATTTCTAGACATTGTTATTATAGCTTTCTAGATGGTTATAGTGGCTATAACCAAATTCATATACATTCACAAGTCCCTAGGAAACTTTTGCATATCAGAAGATATCTTTGGTTTGTACAATGCTCCTACCACATTCCAATACTTGGTCTCAAGCATCTTTCAAAAACAAATTGGTAGTGGGGTGAAAGTCTTCATGGATGACTTTTCCACTTATGATGCTACATTTGAGCAAGCCTTGGATCACCTTGAGTAAGTATTAAAAAGATGTGTGGAGACAAACTTGTAACCTTAATTGGCAAAAGAGCCATCTAATGGTCTAAGAGGGCATAGTCTTGGGGCATAAAATCTCACAAGCAAGGATTGAGGTAGACCCTAAAAACATAATGGTCATCCAAGGAATAACCCATCAACTAAAAATAGTTAAAGATGTTTGATCATTCCTTGGGCACAGTAGTTACTACCAATGATTCATAGAGAATGTCTCTAAGATTACAAAACCATTGGTCAAGCTAACAAAGAAAGATACTCCATTTATTTTGACCAAGGAATCTAAAAATGCATTCCAACAATTGAAGGAGAGACTCGTAGAAACTTCAATCCTATGAGCACCAAACTAGTCTAGATCATTTTATATGATGACAGATGCATCAAATTATGCCTTGGGAGCCATGCTAACATAGTTGGATAATCATAAACATCCATACTACATCCACTACACAAGCCGAAGCATTGTGGATGCACATATCAATTACACCACAATGGAGAAAGAACTAATGGTAGTGGTGTATGCTTTGGAAAAGTTCAGGTACTATGTTCTTACGTATGAAGTGTTTGTACACACTGACCATGGTGCCATTCGCTTCCTAATGAACAAGCCAATGGTGAGCCCTTGTGTCATACAGTGGCTAATGATCTTACAAGAATTTGATCTTACAATGGTAGATCGAAAGGGAACTAAGAATGTGGTTGCCAACCATCTCTCTTGGTTAAGATAGGATAACAAAGAGGAGGAGAGCCCACTCTCTAATCAATTTCATAATGAACTCCTCTTTGTTAGAGCAATTAATGACCAAGTGTCTGCAAAACCAAAATGGTATGATGGCATTCACACTTATCTTCTTACTCAAGAGATGCCACAAGATCTAGACCATAGAAAGAAATGATGGTTTCTTCATTAGGCCAAGCACTTCATGGAAAACAATGGATACCTTTACAAGGTGTGTGTCGATGGCCTGGTTCACTGGTATGTCCCTAATACTGATCAACTACGCATTCTCCAAGATGCTCATGAGGGTCCTTGCAAAGTCCCCTCTATAAGGAGATTCATAGTCATTAAAACCCTGATTATAGGGTACTATTTTCCAGTAATCTTCAGGGATGCCCACCAATTTGTTTGATCTTGTAAACACTATCAACAAGATGGTGGGATGACTATGCCAATGGAGGAACCTCAACAATGGATCCAACCACTAGAACCCTTCGACATAAGGTTCATAGACTTCATGGGTCCCATCACACCCATGTCCAATGAAAAGGCATACATTATCATCATGGTTGACTATTTTATTAAATGGATAGAAGCAATAGTCATCATTGACTATACATCATCCACTGCTACTTAGGGTTTTCAACAACACATTCTAAATGGGTTTGGGTTGCCATGTGCACTAATTTCTAACATTAAAGCCCATTTCACAAGCACCACTTTTTGAAAGCTCATGCAACGCTTAGGGGTTGAACGTAAATTAACGACACCCTACCACCCCCAAGCCAATGGTCATATAGAGGTTACTAATAGGAAGATTATAAAGATCTGAATGAGAACTATTAGCAAATATAGGAGAGACTCAAGCACAAAACTCAATGATGCCCTCTGGGCCGATCGCTCAACATGGAAACTTCCTATAGGCTACTCTCCCTATGAATTGGTATATGGAAAACTACTAATACTTCCTATTCCATCTGAGCTTTGTACACGATATCGCATACGCGATATCACGGCCAACACGATATCGCATCCCCTGCAATATCGCATACACGATATCGCGTCCTTCCCTGCAATATAGCGTACGCGATATCGCGGTCCGCCGCCATATCTATAAATAAGAGGCGGCACTCCCCTCATTTGGAATCATAGGCGTAAAGTAGCGAAGCTCTGGCGGATTGATCACCCCAGAGATAGAATATTTTCCATGTGCCCGCAGTAGGAGTCCCCCAAGTGAACGGTTCTTTATTCGAGCAGCTTTGTACCTGAACACAAGTTGTGTATGGCAAGAAAGACGAGCTTTGTGGATAAACCTTACAGTGCACAGATAGGTTTAATTAATGTTATTTACTGCTTTCCTAGTGACGCGGCATGAGTACGACTTGGTTACGAGCGTTGATGAACGTGTACGGCTAGCCAAGGAATCGGCTACTCCTCGCAAGTAGATTCTCTCAACCCTTTCCTCCTAGAGCATGGGACAAGTACAACTTGATTACGAGCATCTACGGATGTGTACGGCTAGTCAAGGAATCGGCTGCTTGTCACACATAGGGTAGTTAGGTGCCTCAGTATGACCGCTTCGAGCACATGCGTTACATGTGATGATCCCAGTAACGATTAGCGTTTGGTAGCCACAGTTGCACAGTTCAGGGTATGTACGGTAAGTGGGAACAGATGCTGACACTAGGACTTAGTGTTGTAGTTAGAGTTAGTTTTAGTTTCTCTACCCTTCACCTTTTAGCATAGGCGATAAACCGAAAATTACCAAAAAAATCATATACCTTAGACTTGCTTAACCATACACCGTGACACATACAAGCAAGCCTGGGAAGACAACGAATGATTAACCCCAAGTGTTTCTTGTGGCATTAAGGCATTTAGTCTATGGAGTTCAACCGAGTCACGCGTACATGCTTGTATTCATATGGTTGAGTGTAGGGGTACCTCGCCACTCATCATTGGCGCCGTTGTTGGGGACTAAGTGTTTTTTTTCGCCAATTGAACATAAGGGATATCACTCACATCGTTGTGAGCTTTAACGAACCTTAGGGTTAATCAGTTAATCAAGAACATAAATAACGGTAAACAGCACACCATAAAAATGGCTTCTTCTCATGAAATCAACTCACCTAAGGGCAATATAAAAGACAGTTAGCATCACACGCATAACCGAGACCAGCCATGTCCTAAACAATCTAAGGTCACATATACTCATCCTGATGAGTATGTCCTTGACTTTACTTTTATTCTCCATCAAGATGAGCAA
>MNCI01023354.1:273527-327223 GCA_015680685.1 Gnetum montanum | reverse complement strand
AGCGTTGACGAACGTGTACGGCTAGCCAAGGAATCGGCTACTCATCGCGAGTAGATTCTCTCAACCCTTTCCTCCTAGAGCATGGGATAAGTACAAATTGATTATGAGCATCTACAGATGTGTACGGCTAGTCAAGGAAGCAGCTGCTTCTCACACATAGGTTAGTTAAGTGCCTCAGTACGACTGCTTCAAGCACGTGCGTTACGTGTGGTGATCCCAGTAACGATTAGCGTTTGGTAGCCACAGTTGCACAGTTCAGGGTGTGTACGGTAAGTGGGAATGGATGCTGACGCTAGGACTTAGTGTTGTAGTTAGAGTTAGTTTTAGTTTCTCTACCCTTCACCTTTTAGCATAGGCAATAAACCGAAAATTACCAAAAAAAATCATATACCTCAGACTTGCTTAACCATACACCGTGACACATACAAGCAAGCCTGGGAAGACAATGAACGATTAACCCCAAGTGTTTCTTGTGGCGTTAAGGCATTTAGTCTGCGGAGTTCGACCGGATCACACGTACATGCTCGTATTCGTATGGTTGAGTGTAGGGGTACCTCGCCACTCATCAAACATCTAGTGACCTAGATCTTGACCTTAAGTCTAGCATAAAAAGAACTGTTGATCAACCTTAACATGCTAGATGAAAAACAATTAGTGGCCCTATCCTTGAATGAAGTGCATAAAGCATTTAGTAAACAAAGCCATGACCTTAGAATAAGAAAATTGAAATTCCAACCTAGAGATAAGGTTCTCCATTGGAACCACACACATGTACCTCAATGAACTAAGTTTTAGACATTATGGAAAGGACCTTACATCATTTATGAATGTTTTTCTTCTAGGGCCATATTAATATTTAAACCTAAAAGCCCAAACAAAAAGTAGCTAGTCAACACACAACAAATCAAACTTTTTCATGAGCCCAAGCAAGCCAATGGAAGCAACACCTCATCAAATGGACAACTTTGCTTAATATTTCGAATCTTCTCCTTCTAACTCATTCATGGAGAAGATGGCCATCTATGCTAACCATTTACATGGCTTCTCAATTTTTCTATTTTTTCTTTTACACATTTTTGTTTTACACTTTATTTATTTTACACATTTTTTATATTGTTTTCCTAGTTTACACCATTTTTTATTTTATACCATCATTGATACATTTGATTTTTTCTTGAATATTTTACACTTTCTTGTATAATTTATTTTGTTTTTGTTGGCACATTTGGCCATTTCATGGAACAGCAAAAGTAGATACTAGAAAAAGGTAATGGTAGAGAACATGATAAAAATATGATTGATATTAATTCTGCCACACTTCCATCATTTGTATATACAAGACAAAATAAATATTCAAATAAAAAAGTTGATGATTATCATCTTATTGATATACATAATCCTGGAGGTCTCATTTGGATTGATGGGGATGAGCCTTTAAAAAAAACACACTCTTGGAAGAGCATTTGTAAAAAGACATTGTGAAAGATTGCTTATAAGATGACTTGCTAAAGATAACTTTTCAGCCTATTTGTCATAGTCCTATGAGTTATGCTTATTATTTTTTATTTTTTTTAAATTGTTTAGCTAGTGGTTTAGATAGTATCATGCTTGGCAAGTAATTTTGGGATTTTTAGATTGCTCTTATTGTTTCTTGTTGCATAATAGAAAATTTCTATTAAAATTTTTCCATAGAAGCGCTTGTGTTTAAAAGCCTTAAGAGCATTTTAGTAGTAAATTTTATTATTGTGCAATGTATAAGAACTACTATTGAGATTTTTGTAAGAGAGCCTCTGCATATAGTCAAGCCGTTGAACGATTCAATAGTCAAGAGGGTTTAGAAAATCTTTGGTATTTTGATAGGACCAGAATAGCTTCTTTTATTTTTAAAGTGAATCTCCGTGGTATTTCAATCAGAAATTGTTAACTCTTTTGAAGGTCCTGTTGAATGCAATTGTTGACATCCGTTATCTAGCCAAGATAGAGTCTCGTACGTGATAGTTTACACAGCAAAGTTTTGGGTAGCATAGTAGGATTGTCTTGAAGAAATTGCTTATTTGAGCTTTGGAAGTTTGAACAATTTATAGTTATTGAATTTGGGATAGATTTATTGCTAAGTGTTTCCTCGTATCATTTTACCTTGTTTAAACATTTGAGGTCTTAACACAAATCTGCTTTCTTTTCTTTCTATTTCCATTGAATCTTGCTCTATTTCTAGTTTTCTTGTGGAACTATTTCTTTCTCTGGGGAAAATTAGAAGTGGATTCGCAGAGTTGTGCTCAAATGTTTTTGCAAAATTTTATTTGTTACAAGTAGGTATTATAAGGACTGCATAGACTAGGCAATTGAATAGAATAAGAACTCCCAACAACTCACAGTACTTGGCAAAGTTGGCTGAATCTCTTTAAGATAAGTCATTTGTAGATTTACACACAACCCAATTGTTTCATTTTTCACAACCGCACACCACAACAGCACACACACATACTCACATTAAATACTGAGTCTATTTGGAGGTATCTGGGCCTTGGTGTTGCCATAAGACCAGCAAGCACCTAAATCCTGTTTGAGGACACTCATTGGCGATCGCGTCCCAAACGGTCACCAACAGTTTTGAGTGTGATTTTCTAAATTTCTACTAATAAAGTGCTTTGTGCCAACAGGACACAATGGTGTAGTAGTTGTTGTTAATGGTGGTTTGTACTTATTATTTCTAATTACTAACATCTAGTTTCTATTTTTGAATTTTGGTACCGATAACTAAGACATGGTTTCTTTTTCATGGATCAAGCAATGAGTCCACGACATCCACCCATCCACAAACTCTATGGTTTCCCTTATTTTGGAAATATGAGGTTCCTTTTCATTAAGTAAAATTTTAATGAAATTGTGACCCTAGTAGTTTTTAGACTTGGAAAGGATTCAAGGGTTTGAACTGGGTGTGACTTCAAGGAGACTTAATACTCTTTGTACCCTTCTACTTACTTACGTGCATGAGTGTATTCCTGGATTTGTTACCATTCTGTGTCGACCAATAATAGGAAGTTGAATAAGTCTTTGCATGGTGTGGTTTCCATAAAAAAGAGGAAAAACAAATATATGTGTGTATAATGAAAATGAAAATGATGAAAATTCAAAGCACACCCCTTAGACAAAATAACAAGCTATAAGCACTAGTTATGAGACTAGAAAGACATGTTACCCATGCCTGAAGGTCACCTCTAACTAAGGCCCTTCCTCACTTCTTACTTCTCTTTTCTTCTCTATAAGGAATGGTGTTTGATCTGTGGGAGCACTCTTGTGTGTCAAGGAGATGGACCTATCTTAGAATGGCAATGCAAAGTCAGTGAACATGGTTGGTTTTGGTCTGGACTAAGGGGGAACTTTATTAAGTCATTTAACCACAAAATCCATAAGGGACTTCATGTTACCTTAATTAGGAACTCCATTCCACTTTCTCTCTCATCCATCTATGCTTTCCATGACTTACCTCACTACTAGTATTCATGTCCCTATTTGATGTCTTGGTTTGATGTGCCTGAATTCTTAGGTAGATTCTTTTGGGTTTTGGTCCTTAACTTTCATAACCATTAATCACCTATGAGGCCCACAGACTCCTTAGGTTGAGGTTAGGCAAACACAAAAAGGGCATGTGCCTACTATGGGAAGGATCCACTTTCATATCTTTTTTGTTGGGTTAGTTAAATACATCATACTTAGACATTCCTGTGATCTAAACCTTTGTGCACCCCATCCACTGCATCCAATTGTGTGCTCCTTAGGTAAATTTCTTCAATGAACACATTCTCCATTCAATTTTTTCAATTTTTAAGCTTTCAACAATCCCTTTCGATGATTCCATCAAATTCTTGGCTTTTCTAGAATTCCATGGACCCCACTTTCATCAAAAAATCTCTGTGTATTTTTTGAGAAATTCAAGTTAAAAATTTTGTTTACAACCTTCGTAAATAGGTACCCGTCGCTGGATCCTGTATGTATACAAGACCCTGTATATAGGACCCCATCAATGCAACATAAAAATATTATATATATACATGCCCACACTTTGAATTTTTCACATTTCATTTCAAATGTCAAAGGATTTTTTTCAATTTTCAAGGCCCAAAACCTTCCAAAAGCCATATCTTCCTAACCATTTGTCCAAATCACTCCGTTCTTCAACCTTGTAGCTATCGAAGGTAAGCTCCTAGTTGTAGGGGCCACAAACCTGAAGTTTTTGACAAAAACGTTTTCCAAATGTTCCAACTCCCACAAAGGTTTAACAAAGAAACTAACATAAACACATCAAATTACAAAAGTTAAACTCTTCCAACTAGCTTTAGTAATGCTTTGAACTTAAAAATTAATAAAATAACAAATCTACCATGGTCCAACCTTAGCTTGAGTGTAACCAACTAACAGGATGAGGTATCAAAATATTATAAGTTACACATTATATATACTAATCCTTGGATGTGTTGTGACCACAAATGGCACCAAAGGGAAAGCACACATAAGAAGGAGGCCCATCACAACCATGGGACAAATGATCATGAATGGGAAGGGGCCAAGAATAGGCCAATGATGAAGCATCAATGTGCCACATCGATAGGCTCCTATTGACATGGCCTTGTCAATGGGATCCTGTTTACGTGGTGTTGCCTCATGGATGGGGTTGTGTCAACGTAGCATTTGCTACATTGACGAGGCCCTGTCAATGCAATACTATAGCAAAAATTATAAATACAAGCTCCTAGCCATGTTTACAGGCATCAAATTCATAGTAGTAGTCGAACTCTTGCAATTTTTACATTTGAAAGTTAGAATATTTCTCTTGAGTGCCCGCAACAGGAATCATTGAGTGTACAGATCTTTATTCAAGCATTGTTATACTTGAGCATGACAGTGTATACAGAACTAAAGATGAGCTTTTTAATAAACCTTCCAGCATTTTGGATAGTTTAGATATTTGTTTAATGCTTTCAATTAATTATTTAATGTTTTCTAGTAATTAAGCTAATTAAGCAAGATAAGCTAGATAGATTAAATACATAAGTATGACTGCTTCGAGCATAACACATATTTTCTTGGTAATCCTAACAACGTTATTGCTTGGTGCACCTAATCGTGTAACACTTAGTAACCCAGCAATGGATACATGGGTTCAAGACATGTACAAAAAGTGGGACTAGATGCTTATGTTAGAATTAGTTAGTTAGTTAAATTAAATTAGTTATTAAATTACTCTATCTCTCTCTTCAAGCACCAAAACCATAAAACACAAAAGGACAAAAATCATATGCCTTGATTACTCTTAACCATACCATTATGCTTCACAAGTGTAATTAGGAAGACAACAAATTACCTTAGGGCAAGGTTCACTGCCTAGAAAACTAGTGCATTGGAAGCTATAAAGTCCATGAAATTCAACTGGATCACACATGAGCACTTTGTGATTCGTATGGTTGGGCGTAGGGATACCCTTTAACTGCTCATCATTGGCACCATTGCCGAGGACTTTGTTTGTTAAAATGTGCACTATCTAGGATTAGTGAACATTATTAATATTGTTAGACAAACCTAAGGTCAACATCGCTTTCACACAACCTATAATTACAAAAGCACATTGATTAGTTTATTTGTTACAAAATCTCTTCTTCCCATAGGCATGAAGATGTTAAACCACTAGTCCCACAAGAGTGCAAAGTGGTATATACTCATCCAGATGAGTATGTATTGGACATCACCTTCATCCTACATTAGGATGAACAACTACGATGGTGTGATGTGTAGGGCAACGTCATATTGCCCCTGATCAATCTGTGCTAAGGATGCTCTTTCAAAATCTTACGAGGTTTGGCATTTTAGATCTTCATGAGGAATACGTTGTGAATGGATATGACACTCAAGAGTACCATCCCACTAAAACAAAATGCAAGAGAGATCGACACCAGCATAGGCATCACGAGGCTACAAAGGAAAAACACTTCACCAACCCTTTGTTCCTATTAAACTAAGATGATAATGTGGATCCTCCCCCTGAGGATTCCCAATAGGAAGATTCTTCATCCTCTATTATTAATGATGAGGGTGTGGCCCTAAACTTGTGATCCACTATTTATAAACTAGGTTCAAGAAAAAGTGACAATCAAGACAAGAATTCGGGAAAACATCGTGATGGCAAAAGATCTAAGAATGGTGGCCATAATGAGTGAACAGATGGTGGTGGACATCATGGTGGTGGTGGCGGTCCACATTCCTCTTCATCCTTTTCATCCAATTTCAAACATTCCTCTTCTTCTTCAAGTTCTAATAGAAGTTGCTAGAAAAATAATTATGATGAAGGTGATCAATGGGATAACAATGATCATAGAGCTCATCAAGAACAAAGGGGTGACAAAAATCATCATTGATGTTATCGACATAATAATGATGATAAACCTCTATTAGCAACTCAAATCATGCTTCACATTGCAAAGGTAGTTAAAATTCCAACTAGGCATGTGAAGGAAAATTGAATCAAGCGCTTAGACATGAATAATATTCCACAATTTAAGGGGGATACAACTTTGATCTACAGAATTATCTATAAGCTTTCCACGATGCATGTGCCTTATAGAACATTGAGAATAACTAGTAGAAACTCAAGCTATTCCCCAGGACACTCATCAAGGAAGCTAAAAGCTAGTACTAGTCGTTGGAATCAAAATCCATTCGTCAATGGAGTACCATGTCAGAGCTATTTAATGACAAATACCAGATGTATTCCAAAGTGTCTAATCTGAGAAGAAAAATCCAAGGCTGGAAATAGCGAACACATGAACCCTTTGATGTTGCCATGGGCAGATATTATTCACTCTTACACCAATGCCTTGGCCATGGTTATTCTCACGGGAAACAACTCTACCACATCATAAATGGGCTCAGAGTAGAAACTAGAAGAACTCTTGGGATTTATGCCCAAGGGAGATTGTCTGAACTAAGAGCTCATCAAATTCAAAGGTTGATAGAGCAAGTAGCAAAATAAAAATGTGAGTTGCAAAAAAGAAAAAGTGTAGAAGAGTATAATAGAGATCCTTCCATAAGGAAATGGGAGGTCTGATTTTATGACAAGGAGTCACCACTCAATGAAGTGGTAAATAGGAAAACCTTGCCCATTCAAAAATTTGTTTCTAATGTTTTGGCAAACGTTGATAAATTATGGAACTCTTTGGATCAAAAATTCCAAACTGCTATGAAGATTGCTGAAGAATCCAAAGAGAAAAATAGCAGAAGGTGAAAAGAAGTTAAACGTGCCTACTAGAAAGGTAAGGGCAAAGTTGCTGCAATAGAAGAAGTTGTGGAGATAGACTCCGAAGATGATACTAGTTGTGACATTTGTCAATATGAACATTCGAAGGGATGTTGCCTTATAGTGTCAAACTTACAAGAGTCTAGGATGTACACATTGAATTTGCAACTAGCAAGGAAGCAAGCACCTAGATGATTACCTTATTCTTAAGGTAATCCAAGGCAATTCCACCAGCATCAACAAGCTTATTATCTAAGCAAAGCTCCACCACAACCATATGAGCAATACCAACAATGGCATTAAACACAATCATGGGGAATGTCATTGCCAAGATAGCAATACCCTTATAAGCAACTAGATCCATACAAGTAATATGTTCAGCAACCCATCTCTCCAAGAAGTTCTACAAGCCAGGCCTCATTTTAGCATCACTATTACCCTCCAGAGTACCATCAAACATATTCACCATCTACTCAAGAGGAGAACCCATATCCATACCATCCTCTACATCCATCTACACACATCCCTCTACCCTTGATCTAGTTACCTCCTACTTTGTCCATGTAGGATGAAATTCCCTCACAACTGTAGCAACGAAATGCTAAAAGGGTTGTACATTCACAATTGGCC
This sequence comes from Gnetum montanum, assembly GCA_015680685.1. Classification (NCBI taxonomy): domain Eukaryota; kingdom Viridiplantae; phylum Streptophyta; class Gnetopsida; order Gnetales; family Gnetaceae; genus Gnetum; species Gnetum montanum. Next base: position 319,305 of record MNCI01023354.1, on the reverse strand, counting down.
TTCCAGCCAAGTGGTTCAAATAATCATTCTAGGAAATGATCCTTCTTCTAACCCAACAGTCCTCACAAACCCTCACAACCTATTACAACTAGTTGCCCTACATCTCCAACACCCTCATCCTCTACATCAAATACATTCAAGTACCCTTCAAACCAAGTGCCACCTTAGGTGTGCACTATAATGATAATTCATGTTATTTTTGATTGCATCAAGGCTGGCAATCTTCCCACAAAAAGATCTGACCTAGGAAATCCTCTCATTTACTTACAGATTACTGGACATGAGCCATGCAAGGCTCTTCTTAATTTTGGTTCTAATGTTAATTTCATCTCCCATGACATGTACAAAGCCTGGAACCTACCACCTCTCAAGAAGAGCAATATCCATTTAGAATTGGTAGACCAATCAATCACTATTCCTTTAGGATTAGTGGAAGACATTGTGACCGCAGTTTGGGGGTGCTCCTATCCTACCAATTTTCTAGTAATTAGCATTAAAAACTACAAAGGTGACTTCCCCAACATTATGGAAAAGACTTGGTTAAGCACAATAGATACACATATGGGTATAAGGGACCTATCCTTGGAAATCTCCAAGGAAACTGAATTTGGATGATTAGAGAAGAAATGTGTTCCATGCATCATGTACAGTGATAGTGGGTGTAATTGCATGTAAAAGATCTTGTCCATGAAGAGTACATTCATTAAAGCATGCAATCAGTGTGCACATGAAAAAGATATTCAAAGGTGCTTGTACATAACAACCACAAAATAGGAGGGCACCTAGTGGCTAACAGTTGCCTCTAACAATAGCACGCTATGCATGGAACCAATTGAGAGCTTGACATACACCTATGTCAAAATCATGAATGAACTTGACCAAGTTCATCACCAACTCTTTGACGATGAAGAAAATGATGATACCTGTTAAGGAGAGTTGGAAATCCCTGATAATTCCAAGCAAGAACCCCTAGAGTTAAAAACTCTACTGGCTAGCATGGAATACGCATTTTTAAATAATGGTAAGCTGGTCATAATCAATGCAAATTTTGCTCCAAAATAAAAAGGCACAAGTTGTTGCAGGTTGTCAACAAGTCGCTAACAACCTTTGCTTGGTCATTTACTAAACTAATAGGAATCAATCCAAGGATATGCCAACATCACATCTACACTGACCCAACCATGAAGCCAAGAAGGTAACTGTAAAGGCATATAGACTCTAAATTGAAGTAGATCATCAAGGAGGAAATAAAACAACTCCTCAAGGTAGGGTTCATCTATCCTATCGCAAATAGTGAGTGGGTTAGCCCACTCATACTTGTGCCAAAGAAAGGTGGCAAGTGGCAAGTCTCCATCAACTTTACGCTAGTAAATATGGTAACATTTAAAGATCATTTTCCATTTCCATTTGTGGATAAAGTGTTGAACACCATATTTGTACATTGCTATTATAGCTTCTTAGATGATTATAGTGGCTATAACCAAATCCAAATTGCATCAGAAAATCAGGCCATAATAACATTCACAAGATCCTAGGGGACTTTTGCATATTGTAAGATGTCATTTGGTCTATGCAATGCCCTTGCAACATTCCAACACCTGGTCCTAAGTATTTTCCAATAGTAGATTGGTAGAAGCATATAAGTCTTTATGGATGATTTTTCTACCTATGAGGCTACATTTGAGCAAGCCTTGGATTACCTTGAGTAGGTATTGAAAAGATGTGTTGAAACAAACCTTAGGCTCAATTAGCATAAAAGCCATCTCATGGTCTAGGAAGGCATAGTATTGGGGCACAAAATTACTCAAGTAGGGATTGAGGTAGACCCAGAAAATATAAGGATCATCCAAGGAATTACATGCCAACCAGAGATAATCAAAGATGTTAGATCATTCCTTGGACACATTGGCTGCTACTAGTGTTTCAGAGAGAATTTCTCTAATATTGCAAAGTCATTGGTCGAGCTTACAAAGAAAGATGCTCCATTTATTTAGACCAAGAAGTGCGAACATGCATTCCAACTACTAAAGGAGAAACTCATAGAAACTCCAATTTTATAGGCACTAGACTAGTCCAACCATTCCGTATCATGATAGATGCATGTAATTATGTCTTGGGAGCTTTTTTTTACAAAATTAGATAATAAAAAATGTCCATATTACATCCACAGCATTGTGGATGCATAATTGAATTACATCACAACTGAAAAAGAACTAATGAAAATGGTATATGCTCTCAACAAGTTTAGGCACTATATGCTTGATTACAAGGTGTTTGTGCACATAGACCATAGTGCCATCTGCTTCTTAATGAATAAGTCAATAGTGATCCCCCATATCATACAGTAGCTCATGATCTTGTAGGAATTCAATCTTACAGTGGTAGATTGAAAAGGAACTAAGAATATGATCGCTGACCATCTCTCTCAGTTAAGATGGGATAATAAAGAGAAGGAAAGTTCACTCTCTGATCAATTTCCAGATGAACTCCTCTTTACAGGAGTAATGAATGACCAAATGCCCACAAAAACAAAATGGTATGATGGCATCCTCACTTACCTTCTCACTTAGGAGATGCCATAAGATTTGGACTTTAAGAAGAAGTAATAGTTTCTTCATTAGGCAAAGTACTTCATGGAAATCAACGGACACCTTTACAAGGTGTGCATCAATGGCCTAGTTCATTCATGTGTCCTTGATGTAGATCAACTACACATTCTTCAGGATGCTCACAAAGGCCCTTGTGGAGGCCACTATGTAGGAAGATGCACAGCCATAAAAATCTTGATGGCAAGATACTACTAGCCTGTTATCCTCAAGGATGCCCACCAATTTGTGTAATCTTGTGAATGTTCTCAACAAGAATGGTGGGATGACTGCATGAATGGAGAGTCCTCAACAATGGGTTCCATCATGCTCATGTCCAATGAAAAGGCATACATCATTGTAGCAGTCAACTACTACTCCAAATGGGTAGAAGTAGCAATCATCACCAATTGTACATCATCCACTACTGTTAGATTTGTATAACAACATGTTGTAAACAAGTTTGGGGTGACACATGGACTAATTTCTAACTATGGAACTCATTTTACAAGTGCCACGTTTAGAAAAATAATGCAACGCTTGGGGGTTGAACATAAATTAACAACACCCTATCACCCCCAAGCCAACGGTCAAGCAGAGGTAACTAATTAGGAGATTACAAAGATCCTAACAAAGACCATAAGCAAATATAGGAGAGATTGGAGCACAAAACTCACCAATGCCCTATGGGCCTACTGCTCAACATGGAAACTCCCTATTGGCTACTCTTCTAATGAGTTAGTGTATGGAAAACTTTCAACACTTCCAATTCAATCCAAGCTCTGTACACTCTCAACAGCCTGTGACCTTAATCTTGATTTAAGTTTATCCCAAAAATAAAGATTGATCAACCTCCATGTGCTAGATGAAAATAAATTGGTGGCCCTATCTTTGAATGAAGTACACAAGGCATTCAACAAGTAATGACATGACCAAATAATACGAAAAGTGAAATTTCAACCAAGAGATAGGGTTCTTTACTGGAATCCCACACATGCACTTCAAAAAACAAAATTTCAAATATTGTGCAAAGGACCTTATATAATTACTGAAACCTTTCCTTATGGGGCCATGACCATATACAAACCTGAAAGCCTAAATAAAAAGTAGTTGGTCAACTTGCAACAAGTGAAGCTTTTCCTAGAACTAAGACAAGCCAGTGCAACAAATACCTCAATGGATGGACAATCACATTCAATTTTTTAAATCTCCTCCTTCCAACTCAATCATGGGGGAGATGGCCATCCATGCTAATCATCCATATGACTCCTTAGTTTTTCTAATTTTTATTTTCCAACATTTTTAATTTGGCACTCTATTTATTTTACAACTTTTTGATTTTTAAAATTTTTCTTATTTTTACATCATTTTTTTCTTTTACACCATTATTAGTACATTTGAATCTTTATTGGATATTTTATACTTTCTTATATATTTTACCTTGTTTTATTTAAGTGTGGTTTTCAAATTTTTGCTAATAAAAGTGCTTTATTGCCAATAGGACATAGTGGTGTTGTAGTTGTTACTAATGGTGGTTTGTGCTTTATGATTGGTTTGCTAATGTCTAGTTTCTATTTTTGAATTTTTGTACTAATGGCTTAGTCATGGTTTCTTTTTCATGGAATAGGCAGTAAGTCCATGACATCCACCCATCCATAAAGTCTATGGTTTTCCTTATTTTGGAAGTTTGAGGTTCCTTTTATTAAATTAACTTTTAATAAATTTGTGACTTGGGTAGTTTCCAAAATTGGGAAGGATTCAAAGGTTTGAATAGGGTGTGACTTCAAGGGAACTCAATATTCTTTGTACTTTTCTACTTACTTGAGTGCTTAAGTGTTTTTCATGGACTTATTTATTGTTCCATTTTCCACTAATAGGAAGTCAAATAAAGTCTTTGCATAGTGTTGTTACCATCTAAAAATCCAAAAAACAAAAAAAAAAAAAACAAAAAAAACATTATGGGAATTCAACGCACACCTCTTAGACAAATAAATGGGCTACAACCTCTAGTTATGGGACTAGAAAGACATGTATCCATGCCTAAAGGTCTCCTCTAACTAAGGCCCTTTCTCTTGCTTCCTACTTTTCTTTTCTTCTCTTTATGGAATAATGGTTATTTTGTGGGAGCACTCTTGTGTCTTAAGGAGGTGGATCAATATTGAAGTGGTGATGCAAAGTCACTGAAAGAGGTTGGTTTTGGTCTAGACTAAGGATGAATTTTTAGGTCATTTTAAACATAAACTCCACAAGGGACTTCCTATGACCTCAATGTGGAATTCCATTCCACCTTTTCCATCATCCATTTATGTTGTCCATAATCCACCTCACTATCGGTGTCCATGTTCTTGATTCCATGCCTTGGTCTGACATATTTGAATTCTTTGGTAGAATCTTCCAAATTTTGGTCCTTAATTTTTATCGACCATTAATCACCTTTGGGGCCCACAGACTCCTTAGTTTAAGGTTATACAAGGGTAAAAAGGGCATGTACCTACTATGGAAAGGACCCACTTGCATATCCCTTGGTTGGATTCATTAAGTACCTTATCCCTAGGCATTCTCGCAACCAGAATCTTTTGTATACCCATCTTCTACATCAGAACATGTGCTCCTTCACATATTTTGTTGATTAAATACATTCTCCATCAAATTTTTAAATTTTTGAGGTTTCAAAGATCCTCTTCAATGATTTTATCATATTCTTAGCTTTTCTAGGATTCTACGGACCCTAATTTTATTGAAAAATTCATTATATTTTTTGAGATATTGATGTTTGAAAATTTTGGTTGATGGGTAAGGCCTTGTTGACAAAGCAGACCCATATATGAGGCCCCATATACGAGGCCTTGTCAATGAAGTAGACCCATATACGGGACCCCATTGACATCAATCAAAAATAGTATAAATAGATGTGACCCCACTTAGAAAATTTTACATTTTTTCACAAATGCCAAAGGATTTTTTCAATTTTTCTAAGCCCAAAACCTTTCAAAGCCCATAGCTTATCAACCGTCTATCCAAATCACTCTGTTCTTCAACCCTGTAGCTACCAAAGGTAAGCTCTTCATCATGGAGACCACAAATGTACTATTATTAACAAACAATTTTTTGTGATTTTTTCTAACTCTTGCAAAGGTTTAACTGAAAAATCAACTATTAAACACTAAATTACAAGAGTTAAACCTTTCCAATGAGCTCTGGTGATAATTATAATAAATAAATAATAAAATAATTAATCTACCATGGCCCAACCTTAGCTAAGTATAACTAACTAATTAACAAGAAAAGGTACTCAAAACTTTAACTTACACATTACATCTACTAATTCATGGATGTGTTGTGACCGCAAATGGCACCAAAAGGAAAGCACACATAGGAAGCAGGGCCATCCCAACCAAGGTAGAAATAGACTAGAATGGGAAGAGGCCAAGAATAGCCATAGGAAGAACTACTCGCAACCCATGCCATAGGTCCTCTTAGGGAGGAGGCAAAAGTGGAATCTATCAGACAAATTCTAGAACTAATAGTAGTAGCAGCAATAAAAGACTCCCATCGAGATGATGCACCTACACAACTAGAAAACCTTGAGGTGACCTTAACAAAGGCCTGCCTAAATCAATTCAAATCAAGGAAGGTTGAAAAATTGATGCTCCAGGAGTTAAACTTTGGGCCTTTCCTAGAGCATGCACCAAGAAAAGTGAAGGACCAACTGAAGGCCTCTCCCATGTGGCCAATCATCACTTCCATTGGGAAGTGGTACATGGGAGAGACTTTTGTATTCTAGAATAGTAGGCAACTTGGACGAATAGTGAAGATCTAGGACATCTCAGTGTCCTACTCAGTGAAGGCCATTGCTATGGTGCTTGGGTTGCACAAAATAAGGATGAACCTTACTGAGATCCCAATGCAGGTGAATCCCAGTATCAAGAAAGAATAGATGCAACAATGCTATGGTGTCTATCGCAAGGAGTTTGGCACACTTACACCAATAGAGAGAATTTATTACAAGATTGTGACCTTCCACATCAATCCCATAGTGAGGACATGCAAAATCACTACATTCTCTACTCAAGCATGCACCACTTTGAGTGGGAGATTCCCAATCAATCTTCTACAGGTGATCTATCTAGAGATGGAGAAGCACTTTAAAGAAAATGAACGCAAAAGGAAGGCACTCCCCTTTTCATGCCTCATCAAAACACTCTATCAAAGGGGAGGGATAGTCCATTACATCAATAATAATGTCATAACTGTTCCAACTACTAACTGGGTGGAAATGATGAAGGATAAAATGCCTACAACTACAATTCAAGAAGAGGATCAGTGATAACCACCACCACCTACCATTCAAACAATAGTTCCAAACATAGTTGCAACTACCTAATAGTTGTGTGAATATAGAGAATGGCTCTTGAGTGAACAAGAGAAAAGAGTAGGCACAATTGTGGAGACTCATTCATCTATAGACCAGTCATGAATCACCTTAATGAGGTGTTCCAAATAATTAGTTTGATGGGTGAGGGTGGATCCATTTTCTTAGCCTAAAGAATAGAACTACCTATGAGGTTGAATCCAAGTGCCAGAAAGGTCATAGTATCTCTTACAGAATAAAAATCACTCCCATAAATCTCTAGGAATGTTGTGACCTTCTCAATGCACTTGGAGGAGGATGAAGCGATAACTATACTAGTGATGCAACACCAAGGGTAGAAGATAGCAATCAAAGTGGTCACTAATCATCTTTCCAAGACTCTCAACACGCCTGTAGTGTCTATACTAGACATCATTATACTCAAAGATATGTAGACATCTATAGGAACTACGAGCAACAAAATAAGTGCAGTGCAACATGAGGAACTATTGGACTGACTAGTGGGAACTAGGCAACTGCTTCTAGATGTCTTTGACCTTCCAGCAAACAACACTACAACCTAGTCAAAGCTACCGGAGGCAAGGAGTAAGAACATTATATTAGAGGGGCAACTTGAAATAGGCAAGGAGTGAAATGAACATTTGGTTGTAAGAGTCGTTGAACTGAGATCCTAGATTGTTGATCTCACATTTCTCAACCCAGCACTAACAAAAGATGAAGCTATGCAACAGCTTCAGACTAAGCTCAAAGGGGTTAGAGGTGTAATGGAGATGACGGTGTTCTAAAAATCCTTAGTAGAGGCCACACAACATACCATTCGAAAGGCCTTGGATCAAACCTGCTAGGAGAACATCTAGCTAACCATAGAGAACCATCACTTACAACTTACAAAATGTTGATATGCATAAGCAACAATTAATAGATTTCTTCCAACAACAGTAGGAGCAACTAGCCAAAGCAAACATAGAGTTGAGGAGATTGGAAATAGAGAATAAGAATCTCTCCATGGAGGAGGTGCACACCCTTCACCAAAAGACTACAATTGAGGTAGCCGCCTAGAAATCTAAAGCTCTCAAATTTGAGAAAGATAAAGATCATTACAAAGAGAAAGTTAGTCTACAAAAAAGTAAATGAAAAAAATATCCAAAAGGTGAAGGCTAAAGCAAATGAAGCCCTCTAGCAACTCCAACAAAAAAGGAAATTTTGGCAACCCATCGTTGATGGGATAGACAACTACAACAAAGCAGATTTTTGCATAAAGGAGTTGCAAATCAAGGAGATGGCAAAGTATATGGAGCTTACCAATCTTTGTTATGAAAATCTAGGCTAGATTAGAGTTGGAGAAGTAGATGGCTAGCTCATACTTACTGTACAAGGCAGAGTTCAAGCACCAAAAGGACAATAAAGATAAGCTTGTGGTAGCTAATGTTGAACTCGAGGTTCTCAGGGCATGATTCATGGACCAACAATCAACTGCCAAGAACCTGGATAAGAGGATGAATAATTACTAGGAGTTACAAAATGCAATTAGGACATTTGACATCAAACATAAATAGTTTGTTGCCTAGTTTATCAATGTAAAGGAGATTTTCCTAATCATGCTCTATCCATGGGATGTCCCCATTCCAACCCACATTAGTGAAGCGGCATGGATCATGAATGATGTAATGACTAAAAACATCCATGGCTAGAATCACTGAGGGGTCAACAGACGCACAACCTTAACACCACCTTCGTGTGAGGGCCTTGCTAGAAACGAAGACAGAGCACCCTAAACGGTCTTGTCGATCGAATAAGGACTTTGTTGGTTGCAACCAGGGTAGTGGGTACAACCGAGGGCTGGCATGGTTAACTAAAATGCAAATGCAAACAATATGTAATATAGTGTGAAAACACATGAAAAAGTGTAGAAAGATGCAAAAAAATGCAAGAAAATGCTAGAGATAGGAGAGAGAAATGAAACACCACCCCAAATGGAAGCGTAGTTAACTCCAAAAAGGTCTCAGAAGGTACATAGTGTACAACAAGCATAGTGGAAGCGCAATCACAGTCTTGGTGTTATCAACCCATGAAGTGTGGTGCTCATTGTGATGACCCGTGCCTACCAAGTTAGTTGTTGTAGTGTACTGTGCGATGTTCTATAGGGCTACAATGGGGCTGCAGTGGGTCATGATGTACAACTTTGCCTCTCTATTAACATGGTGCGCTTTGGGTCTTGTTCACCCATGGAGCTAAGTGCCAAGATGCCAAAATGCCAAATGCCAAGTGCTTAAAAATGCTCACATCTAAGGAATGCCAACTAGTTGGGAATGCCAATAGTTGAGGAATGCCAACCATTGGGGAATGCCAACCGTTAAAACATTGGAAGTCCAAGGGTATTTATAGCACTAGGGTTAGCGCAAAACATGGATCGAGTGCCACGTGGCAATGTGGTAGGTGGAACTACGACAAAAATTCAGAAAATTTTTTAAGTATGGAGGTGACCAAAAAATTTTCTAACTCTAGTTGCTATGCTCTAGAGCATAGGTACAATTTGGGACAAACGGGAAGTGTAGGAGAAATGCAAATTGCTGATCTTGCTTACCAGAGGAGTGCTAGAGCCAAGATGAAGGTTGATGCTGAGCTCTAGAGGCTTTTGGAGGCTATTAGAGGCTTCTCTATAGTGCTACACTGGCTACACTCTAAAGTGTAACACAACACTTAGAAAAATTTTGAATTTGATGTCCAGCACTAGCTACACTTGCTATGCTCTAAAGCATAGTAGGGATACTTAGAAAAAACTTCACACAAATTCGATCTTCTTCCATAATATGCTAGCTACGCTTGGGAGCATAGCACCAACACTTAGAAGAATTTGTCAAGTTTTAACACTTAGATATATTTGTAATTGCAATGCTGAAGCCTGAAATTGGTGGTGTTTTATTGGCCCCTCTTTGTTGATGTTTAGAGGAGTAGCTCGAGAGACATCAACAAAGAATTGCAAAACACCAAAACAGACATGGCACCAACATCACGCGTTGGTACGTGATCAAATGAAGCTTCATCATGCTCAAGAGTGCTAAGGGAATAAGGATATGTTGGGGCAAAGTGTATAGGTAATGTGCTAGGGAGATGAAATGTAAGCAAAGGAAATAAAATGCAAACAATGTATCCTAATGCAAGATGTGAAGTCAGCATAGCTGACAATAACCATGGCATGAAGTGGTTTGCCCTTAAAATGTTGACCTCTCATTAGAGTGCTCCTGAGAGAGTCAAAGTTGATCCCAAGCTGGGTTGATTGTGAAACTACAGCATTGTTAATTTGCTTAAGGATGTGCTTTTTTCCATTTTTCTTTTCTTTTTCTTTTTTTTTCTTTTTTTTTTTTACTTTTTTTCATTTTTTACTTTTTTTTGTTACTTTGCTTTGCTGCAAGGTGAAGCTTCATTAGGTTTGGCTTACTGTTGAATGCTAGCTACAAGATATGGGTCATCGAGTAGATGGGCTTTGCTTTGATGCAACTACATCACGTCTATAGGGTAGATGTTTCCTCCCCAAGATGAGTTGCATTACATCCACTTAGGCCTTGACCAGCCAACAGAGGCTCCCCACGAGACGAGTTGTGTTACGTCCACCTTGGGTTCTACGATTGACGTGAGGAGAATGCCATGTGCATCACAATGCGTATGCATCAAAGGGATGTGCAATCATGAGTATGTAGGGGATCAGAGGCTATTGGGATGAAGGAGTGGACATGCGTGAACTGTAATGGGATGAGGTGGATGTGCACTCTTAAGTGGCTTAACTAGTCTAATCATGCACATCGGAGCAATGTGGTGACTTGTTGCTACAATGAGATGCATCTTTGCATGATCACCTCTAAGGCTTCATCCTACAAACACAACTCCAAGAAGGCAAGAAAACTACAAAACATAAGCTGCAAATGCAAATGCTAGATGTGAAGATGTTGCAAGTGTTGGATGCAAAGATGCTACAAATGTGTCAAATGTTATGCCAGTTGCAAGTGCTCAAGAAGCCAATGAAAGTGCCAGGGCAATGATGCTGTGAGTTCTCCAAAGGTTGCACTAATGGTAGGTGCTCCAAAAGATCAATAGAATGATGAGAGGTGATGATGCTGCAACTGCCCTAAGGGTTTCACCAATGGCAGGTGCTCTAACTAATCAGCAACATGCTAGTTTAAAGTCCTCACAGACCATGATCCCAGTTTAAGGTCCTAGCAGATTGTGATATGCTAGTTTATAGTCCTAGTAGACTATTCGATGCCAGTTTATAGTCATAGAAAACTACTACAATTTATAGTCATAGCAGATTGTCTGTGTCAGTTTTTTGCATCATGGTAGATGAGCACCTAGCTTGCTTATGTGAGATGCAATGCTACATGTGTAGTCATGTTGTGTGCCTACAAGATCCTACAAAAATTAACTAGAAAATTAACATCAAGCAACAACTATGTAACAAAGTTCATATGCACAAATGAAAGGAAGGCAATGCAAAAAGCAATCCTTTTAGGTTGTTCTCGGTCATGGGCTAGTTTAAGGCCTTTTCGAGCCATGTGTTTTTATAGTTTTATGATTTTTTTTATTTTTATGTATTTTTTGATGTTTTTCAAATGCAATGCATAAGCTAAGTGGATGGATGCGTAAACAAAGTAGAAATACATAAATAAAGCAAATCAGTGTGTAAACTAGGTAAGCAGGTGAAATGTAAATGTATGAACAAATGCAACGCAAGCAAAAACCAAAAATGCATGGCTCGTGAAGGCAAGGGGTAAGCAAGCAAAGTCTTAGTCACATAGTTGCTTCTTAACCAAGCATGGATTAGGGGGTGTACAAGGTTTAGGGTCCTTTTGAAGGTTGTTGGCTTCAACCACTTGTTCGGGTGTGTTAGCCTTAGGCATTGCATTAGTTGTCGTAGGTGTACCACCAAGAAACTCCACCTCTGACACTTGCTCAATGTCTATGTTGTGGATAGCCATAGGGGGGGACATTATCACCATGGATGATAACTTGACCACCTTCGTATGGAAGCTGGACTTTTTGGTGGATGGGAGAGGAGATAGCCCATAGTTGGGCTAGCCAAGGCCTATCCAAGATCAGGTTGAAGCCTAGCATCTCCTCTATGATAGTGAAATATGCATTAGTGGGGAATTGGCCTCCTACTACAAAAGCTAAGTTGATTATACCCTTAATAGTGACATGTGATCCATTGAAGGACTTTAGACACATAGTTTTGGTTGGCTTGATTTCATATGCTAGGCCTAGCTTATTGATGACGAAGTATAGGACTACATTGTTGTTGCACCATCATCAACATGCACTCTGTGGATGGTGCACTATCCAACACATATGCTAATGGACAATGGAGCTGTAGTGACCTCCCCTTGTTCGGGGTTGACCTTGATTGCATCGTCATGAAACGCTAGGGATTTTGAAGCAATTCCTATGGTGCAAGGGGTAACATCGTTGCATGGATGGTGTTCTCATCTGCAAGGATGTCCTCCATAATAGGAATGAAGGCCAACGCTTAGTAGTATATGAGGTCATGACCAGGTCGTACAAGCTCAATGTTGTGTTCTTTTGCTTTAGTGTTTGTTTTACCTAGGTTAGTGTAGCTACAAAGTCCGTGTTGTTAGTCGTTGTGTTGGCCTTGATTTCCTCCATGTGGCTTGAGAGATAGATCCCTCATGAAGGGGGCTTTAGCTTGGGTTGCTTGGCCTACTTGGGAGCAACAATCTTAGTGTTTGGTTATTTTTTGTTGGTTATGGCCTTTTTCTGGCCATAGAGGTTGTGAGGCACTCATTCGTCCTCTTATGTTGTCATTTGGTAGGCTTACTTGGGTTACTAATGGGGTCAGCCCTTGAAGGAGGAGGAACCAAGATGTTGCCCACTATTGGGCTTCAGGTAGGTTAGGGGCCATCACACTGTGGCATCCTTATGACAAACAATGATTTAGGAGTTGTTGTAGGGCTAACTTGTTGTGGTACATTGATGATGAAAGGTTGCTTAGTGGTTGTTCTTGCTACGTCATGCCAGTTTAACATCTTAGCGGATGGTTGGTTTGGTTGCTAGTTTAACGTCTTAGCAAACGATTATTGTGGGACCTTGACCAAAAAGGGTGTTGTGGGTGCTCAAGGTGGCACTTTGATAACAAAGAGGGGCCTCTTGCTTATGGAGGCCACAAGGATCCTTACCTTGCTACGAGGCACACAAATCGCAAAAGGTTGTTGCACAAGTTTAGACTTGCCACCTATGCTGATAGAGTTTATGATGTAGGGGGTGTCATCTACGTTGGATTGGCTCACTACATCAAGCACCAGTTGGCCCCATTCTATCATTCTTTCTAGATCATTCTGCAAAGTGCGATAATTACTGTATTGTGACCAAACATCTGGGGGTAATGACAGTATTGGTCTAGCTTGAAATGTTGTGGGACCAAGGGCTTGTTTAGTACTACTGAGGTGGCTTTCCTTAGTAGTTCGTAATACTTCTCATGTTTTTGATGGGAAATCTCTAATACGTGTTTGTATTGGATTCACCTAGCTTTTAAGAGTTGCTCCAGTAGTTCAGAGGGTTCCATCAGTGCTAGTGTTTACTTTGCGCGATCCTTGCACTCAAAGTTTGGCTTTGGGGTGGCCCCTATTGATGTAGGTGAGTTAGCACTAGAGTTGGAAACTTTGTGAGCTAGGGCCTTGGGCTACTTAGTCATCGGGCCTTCATTGGTTGCTTTTGTGCTTGCAGCCACTATTTTCACTATTTCATTTTACTTGCACACATGTTGATTTTTGTAGGCCATGTAGGTCAGGTCATTACTAGCTTAGGTTGCCTTTTCTATGCCTTTCATTTGGGCAAAGGCTTGAATGAGAGACTTCAAGGCTAAGTAATATAGTTTGGACTTGATAAAGTCATTCATTACACCCTTGAAGATGGCTAGTAGGTGCATCTCTGCTAGGAGTTCACGCATTTCGCTCAATGCGACATTCCAACATTGGAGGAATTTTGGCACAAGCTCTAAGGGTCCCTGCTTAACCTGCATGAGTTGGTCAAGGGTTGCTTCAAGCTTTATGTTGTACCTGAAGTGTGTCACAGACTAGCTTATGAGATCCTCTAAAGAAGAGATTGAGGCCTTAAGTAGCATGTGCTACCAATCTAAGGCCTTGCCAGTGAGTGACATGAGGAACATGCGCATGATGGTGTGTGGCCAAGCTTAAAGGAGTAGGCACTTAGATCAAAATGTGACCAAGTGTGCAGTGGGGTCTTCTTCACCATTGTATTTGGTGAGTTGATGTAGTTGGACCCCAGTCGGGAGAGTTAAGGATGGGACCGTAGCACTTATGAGGTCATCTTGGTAGAAGTCCACCACCTTAATGGTTCTAGAGGAGGCAACTTTATGTTGGTTGATCTCCTCCGTCAAACATTGGATCAACTTAAATGCCTGATCCAAGCTTAGGGATGTGCCAGTCGATTACACTGGCTGGGCTTGTGTTGGTTGCATAGCATAGGATTGGATTGTTGATTGCAGAGTTTGCCAGTTTAATGTTGTAGCAGACAATCATTGTTAGTTTAATGTCATAGTGGATGGCCATTGCTAGTTTAACATCGTAGCAAATAGTCATTGCCAGTTTAATGTCATAGTTAATGAGTTTAGTTTATGCATCGGCTGAGCAATGGGGGTGATGACCAAGGTAGGCCACACACGAGTGGGTTGGACGAACGCTATGGGCACTAATGAGACAAGTGAGACATGGGATGCCTAAGTCATCTGGGACTAGGAGGTGGTCCTTGCATGAGCATAGGGTTGGGCAAATGCAATGGTCGCTTACAAGGAAGGCTAAATTTCTCATGGTCCATCTTGGAAGATAGTGTAGAGGGGGCTCTCGTATTCAGAGTAAGCCTCGAACTCATCTTATTCCTCCTATGAGGCTTCCTCATAGGTTGTCCCTACATCATGCTTGTTTGCATGAATGAGTTGGGACAATATTTGATGGTAGGACTTCATGAGTCGGATTATTTTAAATAAGGAGGGATTGTACTCCCATCTGTCCCATTGGACTTGTTCATAATCTTGTTTTGACTCTAGGTCGAGGTGATCCACTTGTAATCCTACTTGGATTTTGGCACAAACAAAATTGTATTTTTTGTGGCTTAGTGTAGAACACTTTGGGTGGATTGTGGTGTGAAATATGTTAGACACCAATATGGAAGGTTGATCTAGATTCACGTTCATACAGCAGGTTATGAGAGTTATTGTTTGGCAAAAACGACTAACTCTGAAAACTGTAAAAAAATGACTAAGTCTACTGGTAGCAGAAAAATGGCTAAAAATGTAGAAAAATGGCTAAGTGTAAAAATGCAAGCTAAGTATGGAAACTGCAAAAAATTGACTAAGTATAAAACTACAAAAAATTGGACTAAGTATGAAAATGCAAAAAAAATGCTAAGTATGAGAATGCAAAAAAAAAATGCTAACTCTGAAAGCTACTGAAAATGGCTAACTCTAGTGCTACATTATAGGCTACTACGCTTTAAGAACTTGTTATGCTCTTCAAAACATCTAGAGTTTTGAATGCAATGGATATGTTTGGGCTTTCATCCTACGGAGCTCTAGGGGAACTGATGACTCAAACCAATCTACACCAATCGATGGTGGAGAGAGCACGTAAAACAACAATCAAAAAATGAAAAAGGAAATGGCAAGGCCCTCCTTATAGTGCCAAAACTGTAATGATCAAAAATGTCAATGGTTGGAATCACTGAGGGGTCAATGGATGCATAACCTTAACCCCACCTCCACACGAGGGCCTTGCTAGAAATAGAGACAGAGCATCCTAAACTATCTTGTCAATCGAATAGGGACTTTACTAATTACAACTAAGGCAATGGGTAAAATCAAGGGGTGGCATTGTTAGCCAAAATGCAAATGCAAAAAATGCATAGTACAACGTGATGATGCATGAAAAAGTGAATAAAGATGCAAAAAAATGCTAGAAATAGGAGAGAGAAATGAAACACCACCCCAAATGGGAGCATAGTTAACTCCAAAAAGGTCTCAGAAGGTACACAATGTACAACAGGTGCAGTGGAAGCACAGTCACAATCTTTGTGGTGTCAAGCTGTGAAGTATGGCATTCACCATGATGAACCATGCCTGCTGGGTTGGTCGTTGCAGTGTATCATGCAGTGTTCTACAAGGCTACAATGGAGCTGTAGTGGGCTGTGATGTGCAACTCTACCTCTTTGTCAACGTGGTGTGCTCTAAGTCTCGTTCACTCATGGAGTTAAGTGCCAAGATGCTAAAACGTCAAATGCTAAGTACTTAAAAATGCTTACATCCAAGGAATGCCAACTAGTTGGCAATACCAATAATCGAGGAATGCCAACTATCGAGGAATGCCAACAGTCAAAGAATGCCAACTTTCGGGTAATGCCAACTGTCGAGAAATGTCAATAGTCAGGGAATGCTAACAGTCGAGGAATGTTAATAGTCGAGGAATGCCAATCATCGAGGAATGACAATCATTAAAATGTTGGGGATCCAAGGGTATTTCTAGCACTAGGGCTAGTGCAAAACACAAATCAAGTGCCACATGGTAGTGCAGTAGGTGGAACTATGAGAAAAATTTAGAAAATTTTCTAAGTTTGGAGGTGACCAGAAAATTTTCTAACTCTAGTTGCTACGCTCTAGAGCATAGGTACAATTTGGGACAAACAGGGAGTGCAAGAGAAATGCAAATTGTTGATCTTACTTATTGGAGGAGTGTTGGAGCCAAGGTGAAGGTTGATGCTGATCTCTGGAGGCTTTTGGAGGCTGTTAGAGGCTTCTCTATAGTGCTATGCTAACTATGCTCTAGAGCATAACCCAACACTTAGACAAATTTTGAATTTGATGTCCAACATTAGCTATGCTTGCTACACTTTAGAGTGTAGCATGGATACTTAGAAAAAACTTGGCAAAAATTCATTCTTCTTCCATGCTATGCTAGCTACGCTCAGAAGTGTAGCACCTACACATAGAAGAATTTTCCAAGTTTTGACACTTAGACAAATTTGCAGTTGCGATGCTAAAGCCTAAAATTGGTGGTGTTTCAAAAGATCCCCAGAGTAAGGAGGAGAAGATGAAGGCATTGCTTAATGTCTTTTGCCTTCCACTAGAGGTTGCAACTACAATAAGATAGCCCCACTACACGTGCCTAGAGCTAGTGAAGGTCCTTCAGAGCCTCAAGAGCCACCATCGCCTGGGACTGTCTGATCTTCACCACCGTCTTCATGTTGTTAGAGGATGTGCTGTTCAAATTTTTGTAGTCACATCATGGTGTTCAATTTTGTTTCATGAACACCGCAATTTTGTAATGTGTTGATCTATATAGTCAGGCACTCAATTTTTTCAAGTCAATATATTTTGTTTTCTTAAGAGTCAATAAATAATCCCATAACTTCCCAATTTTGTAAAAGAACTTGAGGATGAGTTTTCATTTAGTCGTGGGGGTATGATGAAGCATCAATGTGCCACATTGATGGACCCCATTGATGTGGCCTCATTGATGGGGCTTTGTTTACTTGGTGTTGCCCCATTAATGGGGCCACATTGATGTAATGTTTACTACATTGATGGGGCTCCATTGACGTAGTACTATAGCAAAAACTATAAATATGAGCATCCAACCATGTTTATGGACATTAAATTCATAGTAGTAGTCGAACTCTTGCAATTTTTACATTTGAAAGTCAAATATTTCTCTCAAGTGCCCGCAGCAAGAGTCATTGAGTGTACGGATCTTTATTCGAGCATTGTTATACCTTAGCATGACAAAGTGTATGGCAATAAAGATGAGCTTCTTGATAAACCTTGTAGCATTATGGATAATCTAGATATTTATTTATGCATTTAATGCTTTCAGTGAATTATTTAATGTTTTCTAGTAATTAAGCTAATTAAGTGAGATAAGCTAGATAGATTAAATACATAAGTACGACCACTTCAAGCATAACACGTATTCGCTTGGTAATCCTAGTAGCATTATTGCTTGGTGTAGCCAGTAGTGTAGTGCTTGGTAACCCAGTAGTGGATACATGGGTTTAGGACATGTATGGAAAGTGGGAATGGATGCTTATTATGTTAGGATTAGTTAAAGATTAGTTAGTTAGTTAAATTAAATTAGTTATTAAATTACTCTATCTCTCTCTTCAAGCACCAAAACCATAAAACATACCTCGATTACTCTTAACCATGTCATTATGCTTCACAAGTGTAATCGAGAAGATAATGAATGATCTTAGGGCAAGGATCACTTCCTAGAAGACTAGTGCACCGGAAGGTATAAAGTCCATGGAATTCGACCAAATCGTGCATGAACACTCTGTGATTCATATAGTCGGACGTAGTGGTATTCTTCAACTGCTCATCACCCAAGAAGAACCATGAGCAACTCATGCTATAGGACCTCTTAAGAAGGGTCCCAAGGTGAAATTTGTTTGTCCAATTGCAAAACAAGCAGTAGTGATAGAGTAATCCCATTAAGATGAGGCACCAACCCCATAAGCAAACATTAAGGTGACATTGACAGAATCCTACCTGAAGCAGATCAAATTAAAGAAGGTTTAGAAAATGATGCTTCAAGAGTTGAATTTTGGCTCTTTCTTGGATCAAGCATCTCAATAAGTACAAGATCATCTAAAACCTCTCCCATGTGGCCCATCATCACTTCCAGTGGGGAGTGGTATATAGGAGAGACATTCTTATTCTAGAATAATAAGCAGGCTAGTTCAATGGTCAAGATTAAGGACATCTTAGTGTCCTACTTGGTGTAGGCCATTTCAAAGGCACTTGAGTTGTTGGAAACTAAGAAGAATCTTTTTGAGATTCTAATAAAGGTAGACCCCAACATCAAGAAATAATGGTTGCAGTGGTGTTATGGCATCGACCATAAGAAGTACTGTGTGCTCACACCGATAGAGA
Organism: Gnetum montanum; assembly: GCA_015680685.1. Taxonomy (NCBI): domain Eukaryota; kingdom Viridiplantae; phylum Streptophyta; class Gnetopsida; order Gnetales; family Gnetaceae; genus Gnetum; species Gnetum montanum. The sequence goes on along the minus strand of MNCI01023354.1, from coordinate 300,398 downwards.
GAATCTACTACAAGAACGCAGCCTTTCACCTCAATCCAACAATGATCCCAAGTAAGATCATTGCCATCTCTGCCCATGTGTGTGCTACTCTAAGTTGTAGATTCCCTATTAACCTTTCATAGCTAATCTATCTTGAGATAGAAAAGAACTTCAAGGAGAATGAACATGAAAGGAAGGCACTCCCCTTTTCATGCCTCATCAGAAAACTATGTGGGAGGAGAGGGATAACCTACTATACAAATGATGATTTTTGACATGTTTCATCTACTAACTAGATGGAGATGATGAAGGATAACGTCCCTACAAAATTCATTCAAGAAGAGGAGTAGTAACCGCCACCCCTACCACCCACTTAGCAAACAGTGCTAGATATCATTGAAACTTCTCAACTATTGCACAAATTTTGAGAATGGCTCTTGAGTGAGCAAGAACAGCAAGCAAGAACAAGTGATGGTGATCCATCTGTGTATTGGCCAACGATGAGTCACCTAAATGAAGTTGCTTGAATAGTTAGCTAGATGGATGGGGGTGGACTAATCTTTTTAGCCTAGATAATGTAGTTGCTTACAAGATTGAATCCTAGCACCCAAGAGGGAACAATATTACTCTTGCAATAATAGTAATTCCCAGAAGTATCTAGGAACACTGTGACTTTTTCAATGTGCTTTGAGAAGGGCAAGGAGGTAACAGTTTTAGTGATGTAGCACTGAGGTGGTTGTTGATAGAATTGCCAAAACTCTAAACATACCTATGGTTTCTGTACTGGACATCTTTGTACTTAAAGATGTGTATACGTTCGTAGGAATAGTAAGTAGCAAGTTGAACATAGCACAACATGAACAATTACTGGACCAATTAATGGAAACTAGGCAACTGATTCTAGATGTCTTTGACCTTCTAGACAACATAACTACAACCCAGAACATCATTTTGAAAAGGCAACTTAAAACAACCAAAGAGTTAAATGAATGCTTGGCTATAGAGGTTGCTGAATTGCTAACCCTGCATTCCTCAACCCAGCATTGATAAACGATGAAACTCTTGAACAACTTCACACAAGATTGAAAGGGGTTAAGGGTAAGATGGAGATAATAGTGCTATATCAATCCTTAATAGAGGCCACTCAACATAAAATTTAGAAGGCCTTAGATTAGAACCACTAGAAGAATGTCCAGTTGATCATAGAGAATCATTGCCTATGAAATGTTGATGCACAAAAACAATAGATGGTAGATTTAATCCATCGACAATAGTAATAGCTAGCCAAAGTGAAAATTGAGCTAAGGAGATTGGCAGTAGAAAATAGAAACATCTCCATGAAGGAGGTCTATGCTCTTTGCCAAAAGACTGTAATTGAAGTAGCCACTTGGAAATTAGAGACTCTCAAATTTGAGAGAGTCAAAATTCACTACAGAGATCAAGTCAATCTACAAAAATAAATTAATGAAAAACACATCTAGTTGGTGAAGGCAAAAGTAAATGAGATCCTCCATCAACTCCATCAAGGAAGAGAAATATGGCAACCTATCATTGACGGAATAGATGCCTACAACAAAGCGGAGATCCACATGAAGGAGTTGCAGATTGAGAAAATGATAGAATACATAGAGCTCATCAATCTTTGATATGCAAATCTAGCTATGTTGACTACCAAACAGTCGTGATCTAAATTAGAGAAACAAGTGGCTAGCTTGTACTTATTGTATGAGGTAGAGTTCAAGCACCACAAGGACACCAAGAAGAATCCTGCAGTGACAAATGCAAAACTTGAGGTTCTTGATGAGCGGCGAGGTACCCCTACACTCAACCATATGAATATGAGCATTTCATGCATGATTCGATCGAACTCCGCAAACAGACTAGTTGTGGTATCTAAACATTTATTCTTAGGTCGTAGTTTACTATCTTTCCATCTAGACTAGTATTAACTTTGTCACGTATGGTTTAGTCCAAAGTGAGGTATAGGATGCACTCCTATACTAACACTACTCCTCAATACAATGGGAAATAATATTAACTAAGCTAAGAGAGATAGGGTAAGAGAGAATCTAAGCTAGCCTAAGTGCGATGAGCATCCGTTGCTCAATCATTCGTATACATCTTGGACCTCGTGCATGACTACCACTGGGATTACCAAGCGCATGGCCTAAGTACACTACTAGGTTACCAAGTAGTCACACTTAAATGCTCATGATCAAGTCATACTCATTCCACGTTTAACAGGAGTTTAGGGTGAAGAGATATTAGCTAAGAAAGTAGTAAATAACAATTAAATAAATAATTGAACTAAGTGGATGCTGCAATGATGAAGTAATCTCGATCTTTATTGCCGATCATGTGCGTGTCCAAGTACGTCACACTCAAATAAGGATGTCGTACAATTACAATCACCACACTGTAGGCATGCACTAGGAGAAAAGGGTTGAGAGAAAAGCTGGCGAAGAGACTCTACAAAACTACTTACTCAACTTGAAACTTCAAAACTTGTTTCACTAACTCTGCCTACTTCTTATTTATAGATGAGGAAGAAGGCTGCGATATCGTGTACGCAATATCATGTCTAGGTGTTTATGACTCATCATACCCCCATGACTGAATAAAAACTCATCCTTGAGTTAAAGTGAGAACAAGCTCCATTGATTACATAGTGGATAGGTATGGGATTATTGACTGACGAGAATGGGTTCATGTTGTAGTATGGAATCAAAACAAAATTGAGACACAACACAGAGAATGCAAAAGAAAATCCTACAGCTACAAAATTGATGGAACTCATGTAGTTCCTGGTGGCGGTGGCTCCTCCATGGGTGCTTTTCCCTTGTCTTATGCTCTAGGCCTTGGAACTTGATGGCGTTGAAGTATGGCCAGGAGTTTCTCCTCTTCGATTCAAGGGTCTTGCATCATCCATGCTAATGTTCCAATGTTTGATGGAGTCGGCACCTTCCATGGGTAGGGTAGTTGTGAAAACATTTGATTTGCCTTGACATACCAAGCTGAAAACACCCATCGTTCCTCTTCGTAGGCTTTGGCTTTGTCTCTGTATTCTTGAAAATCTACAAGCCGTCGAGCCAAGTCTGTTGCAACACCTTTTTTTCCCTAGTAGCTTGCTTTAACCACCTCAAGTTCAAAATTTGCAATCTCTAGTTTTTGCAATATCTTCTTGCATTCTGCAAATTCTATTTCATATTTGATGTAGGTGATGACTACCTGTTGCTCGAGCTCTATTCTCGAGTGCCCTATTGTTAACATGGCAAGGTTGGCATACCGCAGGTTTGCCAACTCCATGTATTCTGTAAGGTCCTAGATCTACAGGTCCTAATTCTTAACTTCCTCTTGGTGGGAAAATGCATATGTGTCCAATATGGCCCACCAGTCAGTGTGTTGAGCACTGAAAGCATTGATGTGGGCCTTGGCCATATGGATCTTCTTCTCGAAGATTTGCTTATACATCCCCACCTAGTCCCGGAAGTGCTCCTTTAGCTTTTCATGCCGTTTAGCCTAATTTTTCCACGTGCTTATTTCAATAGCTATCTTTTGGCGGATGACACATACCTCCTCCATTGAGAGGGTTCAATTTTCCCTAGCTAAACAGTTCATATCCTGGTTGACCCTAATGAGTTGTTCTCGCAGCTGTTGAAAATGTTCTTTGAGAACATTCTTTTGCTTTTCTATAGAGGTCAACAAAAGGTTGTCAGCAACAAGCTACTTGTTTTCCTCTTGCAAGGCCATGAGTGCCTTGGTATGTGCATAAGTTGCGCTTATGTTGTAGAGGCATCCCAAACAGCCTTTTCTTTTCCATCTGCCACCTTCTTATTCTCTGTTAATAGTTTGGTCAGTTGCTTAGTTTTGAAAGTGTCTAGCTAGTCTGCAAGAACAAATTGCAAAGTATCTCATTGTGCTGCTTGTAGGGCCATGAGCCTTTCTTGTAATTTTTGCACCTCTGCCTCAGTGTGCTCGACCCTCATCTCTATCAAGACCAGCTTTCCTTTGGTGGAAATGAGGTCTAATTGAATATCCATAACATCCTGAGGAATGTCAAATGGGGATGTCATTACCTATCCTATTTGTAGCAATCGATCAAGTACATCCTCATGTTCCACAGGAGTCATTGAGGTTCCGGTAAGAGTTTGAGCATCATGTGCTCTTGTAAGATCTACTAGTGGTACAACAGGTACATTGAATGATTCCTTAATGTGGTCTGTCACCACTTCAGCAGCTCCTGCTACATCCTAGTGCTGCATGACCACCACTGTGGCCCCTTCATCAATTTCTAATTACACTTGAAAAGATGCAGTGTTCCCTAAGATTTGTTGTGACCAAGTGCTCTCCCCTCCTCCTGTTTAGATGGAGACTTCTCCCCTTGCACAATCCAAAGAAACTATGGGTAGTATGGCATCTTCGATGACATGGAAGAGATTTGCATCATCACGACTTCCCCAACTAACCATCTTAGCGATGTCCCTGAGATGGCTCATCAATGGTTTGTAATCTTGCAACGACGGTGGTTGGTCTTACTAGCTCGTGCTAGGCCCTGCTTCTTGTTGTTGGTTGGGTCCCGTGCTTGGAAGTTGGCTAGGCCTTGCAAGTTGAGTTGCAGTTGGTCTTGGCATTTGTTCCTTTTCTTGTTCTGTCCCCAGCATCTCACCAGTGATTTTCCTTGTAGCTGGTGGCTATAGCCATTCAACATATGAAGCATTTTGGGCTTTTTGGAGGACATCATTAGTGTATCCTCTAATACCAACACGTCTGTATAGTTTCCTGATAAGACAAGGGAAGGGCAATGCAAGCTTCCCTATCTTTCGTTCTTCAAACCGCCTCAGGATCTCTATAAAATATAAATGAGGCAAGTTAGGATTAACCTTTCCCATCAACACTACACATCCTCTAACTACATATGTTGAAATTCCTTTTAAGCCCTTTATGGAAAAGAGGTGATAAGTTCCTATTTTGAAGTAAATTCTTTCTTCCGTCGTCAACTCCCCAAACATCTTATCTTTCTTACCATATGCCCTTTCCAACCAAACTCATCGTGCATTAGGGTTTGAATGGGTAGACAACTGAGCAACCTTTGGCCTTATATTTAAAAGGTTTAATACTTCTGAAATGACTTGAACAGAGAAATCTACAGTCACACCACAAATGTTAACTGTAGTGCCTTGTTCTTGTTGTGCCAAAATTGGTACATTTCCCCTAAGTACCAAGCACCACTTTCAGAGAGGATAGGCCATAATGGGCACTCTTTGAGGTGATCCCTAATAGCCTCCAGAGCAAATTCTATGAAAGATTCAAAATTTAATTCCACAATCACCGTAGTGAATATGGACCTTCATGGATAGCTTGAACACAATCTTGGGGCAACATGAGATGTTGTCCCTGTTTAGGCATCATAGTAGCTCCTCCTTCTGCCTGCATTGATTGTATAGTAGCAGGGTCCTCTTGGTGGATAATAAATGATTGTTCCTCTTACTCTACATGTTGTCCAACAGGGACTTACCCACCTCTCCTAGGTCGTTTACTCCCACCTTGAGCAGGACCTTCCTGTTGTTCGCATTTTGGGGCCATCTGCAATCACACGGGGCCAATCATTAGTAAGGTTGTTTCCAAAGTTAGGTTATACCTTATTATTTGCCTTAATTAATTTATTTTATCTCCATGTGATGTTTCTCGAAAGATTATAATAGTGAGTCCTTTTTACTTAGGTGGTTTCCAAATTTAGTTTCTCGGTCTAACTAAGGGGATGAAATTATTTTTGACACACTTATCCTTAGTTTCATAGGTAATTACCCTTGATAATGTCCTTCGGGGATGACAAATTTCAAAAAGGTTATGCGCTATTCGATGTGTGCCGCTCCCCCACAACTAAGCTAAACACTCTAGGTTCAAGTAGGTTTAAACAAAATGAAAATCGGAGGACCAGCGAGCGAGTTATGGATATGAAAGCAAGGGATGCGCAATCACAAATTGTAGAAAGAAAGTTGAAAAACTCCCCCACATGAATAGTTGAAAATGATGTTAAGTAGCACGAGGGGTCATGAATATATAAGTTTTTGTGATGCGATATCGTGTACGTGATGGCACAAATAATTATGATGGCGTGGAATGTATCAATAAGGGCCTCAGGTGGTAAGGGAGAGATAAAGGCTATGTAATGGTTCATAGGAACATTTGAATTAGAGGGGTAGTAATAAGGGAAATAACATTTTTGAAGATATGCTGAGGGTAACAAATAGTGTGTGGAAGATGTGTTATGAGTGCAAATTACAAAAATTACGGAAGTGAGTCCTCCCCAAAGCAGGTTCCAACCTATAATGTCCTTATGTAACCACACTTAAAAGTGTTCGTAGGCATTAGAAAGGTTAAATGTAATCCACACTAGTTCCACAAAACACACGCATGTAAGTATCACTGGAATGAGGTTGAAATTCTACGCTACACAAGACATGAGCTACAATTACATGAATAGCGAGATGAGACAAATTACAGAAGGGATTGTAGAGATTGGGACATGAGGTAACTGAGCTAGGGCACAGTGAATCCTACATGTAAAGCATGATTAATGTGTCATTAACCCATCGTTCCAAGATCAGGACCAAGTCCATTCCTCTAATCAGTGACATCACATTGTTTCATCCCCTGATGAGCAACTATGAGAGTACATAACAACAAGGCATACGATCACTTGGCATTTTATTCAAGGGAGGAGTGATTTTTGCTTTGTGGCACTTCCTTTGTTGTTTTTTCTTTTTTGATTGCTTAATCCAGAGAAGCTGCCAACCTTCAGGCATGGGTGCATGTCTTTCTAGTGGGACACCCTAGAATNTATTTGTAGAATGGATGAGTGGGTGTAATGGGCTCATTGTCCAAATAATCGATCACTCGAGACTTGATAACATAGAACACACCTCAACCAACAAGCCACATGAGTGTTTTATTCATAGATGAGATTACTTGTAAAAAGATAAAAAGACCAAAGAAAAAGATAAAATAAGAAATTGAAAAATGAAAAACTGGAAAACAAAGAGTTGTAAAATTAAAGAAAATAAAAAATATTTATTAATCCCGCTTGTTATTAGAATGGGGGATATCTCCCATAACTAAATGGTTGAGCATAGTGAGGATTACTAAATGAAAGGTGATGATCCTTGCATGTTGGAAACATTGAAACTTAGTCATTCCTACCCCATTTGGGTTCACACACTTGATTGTAGTAAGTGTAGTGGGGTAATTTATAAGGTGTGATTCTTGGGTAAAGAGTTGACCCACTATGATACTTGAGACCGTAAGATGGTATGCAAGGATCGAGATGTCGTCCTCCATGGCTGTATTCATTGGGTCATATGGTTATTGGAGTGTTAATTGGTGGTTTTGATGAAGTGACATGAGGTGTTGGGTTCAAAGAGAAGGATGCACAACAGTGTTGGACTTATGCTAAGTTGGAGAATGCAGTGGCCTTGAAACTATGTTGTCCCTTCCTATGGTCATGTCTAAAGAAGGGATGCCTTCGATGTTGAGGAGGCCTCTCACTGCTATTGGCAATAATAGCATAAGTAATGTTCGTAGGTTGTTGCTATGGTGCAAACACTTCAAGAATAGTTGGTGGCGATGTAGAAGGAGGGAAAGGATGAGAATGTTGAATTCTAGGAGAAGTGTAAGGTGTTGAGGACATGGGCTGATAGTACTAAGGACAATAAGAATAATGCGGTGAGATAGAGTATGTTGACCCAGTTAGGGAAACAAGATGTTGGACTAGATAAGCATTTGGATTCGGATGATACGAAGGGTGTCTTCAGTTTAGGGATGGCTTCCACCACGACTGGGATTGTTGCCATTGTGATCGAACACATTATCTCTATATGAACTCTGGGTGTAGCGTGCTTCCCCAATGCTCATATAAATGTAACAAGATTGGGCATTGGCCCTTGGGGTGATCGTACAGGCAAAGGTTGCATTCATATGTATGATTGGCAGTTAAGCCCTTATCTTCCTCATTCCTTCTTTCTGATTGTCTAATGATACTTTGTCCTACTTCTCGGGTTGTCAAAACTCTATCTCCAATAATATCGATATATTCTCCACACTTTTTATGCGTCCATTCCAACATCTTATTGATCTTTGCCTTGACTTCCTCTAATGTTTGTTGTACTAGCAAAGATGGTTCTTCCTCCTTGAGAGAGGTTGATCTCTCCTTTTTATGATTATGGACCTCTGTTAAGTTGAGATTTTGGTCATGTTGATGTTCTTCAACACTCTTCCATCTAATCATTTCTCCTTCTTCTTTTGCTACCTACTTAATAAGCTCTTGGAATTGATGGGTTTGTAGTTCGTATAGTTGACCTTGGGCATACATCCCTAGGGTCTCTCTTGTTTATCACAAAGTCCTTCAATGATATGGTACATTATCCTTTCCTCAGAGAACTCATGGCCTGGACAGTTGTTTAATAGTGCATAATATCTTTCTAAGGCCATGTACAAGGGTTCATGTTGTGCTTGTTTCCACTCTTGGATTTGTTTCCTCAAGGCTGACACTCTTGTGTAGGTTTGATATCTTTCGTTAAAGAGTTCTACCATTGTTGGCCAACATCGTATTGATTTTGGTTTTAATGATCTATACCATACTTTTGCTTGGCCAACGAGTGTCATAGGGAAGAGCTTGAGTTTTTGCCAACCATTATCAATGTTGTTCCATGCACAGGCATCGTAGAAGGCTTGTAAATGTTGTTGCAGATCTAAGTCATAGCCTCCTGAGAAATTAGGGAAGTTGTTTAAATCAAGCATGGGTAGGCGGCTTTCTTTACGATGCCTACAGGAGATTCGAACAGCCTCTTGTATTTGCGTTAGGCTTGTAGTGGCTAGTAGGGGTTCATCATCATTAGGTAATTTATGCTTTTATGTGTTGGGACGATGTTACCTTTGTTTATGTTTATAAGAAACCCCCACCTCAAATTGCGTACTCCAATCTTCATTGTCATATAATTTGTTGGTTCTCCAATGAACTACCTCACTAGTTGTGACATTATTGTAGTCTTGTAGGAGAGGCATGATTGTGAAATTGTGTGTGAATTTGTATGTGAAGTTTTGTAATTATTTCTTTCTAAAAGATATATCGTTAATTCCTATACAGTAACCTTGTATGATATAACTAATCTAGATAACTAGCACCATCCCCGGCAACGATGCCAATGATGAGTGGTGAGGTACCCCTACACTCAACCATACGAATACGAGCGTTTCATGCGCAATCTGGTCAAACTTTGCAGATGGAAAAGTTGTGGTATCTAAACAGTTATTCTTAGGTCGCAGTTCATTGTCTTCCCATTTGAACTAGTGTTAACTTTGTCATGTATGGTTTAGTCTAGAGTGAGGTGTATGATGCGTTCCTATACTAACTCTACTCTTGGATATAATGGGAAATAATATTAACTAAGCTAAGAGAGAGAGGGTAAGAGAGAATCTAAGCTAGCCTAAGTGCAATGAGCATCCATTCCTTAATCATCCATACACATCTTGGACCTCATGCATGACTACCACTGGGATTACCAAGCGCATGGCCTAAGTACGCTACTGGGTTACCAAGTAGTCACACTTAAATGCTCGTGATCAAGTCATAGTCATTCCGTGTTTAACAAGAGTTTAGGGTGAAGAGATATTAACTAAGAAAGCAATAAATAACAATTAAATAAATAATTAAGCTAAGTGGATGTTGCAATGATGAAGTAATCTCGATCTTTATTGTTGGTCATGTGCATGTCCAAGTACATCACACTCGAATAAGGATGCTGTACAATTACAATCATCACACTGCGGGCATGCATTGGGACAAAAGGGTTGAGAGAAAAGCTGGCAAAGAGACTCTACAAAACTACTTAACTTGAAACTTTAAAAACTATTTCACTAACTCTACCTACTTATTATTTATAGATGAGGAAGCAGGTTGCGATATCGCGTATGCAATATCGTGTCTAGGCTGTGATATCGCATCCGCGATATCATGTATGCGATATCACGGGTGCGATATCGTAGCCAACAAATTTATGACTCATCAATTCTCAAGGTGAAGTTCACTGATCAAAGATCAACCATCGAGAACCTACCCAAGAGGATGAAAGACTACCAGGAGCTAAAGAACGCACTCAAAGCATTCAATATCAAATGTAAGCAATTCATTGCCTAGTTTGTCAATGTTAAGGAGATGTTTCTAGTAATGCCCTATCTATGAGATATCCCCATTTCAGTCCACATTAGTGATATCACATGGACTATGAATGATCCCTAGAGTAAGGAGGAGAAGATGAAGATATTGTTGGATGCCTTTCACCTTCCATCAGAAGTGGTAGCTGCAGCAGGACAACCACAACCACCTCAACCATTGCATGCACCTGAAGCGAAAGAAGGTCCTTTGAAACCTCTAGAACCTCCACACCTGGGACTATTTGATCTTTTCAACCATCTTCATGTTGTTAGAGGATGTGTTGTCAAATTTTGTTCAATCATGTTATGATGCTCAATTTTGTGTCATGAACACCACAATTTTGTAATCAATATTGATCTGTACACCTTAGCACTTAGTTTTGCTTTGTTGTGTCATGCATCAATCAATAATCCCATACCTTCTCAATTTTGTAAGGAACTCAAGAATGAGTTTTCATTCAGTTGTAGGGGTATGATGAAGAGTCTTTAATTGGCTATGTCGATAGGACCCCATCGATGGGATCTTATCAATGTAGGGTTACCCACGTTGACATATACCCATCGACATGGCACCCTAATAGGTCTATAAATATGACACCCCAACTGTGTTAATGGGGAGTTAGAATTTCAATTGCTAGCAGAATTCTTGTAGTTTGTTTTCGTAAGAGATAGAATAATTTTCTAAGTACCCGCAGCAAGAGTTAAGGAGTGTACGGGAGCACTATTGTACCTTAGCACCATAGTGTGTGCAGTAATAAAGATGAGCTTTTTGATAAACCTTGTAGCACTTGAACTAACTTAATGATTTATTTATGCATTTATTATTTTCATTAATTAAGCTAAGATGATTAAGACTTTAAGTAATTAATTAATTAAGCTAAATAGACTAGCATACATAAGTACGACCACTTCAAGCATACATATAACACTTGGTAATCCCAGTAGCGCTTAATGCTTGGTCGCCCATCAGTGTTGTATATGTTCAGGATGTGTATGAAAAGTGGGATCGAATGCTTATGTAAGGATAGTTAATTATTAATTAGCAATTAAATTAGTTGAAGTAGTTAATCAATTTATTCTCAATCTATTACCAACCTTAGGCAAACAAAATATAAAATAATTAAAATCATGTGCCTCAATTACACTTAACCATACAACTGAGCTTCACAAGTGTAGTTGGGAACACAACAATCATTCCGTGATTAGATTCATCTTCTAGATTGAATCTTGTGTACGAGAACACGAGGAATCCTTGAAATTTGATCAAATTGTGCATGAATGCCTTAGTGATTTATATGGTTGGGCGTAGGGGTACCTTATCGCTCATCAATGTTGTAGCTATTACCATTGTGAATGCCATGGTATTACAATTTGTCATATTCTTAATCAAAAAGTTGTTCATGGCAAAAAAAAAACAATAATTTTCAAAAAAAAGAGATAATGGTAGTTTTTGGCATGCATAAATAAAATATTCTTCAACAAGTTCTTAACCTTTTACTAATCCTTTTAATTTTAAAGATACCAGTAAACTTTTAATATCTAAAGAGAATTCATCTTTAGGAAAAAAAAGAAAGTTTTAGTAGGGAACAATAATAAAAATGCAGATGGATTTTACTCAGTGCAACATAAAAAAAAAGGAGGTCTGCAAATATTGCTTTCAATTTAAAAACTCCAAAGGTATCTCATTTTCTTCTTGCTTTTACTATTATTCTAAGTGTTTTTTTATTAGACAATACTTTTTCACTTATTAGTGACAAGTGTTGAGCTTGAAAAATCAAAGATGGGGCCACCTCTCTTACATCTCAATGTCCGTTTCATATTGAATATTTTGGGATATTTCTGATAGGTCCCAATCAAAGATTAGTAGGAAGAATTTTTTGAACAAGCACTTATCTTCAGATTTTCTTTCCTTACAAGAAATTAAGATTTGAGCTTATTATATTAGTTTTATTGGTAAATGCATTTTAAAAATTTGCATTGTTCTTTTTTCTACTACTCATGAAGTTAATAAAGGAGGTGTTGTTGATATTGTTAATAAGAAATAGATGAAAGAAATTTTGAATTTTGGTTTTAATAACCTTGGAAGAGTTATTTAAATATTTTTCATAATGAAAAAAAGTGACTTTGATAGATCTATGAGAGGTTTGGAAATATCTTATATCTCTACCTAAAGATCCTTGGATTATTGGAGGTGATTTTAAAATGGTTGAGAGTCATTTAAATAAACTTGGACTTCCTTCTAATATGTTTTCTCAAGAAAAAGAAGATTGGTGCAATTTCAAAAAAAATAAATTTTTTTTCTTTTTGATATTAGCTATTTATTCCCATCTCATTCAAATGAGAAACATTATACTTGGTATAATTATCAAGAAGGAAATGATAGATTTTTTTATTGACTTGATAGATTTCACATCTCTAATGTTTACTTTTAGAAGCCTATAAAGGCAGTAGAAGTGCATATAGATGCTACTTTGTCAGATCATTTTCGTGTTAGCATTTTTCTCCCTAGTATTAATTCTTCATCCTTTTGAAAGTATGAGCTTTTTTGTATGAATGCTAATATGTTTATAAGAGCCAATAGGAAAAATAATTTAAAGTCTTTATGGAATGCAAAAAAGAACCCTAGTAGTGACATTGATTGGATTAACTGATGGCAATGAACTACTTGTTGAGTCAAAAATTATGCTAGTTGGTTTGGAAAGTAATTTGCCAGGCATAAGTGTCAAGTTGAAGAAGATTTTGCAGAATCTCTAAAGAAAATGCAAATTCTTTTAGATTAGAATCCCTTTGATTTTGAAACTCAAAAAGCCTTAGCTAAAGCTCATTATGCTAAACAATGTTGGAATATTTTTGAAGCTAAAAGTGCTCTTACTAAAAGTTGCATGGGTTGGCTAAAAATTGAAGATGAACCTTGCAAGGATTTTTTAAAATTTCTAAAAGGAGAGGATCAAGTACCTAAATTGGAATCACTTTATATAAATGATTTCATCATTAAAGATCTTGAGACTATTAATAGTTTTTTGGCCAATCATTTTTATTCCAAAGATTTTAGTAAGGAAGATTTTAACAATGAAGTGTTAGCCTAGTGGCACATGTCTTAGCCTAGTAACCTTAGGTCACAGATTTGATTTTACTAAGTTGTAAACTTCTATAAATCTTGAAGTGTACCTATATTTCACTTATTTTGGGTTTTAACACCTTGATTGTGCTCAAACTTGAACTCACATCTTTCAACTTAAGAATAACAACCCCATATATACATTACCCAAAAAAAAAAAAAAACCTAGATACTAACAAAACAAACATGATGATGTTGCAAATGCCTAGTTAATACATGTTCTAGATACAATTACTAAACTACTTTTTTGAAATCATAATACAATTACTAAACTATTGGGTGTACTTTAAAAAGAACCGTTAATGCCCCACTGGTGTATTGGTAACCGTTAATGCCTTTAATCTTGTTTTTAGTGTTTATTTTTAACTTTTTAAGTAGGCACAGATAAAAGCCCACGTGGATTTGAACTCATACAACGTAACCACTAACCACTATCCTATCCTTCAAAGCCAAACGAAGCTTCCTTGCATGTTCAGATGCAACGTTATAAAATGTGAAAAGGCTTAACCTGCTCAGCCTTAGTTTGGAAAAGTTGGTCATATAAATTTGAATGGCAGTTGCAAAAGTCTTATATTCCAAAGGCCACAGCGTGCAATTATGAACACGCTTAAAAGGTCAAAAACTTGGGATAAAGTTTATTAAACGGCAAGTGGCCTCCTAAAGAAATCTAAACAGACAAGTAATAAAAAAAATTAAAGACCTGATAATTTTTATTAAAGGCAAGTAGTCTCCTAAAAGAATTACAAAAAATCTAAAAAAAACAAGCAAATAGATTGTCTTCCGCCAAGCTCAGAATTTTCCCAAGTTTGCGAGAACGTGGTTTCGGATGGTCGAAGTTTCTTAAAAATAATCTGCCGGCAATGGCAAATGTGAATTAGAAAATTGATTAAATGTGGATAAAAAGTAACTGTTCTTTTTCTGTTCATTTCCAATAGCATGAGGGTTTTTATGCTTGAGTCATTTCTCGGGCCAAATGTGAGAAAATCTAAGGTGGATATTCCCACCTTTGTGCGTGCGAATCCAATATTATTTTCGATTCTTCTGTGTGTCTTTCCTTGCCCTGCTTTTCTACAGTGGCAACATTTATTAGCCTTCACCAACACTGCACCGCTCCGCAGGATTTGCGGAGGTTTCAGTTTCTTATTTGTGATTTCTTTCAGGGCATCTGCTTTGCAGGTTCGTCGTATGTTTCTTCCGGTATTTTGAATCCGTTTGGAACGTTTTTGCATGTATTATTGATTCCAATCTCGTTAGGGTTTATGTTAGATTCATCTGCTCTGCATCTGGATTCTCGGCCAGGTTCTTGCAGCCGCTAATGTAGGTGCGGTGCATACAGTGAGCTTCTAGGAAGTTTTTATTTTCCTTTAGATGCCAGATTTGCTGTTTTTTTTTGAAGTTTTGAGTACGATTGGCCGGGTCTAGGGGTGCATGGGAGTTACGGCTTCGCGTATTTGTTGTGGAAGTGATGTTCTCGTGAGTCTAGCATGGTACGGATGTTCTCTTTTGCGAAAATTTGTCGTTTTGCATTGGAAGTTTCTCGGGCGGGAATTTTTTGAAAGAGTTTCACTAGGACTCTGTAGGGATTTGATTTTTGAAATGGCTGAAGATGCGTTTGTTAGGACATTGTGAGGATTTGACTGTAATGTTTTGCAGTGTTTTTTGGTTTGCGATCTTCATGATGCGATCACGAGGAGTTTTTCAAGATTTGACTAACAGAATGCATTATTATGTAGTTTATGATTTGGCATTGACAGTTCTCTTTGATTTCGATTGAAATAGCTTATGTTACCGTCTAGAAAGACGCATTTTTATGCAGTTTGGTCTCATTCATGTGTTTGTTGATAGGCGGTGGGCAGGTTGGTGTTTGGCTTCGTATTAAGATAGAACCTTTATTCAAGATGCCCGAGCTTATTTGATATCTGAGTCAGCTGTGGAGGGTTTTTGAGGGAGAAATGGCAATTCAAGGACTTTCTGGCTACTGGGGGCCGATCACTGCCACTACTGACTGGTGCGAGAGCAACTATGCAGTTTCTGAGCATGTTGCCGAGTTCTTCAACACAATCTCGAACATCCCTTGCATCATATTGGCATTTATTGGACTGATCAACTCCATTAGGCAAAGGTTCGAAAAGCGATTTAGTGTTTTGCATCTCTCCAACATGGCACTTGCTGTTGGCAGCATGATCTTTCACGTTACCATGCAGAATCGGTAAGTAGATTATGAAGTAATATATCCATTTATTTTATCTTTACTCTTCTGTTTTTGGTGTTTTAGGCATTTGCTTTACCATATGCAATACGTTTAGTAGAATTGTGTAAAATTTAGCAATAGAGTAATTATATTTGATATTCTTGAAAGGAAAGTTAAATATTGAGATTTGATTATACTTTAAATTTTTTCTTCATGCAACATGTATTGCAATGGTCATCCTCTTTTTTAAATGATTACGTGGCATAACGTTCGGATGGATAGCTAAGATAAGAAGTATTTGCAAAACATGTAGATGATAATAAGTAATTTCTATCAGATGGTCAAGTTTACTTACTGTTAATGAAGCAGAATTTGTTTAAATTTGGAACTCTTTGCAACATGTGGGATTTATATTTCAGAACGTTTTCAATGGTCATCACCTATGAAAAATCTAGACCAAAATACAAGAACACAACTGTCATTAAAAAAACAACCAATGACAAAGAGATTTGAATCTTTGGAAATGATTTTGGCTGAGAGGCCAACTACCAGCGGAGCGAAGGGGGCCCTTCTTGGTCACAGTCAATGATTCTTTTTGGTCATAATGCCAAGGGGAACCAGGAGGAGCCTACTGGTCATGGCGAATAATATAAATTATTATAATGTGAAGGAGGTGAGCGTAGATGTCTGGTCATGGTAAATCATATATATTAGTCATACCAGCTTTTTTTTTGGGGTTTTCTGTTTAAAAGAAAGATCTGGCATCCCTCTTAAATACTTTCATTGCATATTATCTTTTTCCTCATCCATGAGGTGGGAAAATTGGATCATAATATTTTCTTTTTTGTAAAGGAAAAGATTCTCTTGACCAAACTATAGATATATATAATAAATTTATAGATAATTTAATTTAGAGAGATTGATAGATTACATGCGCATAAGTAAACAGAGTGCTTGATGTAACAGTATAGTGATGCATATCTGTCCAGTAATAGTGTCACATCATAAATAATGAATGATTTGAGGATGCTTTATGAGAAAAGGGAAATGCCATAGCATTTTGTGTTGATGTAATGCTGAATCATAGAATAATATGAGATAAGTATCTATAAAGCATTGCAATTTCAAGCATACAGTTATTTGGAAATCGAAAAAATATGCTACAAAAGGCAACTTATTCAGGATAAAACATTAAATGTATTTTGCAGCATTGCCCATCTGCTGCAGAAATTTAGGAACAATTCAAATTTTTTTCAACCAAACATCATTTTCCCCAGAACTGTGGAATATTGAGCTAGGTTGTGGGACTCGCTTAATGGTGATAAGATAGAAAGGAGAATCTTGTATGTTCTGTATAGAGTAGAACTTTATAGGATTTTTGGGTAAAGAACTAGAGCTGCACTTTTAGTGTGGGTTGTGATTTTACCCAGGTGGAGGTAGTTGGTTAGCAGAATAATATTCCGGAGTGTATATTATAGGTTTTTTGTTGAAATTCTGTGATGTTCAATTCAATGTTGTCATAGTGAGCTGGTTATTGTAAAAATCAGGATTTGGATTCTCATGATAAATGATATGATTATTTTGATACAAAAATGCCACATCTAGTTTTTAAATAGGTAATAGTTTAATGGTTTAACCATCCTTTGAAAATGCACACGAGATTGCAGATTGCAGATCACCTTTCCAGGTAAAAGATTCTGGATCTTTATGATGGATTGCCTATAATCACGACCAATAATCATGTGGAATTGTATAGTTTAGAAACTGGTTAAAATACATCTTTTAAAGATTTCTGCAATAGAAAATTACTTTTATTAAGAAAGCATACAAAACAACACATAGCTTTAGGTTTTACATAAACATATCACAATAGCAAAAAGTCAATAATGACATCAAAATATCATAATAACAACGATCTCGTTGTGCTGTTTAAAATAACACCAATTGGAAATCAATATTGCGCTTTTGCTACTGTACTCTTTATAAACAAAGTGTTGCTGCTGCGTACTGTTAGTAGAATGAATCCTGTGCTGGGAACATGCTACAACTGAGCTGCAGGAAACACAGGCACATGAACTTTCAGTTTTTTCTTACCATAAAGCTACAGTGATGGCTGAAACATAGACACATGAACTTGGGGTTTGAAATGCAGTTTTCATTCTAGCTGTTTAGAAAGAATGTGTTGTTGCTACTGCTAAATTTTTAATCTAATGAATTCCTAGAAGATGCTGCAACCGAGCTATGCTGGAAACAGAGACACAAACTTTCATCTCCACAGTACTATAATGTTGAGGTGGCATCTGACTTGACATTTGATTTTACAAGTTCTGTACCATTGTTAGGCTGCATCTAACATGCCATTTGATTCTATAAGCTCTGATGTCACAGTTAGGGCACATCAACAATAATATGTTCTGCAATTGGAAAAAAATTAGCACAATGGTTTGGGAAATGGAAACAAACCAACCATGCATCTGAAGCCATACTGGAAGGCAAAAAGCTGAAAGTAAGTGCCAAGCCCTTACCAAATCGGAGCAAACACTTATGCCTTAGTCACATGATGGAAAAATTGAGCTGTAACTATCATCACAGCTTATACGGAGAGCTGTGATGGCCACTGTTTATAGCTGAACAAAGAGTGGGGGGTTAAGCCACAGCTCAAGCTGAGCTGTGGAGGTTACAGGTGTTTTTTTGGGTATGTGTACATTATTTAATGCAGTCAATGATTTGATTTCACAGAACAAATCAAAGAGAGGGATTTTCAAGTGGTATTTTTGAAAACATTTACTGTTCAAAACTGCAATCATCGATTCGTAAAACTATCATGTGGCTGTAAGCCATAGGTTACATGTGGTTTTTTGGGCATCTGCACATTATTTAATGTGGTCAATGCTTTGATTTCACAGAACAAATCAAAGAGAGGGAGTTTTGAAGTGGTATTTTTAAAAGCATTTGCTGTTCAAAACTGCAACCATCGATTCTTAGAACTATCATGTGGCTGTAAGCCATAGCTCAGCTTGTATGTTTTCACTGGAGCAGACTATGAAGATGAGTTGAGTTGCAAAAACAGCTTCTCCATGTGACTGGGGCATAAAACATTGAGTTCCATTACCCTTCATCTCATTCTATACATGTGGTTACTTTCATGCTAACCCAAGTATCATTTAGCCTGGACATATGCTCCATTTGCCAAGAAAATTCTAGAAAAGTCTAATGTCTAATATTGTTGGCACTACTATCTATCAACAATCACCCCCTCATTGCCAACATGAGGGACAAACTGAGAAATACACTTCCTTAACTTGAATTCCATCTTAAATTGTGCACTAATTTGTTTTGGTAGAAATTATTTATTATATCCAGGTTGAGACATTGCTTATGAGTCAAACCATGTTTGAACTTATGGAAAAGAGTAGTAGAACAATGTGTGAAACAAGAATTAACAAGATTTGAAAATCAGTTCGGTTTCTTCATGCTAGGAAGATAAACTACGGAAGCCTTTTCCTTTCTAAGACAATTAATGGAGAAATTTATGAGTAAATGAATAATTCACATATGATTTTCATAGATTTGGATAAGGCATATTATAGTCTCCAAAGAGATTATTTAATGGGTTTTAAAGAGGAAATACCTGAGTTGGATACATCAATGGTATCCAAGACATGTACAATGGAGCTACACCTAGAGTTTGCGTTCTGTTATGAAACTATTTGACTTCCCAATAATGGTAGGCCCACATCGAGGATATGTGCACTAGGCACGTATTTGTTTGCAATTGTTATGGATGATTTTTAAAAGTTGGACTTTGCAAAGCTGTCACCTCTTTGAGGCAATGATAAAAGCTATAGAGTTATGTTACTCTAGAATTTAAGAAATTGAAGAATGTGGGTATTCTCCCACATCTAGGGGATCAAAAATTGTAAATCCTAATTTTGGTATTTTGGAAGAACTGAAGGAAATTCTAGAAATTGAATTAGGTCAGTCTGTTTCTTGTTTGGGCAAACTGTTCTTAAGCATTTTTACACTAATGATGTTACAGCCATTTGCCACAAGAAAATAGTGACACACTGCTTTGTTAGAATATGTTTGGATTAGATCACAATGATATCCTTTGCTTGAAATAAAAATCTTTGAGGGTGCACCACATTCTTCCATCCTATAGAATGATATTTTCTAGCGATATTAATGCCATCCAGTTGATCTATTGGGTCTCCTGGGTTGTAATAAAGTCCATATTCCAGTATCATAATGCAAGATCGATGGCAAAGGATCCTTTGAGAGTTACATACTTGACTTTTAAGAAACTCAAACTACCACAGAAAGTTACTGAAGTTAAAGTAATGCAGATTGCTTTTCAATTGAGCTCAAAGGAAGTGCTGATGATTTTATATCTAATACCATTGTGGATGTGGAACCTCAGTTAATTCTTATTGATCAAGAATATAGTTGCGTGACCAAATATGGAATTGGGAGCATCTGAAAGGTGACTCTAGATTATGGATTTTTCAAAAACAATTTTTTACTTTTGTATTATAGGAGACAATTTTAAAGTATTACTTCATCATTATCCTAGCTTTGTCCCAACAAAATGGGGTTGGTTATATGAGTTTTTTTTCCCTAGATCATCTTCAGTCGCTTTTTCTCATGTTAAGTATCACTTATGAGTAGAATATTCTGATAGTTATAAACTGGGTTGATTTTTAAAGCAAAATATATATTGCATAGAAGATTTGGTCTGTTGATGATTTGGGTTATTATTGGGAAAGTATAAGTGCCTTGTGAAAAGTTATTACATAATAACCTGAGATCTTTTCCTGATTATGTTGTTGTACTTGCTTTGATGGCTTTGATGGGTTTTCCCTTTTCTTACCATTGTTAGACAGCATGTAGCTTGTGGTTTGTAAGTCACAGGTTGGATCCCAATGGGTATGTTGAGACATATGCTTCTTAGCAGCATGGTAAAACTATACATTGAGGGACTATCGTGCTATGTAGACAGCCGATCATAGTAAATCATCATCAAATCTCTTGCCTACCTTAACAGTTTAGCTCATGATGATGAGATAAGGGTTAGCTCATGATGATGAGATAAGGGTATGATGATGATGATAATTAGATGGCTTTTAAAAACACATCTTATTTTAGTCCTTATTCCTTCTTCAGTGGATGCTACCGTTTTCCATATTTCAATTTTGATTCGGAGAAGAAAATGGACATTATTATTTCTGGCTTTGATTCAAAGTGGGTATTGAAATTGCTTTCATAATTGTTTAAGTGGGTCATAAGAATTGTTGTAAAACTGATGTATTGGGATTTTGAAGTTAATGAACTGATAATTCAAGATAAGACAATCGAAGTTGTTTTATTAGCATAGAGTTCAAGTTGTGAAACCGTAGAAAATATTTTGAAAATGTAACTTAGCGTTCCCTTTCTTGTGGGTTTGGCTAGAAAATAAAAATTAACGATGAGGTGAGACTTACAAGCTTATTTTTTTTGTCCGATCTATGGCAATTTTGGTGCTGTATCCTTTTTGATACCGAGAATAATATCGGTGAAATAAAGCTTCTTCTTTTAAGAGTTCCCCGTAGTAGTCAAATTGTCACTTCCTATATTTTGCTCAAATCTAGAGAAACTTCATATTACATATAGAAATGAGTATTTGTCCGTCCAAAAAATTTTAGTTTTCATTCTCAACGGACACAGGTCACAAGAAGTAATTTCTTGCTTTTAGATAATCCTTTTTTCTTTGTATTTGTTATGTGCTATTCCTTAGAGAGGTTGACTGTTGTTTTCTTATGTTAAAGATCAAGGAGAAATATTTGATATTTCAACATTGTGAAGACATATGGAGGGTTTACGTATATGAAAAGGGTCATGCTTGCTTATGTTATCAAAAAATTATTGAGTCTAAAAATATAGCATCAAGCTATAGCAGTAAGCATTAACAATGAGGTGTTAGCCTAGTGCTAAGGGTCTTGGCCTGGTAACTCTAGGTCATAGATTCTATTCTAGTAGACAGCATTGGGTTATAAATTAAAAAAAGAAATTCCATCAAAGGAATTCACATAAAAAACCTTCGATTGCTGCCCCTACAATACAAGTAAAATTGTTTTTATCATTAATTAATTTTCAGTTTATTTAGATGAGCACAGAAAAATAGCGTGTTTGCTTCCTTCCTTTTTTTTTTGGGCTGTAGTTTATAATTTTAACATTTTGGTCCAATGCAGACATCAACAAAGTGATGAAACACCAATGGTTTGGGAGATGCTTCTATACATATATGTTCTATACTCTCCAGATTGGCACTATACCAATACAATGCCAACGTTTCTCTGCCTTTATGGTGCTGCCTTTGCTCTTCTACATAACTTTTTGAGACTTGAAATAGGGTTTAAGATACACTATGCTGTGTTGGCTTTGCTATGCCTTCCCCGGATGTACAAGTATTACATCCATACAACTGTACCAGCAGCTAAGCGACTGGCACACACGTATATCTTGACATTGATTTTAGGGGGCAGTTGCTGGTTGTTGGACAAAATGTTTTGTGACACATTCTCAAGGTGGTACATCAATCCTCATGGGCATGCTTTATGGCACGTCTTCATAGGTTTCAATGCATACTTTGCAAATGCATTTTTGCAGTTCTGGCGGGCCCAGCAGTTAAATTGGAATCCAGAAATTCGACATTTCATGGGCTTACCTTATGTGAAAATTTTTAAAGAGAAAAGAGAGTAATGCATTAAGGTTTACTGTGATTTGTGCTTTATTTGTTTTGCGAGTATCAGTATGAGTTTACATTCTTTTTGTTAATATGATAAGAAGACTAAAGAAATGCCACAATCAATTTGGCAAGGCAGGAGGTTGTTTGAGCTTCACTTTAAGACATGTTTCATGCATGCTTATCCATTGTAAATGGCTGCATATCAATGCAGGGAATGAGTAGACATATAGAAATGCAAAAGTAGCCTCGTGAAAGCTCACTTGTTTGCTACTGTAAATTTGGTTACATAGTTATGCAGCCAATTAATTGGATAATGTACCCACAGTTTTTTTGGACATCACCTTTCCTGTTCAAGCAAAGATGCTGTTTTTGGTATAAACTAGTAGAGTGATGATTAAATGGATTTTCAAACTTTGATGAACTAGCTTAATATTTATTCATCAGAGTTCGGAATTTTAGGTGGTTGTGTTTAACGCTTTCTTCTTTGTTATTTATTATGATGTTCATCTTGACTCCGGTTATTGTATTTCTGTTTCATGTATGATAACCATTTTTTGCTGCATCTGTTTGAGCAAATATTTCCTGGCATCCATGAGATCAATTAGCACAGGCAAGCATTTTTAGCTTTCATGTGCTTTTCAACTTGTTTGCTTAGCCAATAAAAGTTCAACTTGTCCTAGATTGCTTCCAGTATGTACCTTTATTTTTTGTCTTATGTTTTATTAGGACATTTCATATATTATTAAACCATACGTAGCTTTTTGGGCTGCAGTTTTTTGTTGTACGGTGGGCCTTTTTTCAATTTGAAGACTTGCATCATTAGCCAACATAGTCGTTATTCCATGTTGGCTCTGCCGGAAGTACCTTCTTTCATAATTGTCTCCGGTTTCCTGTTTTCAGAGTTGCTCGTGTCTAGAAGTGTTAAAAATTTCCATAAATTAACAGGATATGTATAAAGACATTAAAATTTCAATGTATTGAAATTAAGCATATAACATCGCGGAATCCACATACGTGAACCAGCCTCTGGTGGTTCTAGTATTCAATTTGTTTGGGCTGGTCATTTCACTCTGCCATTAAAAAGACTTGACACTTTAACAATTCGTACAAAGTATATAAACTTTAATAGAAACATTAATAAGATTTCTCGATCCTTTTGACAGGTTTGAAAATTTGAAAATACTATGCCTATATTTTGGGTTCTCTTTGAAATCTGGGCGTATGATTGATATGATTCTCCTTTAGTTCAAAATTAATTTAAAGGTTAAATCATAGAAAAATTTAGCTATTTTAACCACTCTTTGAGGGGTTCCTTTTTTTTTTTTCCATAATATTTTCTTATCTATGGATGAATACAATGTTGAGTCTTATTTTTCCTATAACCCTAAAATAGGTTAGGTTACGTGAACTTGCAAACAATAGAATGGTAAAACTTCTCATGGATTAGATATTTTTTTATGGAAAAAAGAAAGAAAGAAATAACTTTAGATATTATAGTAACATCATATCAAAGCATGCAATTGGTTGGTTATGTTTGATTTGTAATGGGTTATTGTTTTGTTATTTAGATGTTATGAGATTTTATGAGAGGTACATAAGTAACAAAAAGGATGGTGGGGACCTTATATAAAAAAGGTTAGTTAGAGAAGAATTTACCCATAGGCAAAAGAGTTTCTATAAAAGTCCCAAGAAAATAGGGGGCAAATAGTAAAGATACATGGAACACTTTTAATACCTTTTAAAAATAAAGTTTCATTTAGATATTTTACAATATACATATTATAAAACAACAAAGGGAATTAAAAATTTAATCTTGGAAAAGTAGTATGTTTAATCATTGAAATGTGGTAGGCAAAGACTTGAAAAATTCAATGAAGGATTTCAAAATGGTTCAAACATTTTATGATTAGTAGATCTCATATGCATTTTAAAAAATATTTACTAGATTAAATATATATATTGATCAATAATTTGTTTGCAAACTTATCAAGGACCATTTTGGAGAAGAATAAAGAAAGCAAGATATGCAGGTATATACATAATAGTACCTTGAATAGAACTTGAACCAACAACCAACTACGTACAAAGCAATAGGCTTATTAGATGTCTAATAGACAATTTTACTTTTACATATTTCATTAAACAAGCAAGGGAAAACAAGAGAAGATACATATATGCTTTGTTGACCTGATTATAATAAGGGATATAATTTAATTTTAGTCATAAAAGATCATTATCAAATCCATCCTTCTTAATTTTGGCAAAGCCAACTGTCAATCATTTGGAAAGGTTTGATTTTGTGATGCCAAATTATATTTTGTCCATAGTACATATCACAAGTTTGATTCTAATGGACAATGCTAAATGAAATTTCAATTTCAATTTCATAACCCTTGAAATATTTTATCCATAACCTCTAGGCACCCCAATTGTGTAATGCTAAATTACATTCCACCTATATTCCTCCAAAGAGCTTGATTATGTAATGGGTAATTATATTTCATCCATGTTTTTTTAAAGGGCCAATAATGTAACACTAAATAATAGTCTAATTTTTCATTTTATATTATACAATTTTTTTTTTTCAAAATTAATCTATTCCATTTTTAAAGAGAAAAATTCTCTTATCAAATTAGAACTTTATAACTCAATATTACTCAATGTTACCCACTAAAATTGCACCCATAACTTAGATTTACCAAAGAGTCTTACCTATAGGCTTGAAAATGAAATAGAAGAATAAGATAACAAGTTTGAATCTAGATCATGGTTGAAAATTGAATCATTTAAATTTGTTAGTTTCACTTTGATATAGAGATTTCAATTAGAGTAGTAGAGATGGGCCTTGGACTCAAGGATTGCACATAATTCCTTCTTCAATGCCAAAAGTAAAATAAATTGAATTGAAATTTTAGTGAACACATTCAAAGGCAAGAAGAAATCAATCTTTATTTCTCAAGCCAAAGCCAAAATACCAAATCCAAACCATGGATCAAGGACATCATTAACTCTCCTCTATAACTTATATTGATATTAATTGTCAACCTCCTTCTTCTTTTCCCTAAACCTTTCCCTCTCTTGCAAGTATGCCTATAATGTTCTCTAGTTTTTATTCATAAGCTTTTATTTTTCTTTGATTTTCATCTTTACAAAGTTGTTTAAAATTAGTAAACAATGTTTTACCAAGGTTTTCTTTTAAAATTAATCTTCAAAAATCTTAAACGCAAGGAGTGGTCATGACCAAGTTGCAATAGACAACAATTTAATAGTGGACTACTAATGCCAAGGTTATATGAAGCATTTTTATGAATTTGTAGCATGACAGAGTCTCTACAACATCACAAAGGGTTCTAACAAATGTGTAGTCCTTTGGTGGGAGTAACTGGACTTGGACTGACATAAGATTTAAATTCAATAAATATTGAAAGTTTGATACCATTAGCAAAATGTTTAAAATTTGACAATGTACTATGTCTTACCAAATTTTTTACACATGTGACTTTATTATGGTTTCTTTCATAAGTCAAAGCACATGTTAGGGTATCTATGAGAGCATCTCAATGTTATAAGGTGTCAATCTAATGTTAAGACTCTTAATTTGGTAACTCCAAGTTATGGGTTTGATTTTGGAGTGTAATATGAAGGTATAAAGTTCTAATTTGAAATAGGTATCATTATTTCCAAGGTTTTGTTTGCTTTGGACTTGATTTTTCTTCTTTAGATCTAATTTTTCTCCAACCAATTGGTTCTCTCTATGATTTTTTTCAGCAGATTTGATCTCATTAGAATTCCTTTATTGGGGATTCTAAATTACTTTCAAATTCTTTAATTGATACCAAAATTTTTGCATTTTCTATTAAAGCTAACATTTTTGTTGATTCCCAAAATGCAAATTTACAAGTTGATGAGCCAAAATTTGTAATTTCTTCTTTTAGTGATGATGATGCAACTAAGATACTTGATTTTGTTCTCTTTGATGATGTATACGAGTCACTAGTAGCTGATTTTATATCTCATATGTATTCATTTAAATTTTGGGTTACCTACCTTCTAATTGAAGTTTCAATTTGTAGTTAAATGACGTGATACAAAAATATGATGTTCAAGTCATTCAGGCCAAGTATTGCTCTTATTTTTCTTTGTTTGTTGAGCTAGGCAATTAAATAAATGGTCTATTGTACCCTAAATATAGGGTTTTTATACATAAGCATGTAGTGTTCATCATTTGTAAGTGGACTCTTGATTTTGATATTTATTTTGAAAAATATTCTAAAGTTTCATGTTTTGTTGAACTATTTAATCTTCCATTGATTTTTTAGAAAATTGAAAAGGAAATTATTAGTCTTCTTGGTACTCTTAAGCATATGGAATCTACTTCCACACCATTTGGTTCCCATAGATGTTATTTTTTTATTAAAATTGATGGGACACGATATCGCATGAGCTGCGATATCACGGTCTGCCGCCAAATCTATAAATAAGAGGCGACTCTCCCTTGTTTCTAATTCTAGGCCTAGACCGTAGTGAAACTCTGGTAGTTTGATCCCTCTAGAGATAGAATAATTTCCATGTGCCTGCAGTAGGAGCTCCAAAGTGAACAGATCTTTATTCGAGCAAATATTGTACCTGAACACATGTTTGTGTACGGAA
>MNCI01023354.1:185242-269337 GCA_015680685.1 Gnetum montanum | reverse complement strand
GAAAATTCAAAGCACACCCCTTAGACAAAATAATCAATTGGGCTACAAGCACTAGTTATGGAACTAAAATAAAAATCTTCCCTCTAACTAAGGCCCTTCTCGCTTCCCACTCTCTCCTCCTTGTTTCATCGGAATGGTGGTGGCTCTTGGGTGAAGGCATTCTCGTTACTTCAAGAGGATGGATTGGCTGAATGCATTAATGCGCAGTCACTAGATGTGGTTTGTTTGAGGCTGGACTTGGAATGGGATATGCTAAGTCACATTAACCATGAAACACACAAGTGGCTGTACACCACCTTGTTCTTGGGATTCCATTCCATTCTCTTCTCTCCATCCTTCTCTCCATTGTTCACCTCATTGTCGGTTGTATCATTAGTGTATATTTTGGTTGATGCATTGTTTTCTTTTTGGTAAATTCTTGCGGTTAAGACTTTAACTCTTGTTCCAAATGACATTCCCAGAGCTTACGGACTCTCTGAATGTGGGTTTGTTAGGGCATTAAGGGCATGAGCCTGCTTTGGAGAGGACCCACTAACATTCCTATTTGGTGCACCAGTAAATTCTTTCCCTTAACATTTTTCCAATCTATATTATGTTGTTCATTTCCATCTTGACATCCATTTCATCGACGTTATAGTTATCTCTTTTTCTCCATCTCTCTTGTTCTTTATTCTTTCTCCATTCTCTCACTACCGAAGGTTCGCGATTAGTCATGGGGGTCCGGACCCAAATTTTTTCGATTTTCTCCTAACCCCTACACTTTCGATAGTTATCATGAATATATCTCCAGATTCGTATCAGCCATACCACAACTCAGCCAATGGACCTTTCATCGAAGCAAGGTATCAATTGCATTATGATTCATTTACCCTTGCTAATATAAGACTGTGTTGTGTGTGCAGATAACAATCATACAATAATGGATTGGATCTGGGAGGAACACTTGGAATGGAGTGGTGCTGAAGCAGCTATGCAAGAAGCAAGACCGATGGTGCGCTTACGGATGGACAACGAAAAGCGCAATCTTGACATTGGCAGCAGCAAAACTTTTCTCTCTCTCTTTCTCAGCTACGAAATGAGGCCTGATGTCAAATGTAATAAGGTGTTCACTCTTGTTGTCAAGAACACCAGTTTTGTCTCGTCTTGTAATGATGATTCGTTCACATGTCATCCCATTAGTTCCATTTGAGTCAATAATCCCATACCGTCCCAATATTTTGTAAGGAACTCGAGGATGAGTTTTTATTTAGTCATGGGGGTATGATGGGACATGATATCGTGGTCCGTCGTCAAATCTATAAATAAGAGGTGACTCTACCTTGTTTCTAATTCTAGGCCTAGATTGTAGCGAAACTCTGGCAGTTTGATCCCTCCAGAGATAGAATAATTTTCATGTGCCCGCAGTAGGAGCTCCAAAGTGAACGGATCTTTATTCAAGCAAATATTGCACCTGAACACATGTTTGTGTACGGCAATAAAGACGAACTTCTTAGATAAACCTTGCAGTGCATGGAATAGGCTAAATAGGACTTTATTTACTATTATTTACTGTTTATCATTTAAATGTTTTATTAGTTCATTAAATCTGTCTCAACCATTCTCTCCTAGTTAAGTGCCTCAGTACGACCGCTTCAAGCACGTGCGTTACGCTTGGTGATCCCAGCAATGATTAGCGTTTGGTAGCCAAGGTTGCATTGGTTCAGGGTGTGAACGGTAAGTGGGAACAGATGTTGACACTAGGTTAATTAAGGCTTAGTTAGTTAGTTAAAGTTAGTTAATTAGTCTCTTCACTCTTCACCTTATCAGCATAGGAGATAAAACCGAAAAGACAAAAATCATATACCTTAGACTTACTTAACCATACACCGTGACAAATACAAGTAAGTCTGGGAAGACAATGAATAATTAACCTTAAGTGTTCCATGAGGCATGTAGGCACCTAGTCTGCGGAGTTCGACCGGATCAC
The DNA here is from genome assembly GCA_015680685.1 of Gnetum montanum. Classification (NCBI taxonomy): domain Eukaryota; kingdom Viridiplantae; phylum Streptophyta; class Gnetopsida; order Gnetales; family Gnetaceae; genus Gnetum; species Gnetum montanum. The sequence continues at coordinate 267,371 of MNCI01023354.1, read as the reverse complement.
GCGTGTAACGCTCGTATTCGTATGGTTGAGTGTAGGGGTACCTCACCACTCATCAAAAATCAATCTTCTTAACCACAAAAAGGAATTGGTATTGTAAGTAGGCAGCTAATTACATATTAAAATCTTCCTAATTGTTGTACTTTTTATCATCATGAAGGAAATTTATTTAATGTTTATCCTTTTCTCATTAAGAAAAGAAAAATCAAGGAAAAGAAAAAACTTCTTGATGTTAAGGAAAAGAAAAAATGTGTTGAAGCTGAGGATAGAAATAAACAATTTGAAGCTAAATAATGATCAAATGATATGAATAGTTTTACTTAGAAGTTTTTGTGTTCTATGAATAGTTTTACTTTTGCTATAGGAAGTATTGATTAATTTGGATAGATAGCATGCAAAGAAAATTTTTTCTTATGTAAGAAGACTACTATCTACCCAAAGATGAAATATTTTGTTGACAAGGAGGGTTTAAAAGATGCCAAAGAGACTCAACATAAAGTTAATCGTGATAGACATTATATGCCAAAATTTACTTTTGTACCTTCCTCGCCTATTAAAGTTGGTATTTCATCAAAGCTTTCTATTGCTACATTGAATCATTTTCTTATTTTAAGTTTGAGCATAAATACTGAAAATGATGTAAATGTTATTCAAACTAAGATTATCCTCCCTATTAACAATTATTTTCTCTTTGATTTTTTTGAGGCTTCTATTGTAAACTATTCACCTAAGTAGATACCTTTAAAATTGGAATGTTATTCCTATCCATATTGTTTTTGGACCTTTTTATAAGTACAAGGATTTTGGACTCTAGGCTTGAAAGGTTACAAAAAAAAAATTTCATACTATCACCTATCCTACTATATTGTATGGATATGTTATTTGGGGACCTGGACTTGTGCTAAATTTTGAAAAGATACTAAAAAAGTACAAAAAGCTTTTCTTCTCGATGTGTTAAAGGTAAAGAGGCAAATACCTTACCCAATGTTATTATGTAAATGTGATTTATTACCTTTAGAAGAAGAAGCCTTCTACCTGTTTGTTTCATATACTCATAGCTTGTGTATCTCAAGGTAAGATAAATTCTCTAAAGCAATTCTTGAGGATTGATGAGATTATAGTTAGTATTTTCAGAGAATGCAATGATTGAGAAAATGGAATATTTCTTGGGAGGATGTGCAATAAAATCATAAGCATATTTGCCACCTAGTCAAGAAGAAGGTTTTAACATAGATGTAGAAAGCAAGAGACAATTTTATGTACATCACATTAGATCTAATACACTAAATGCAAAAACACACTATTTCTCAATTGCTATTCCAATCAAGTATTAGAATGCTATCAACAACCTTGGCTTAAGTTCTTATCATCTTAGAATTGAAAGTGGAAGATGAATTCAACTCCCATTAGAAGAGCGCATTTGTAGGTTGTGGAGGTCAAATGTTTGTGAAGATGAGTTACATGTGGTTCTTTCTTATGTTGTGATTACCCATTTGAGATAGCATTATATTGTTATAACAAAAAAATTGTATGATTTGTTTTTGCTACCCCCATTAGTGCTTGGTCAAATTATAGAATCTATCTTTAGTTTTCATGAAAATATAATATCCATCTAATAGATCCTAGAGGTCTTCGGATGTAATAAAGCTTCACTTCATTTTATATTTACTAGGCTTGCACCAAGTCCTCAAAATTTGTTTAAGAATTGAAGAACTAGGAATAGAAATGACTTGAGAAAAAAGAAGGAAGTAAAGAAGTTATTAAAATGCTAACTATTAACATTCTTAAGTTTTCGTTGCATAAGTTTGTTTCTTAAAAGGTGCATCCAAACATTATCTCCATTAATGCACTTTGTAATCCATTTTATTATAAGGAAAATACCCTTGTTATAACAATTAATAAGGCCAAGTCATCCATCTTTCTTACTATTACTGCAAATATCCAAAACAACTCTAGAAAAAACCTTTTCTATGTTGCTTAGTAGACCAAAGAAAATAACGAATAATATGATCAATTCTATTATAAGAAGTTTTAGAAGGAGCTTAATACTAAAGTAATAAACATGAATTGATTGAAACATCTACTTAATAACTAAAACTTTGCTAGTAAGGGTGAGCTTTTCTACTTTTTATTTATCAATATTCTTTTCAATTTTATCAACCACCTAATTTCATAAAATAGTAAGATTAGACTCAAAAGAAAGAGGTATTCCCAAAATTTTAAAAAAAGAATATTTTGTCAAAATTTTCTAAGGTTTGAGAGAACCCACTTATCAATATTGCTGNGGGAAAAATTCTAACTCTGGAGTGATCAATCTGCCAGAGCTTCACTACTCTAGCCAGGATTGAGAAATGAAGGGAGTGTCGCCTCTTATTTATAGATATGGCGGCGGGACGCGATATCGCAGGGTAAGACGCAATATCCCGTATGCGATATCGCATGGGATGCGATATCGCGGCCCAGTGCATGTCGCGTCTCATCAATCATTAATTGAAATTTTCTTAATGATATTTCTTTATAGATCATAATGTAGATTATGTGAAAGAAAGTTTGCAATAATAACAAAAAGGTGAACTAATCATTTTAGAGAAAAAGGGGAACTCAATCAAAAATTAATAGCAATTTGAGTATTAGCATCAATGAGCAAGGTACAAATAAGACACAAATTAATCACCAAATCTTAGTTGAAATTTCATTCAATCCTATCATAAGCTTTCACATAATCTAATTTAATGAAAGCAATGTCTTGGTTAGTATTAGCAACCCATTACATTCTCTTCCAAGCTACAATAATATTATTTAAAATATATGTTCTTTTAACAAAACCAATTTGGTCAGCTCTAATGGTATCTTCTATAACCTTCTAAATTTGACAAGCCATGCATTTAGCTAAAGTTTTATAAGTTTTATTAAGAAAAGTAATAGACCTTCAATTACCAATATATTGAAGATCTCCATTCTTATGAAGAAGATGAATCACACCTTTATTAATATCTTTCCTAAGAGAAAACTTTCTAATGGCTTCTTGGTAAACATGAAAGAGATAATCTCCAATGATGTCCAAATGCTTCATAAAAATTCAATTGGAAAATCATCAAATCCTGGAGCTTTACCATCTACTAAACTAAAATTTGTTGCTTTAATTTCTCCATTTGTAATTTCTACTTCAAGAATGCTTCGATGTAATTTTGTTATAAGATGAAGAATATGTGTACTAGAGGCCAGGAAGGATTTCTTGCTAAAACCTTTAGAAGGAAAAATAGAAAAAAATGATTTGCTAAAAAACTATTAATAATCTTAGGATTTATAATGATGAAATCATTTATATCAAGTGATTCTAGTTTAGGTACTTGACCCTTTCCTTTTAGATATTTAAGAAATTTCTTACAAAGTTCATCTTTAATTTGTAGCCAACATATGCTACCTTTAGTAAGAGCACTTTTAGCTTTAAAAGCATCTTGACATTGTTTACCATAATGAGTTTTTGCCAAGGCTTTTTGAGTTTCAAAAACAAAGGGATTTTGGTTTTCAAGAATTTGCATTTTCTTAACAGATTCTATAGAAATTTCTTCAACTTGATGATTAAACTTAGCAAATTGCTTTTCAAACCTTCTATCATAATTTTTGACTCTACAAGTAGTTCACTTCCACTAGTCAATCCAAACAATATCACCAATAGGCTTTTTTATTTTTTGTGTTCCTTAAGGCTTCAAAATATTTTTGCCACTTGGTCTTGTAAATATAATAGCATTTATATGAAAAAGCTCATTATTTCAGAAAGAGGAAAAATTAATTTTAAAGAGAAAAATGCTAATAGAAAAATTGTCTTAAAAAGTAGCACCTATATGCACTTCTACTTTCCTTGTAAGCTTCCAAAAGGAAACATTAGAGATGCAAAATCTATAAAGTCGATAATGTATTCTATCATTTCCTTGTTGGTGACTACACAAATATAATGCTTCTCATTTGAATGACATGGGAACAAATTGCTAACATCATCAAAAAATATTCTTCTTTAAAATTATACTGATATTTTATTTCTTGAGAAGACATATTAGGAAAAAGACCATCAAGCTTATCTAAGTGACTTTCAACTATATTGAAATCATCTCTAATAATCTAAGAAATTGTAGGTAGAGATAGAAGATATTTCCAAACCTATGATTGATCTTTCAAATTATGAGTAGAATAAATATTATAGAGTCTAAAGTTTCCTTTTTCATTATGACAAGTAATCCAAATAACTCTTGCAAGGTTGTCAAAGGTAGAATTCAAAATTTTTTTAGTTTAATTTTTATTAACTAGAATACCAATATATCCTTTATTAACTTCATGAGTAATAGAAAAAGCAATATAGTTTTGTAAAATGCACTTACAAAAAAAGACTAATATAATACACTAAAATCTTAATTTCTTGTAGAAAAAAAAATTTGGAGATAAATGCTAGTTTAAAAGATACTCCCTCATAATCTTTACATAGGACATATTAGAAAGGCCCAAAAATTCCATGATAAAACTCTTTCAATTTGTTTTCTTGAATTCAGTATTTAGCAGTGCGTGCTGGCAGTGTGATGTTTTGTAATTGAACGGAATCTTTATTCAAGTGTGATGTACTTGGACACATTGCATCATCAGTAATAAAGATTGAGATTACTTTACATCATTGCAACAACACTTAGTTTTATTTCTATTTTTAATTAGTTTATTGTTTACTTTTTTCATAGTTACACTTTACAATTACTTGCAATTTACTTTTAATGTCATTAAGCGGATTGAGCACAACTGATCTCGAGCACGTAAGTGTAACTACTTGGTAACCCAGTAGTACTATCACTTGGTATGCTTAGTAGTGTAGTACTTGGTAATCCCAATAGTAGTTGCACGAAGTCCAAGGTGTGACTGAAAGATCAAGACCAGTTGCTCATTGCATAGGCAAGTTTAGATTTGTTTTACTACCACTTAGATTTAGAAACCCTTACTTTCGCTTCATGTTTACTAGGTGCTTAATGGTCAATACAACATCAATATCATACACCTCACCGTGAGTTAAACCATACACATTGATTTTACTAGCTCACAAGGGAAGACAATGATCATGAATGCTAACTAAGTACTGGTATAATCACATTGCCTTATCTGTGGAGTTCAACTAAGATTACACGTGAACACTCATATCTTGTATGGTTGGGTGTTGGATACTCCACCGCTCATGACTGAGCAACAAAAGTATTATGTTGATCCATAAAAACTTTAAGATCCAATGATTTATCAACCATTTCAAAATTAGCCAATTTGACAAGCAAAAAAGATTCAAAAAAATAGCAGTCATGCAAACATTAATTCCATAACATTGAAGAATAACCTTGGGTGAATAAATCCAATGATCTGTAGAAATATGTACTATGAAGTGATATCTTTTAATAGAGATTCATATAAATCATTAGGTAAAATAAAATAAAAAGCTTTAGAATTCTCCGTGGTCTCTATAGTTTGAGAGACATTAGTATTATCCATCTTTAGATTATTCCTTACTAAATTTTTTTTTGCCACAATAATTCCATAAAAAATCCTTGAGATTAACAACAGCAAGCTCAATTGACTATATTGGACCACCTATATAGGATGGCTTATAACCGAGTACGGTTTGATCGATATTATCATATAGGAAAGATACCTATTTCTAAGTGCCCCCTATGATCATTGTGGTACTTTGGAAATATGATGCTAATATGTGGACATAGCCTTGATTACAAATGAGTACCTCACAAATCCTCAATTGGTTATATTTCGTTTATGTTTGTGAAGAAGAATGTAGGTCCCTTGGGGTTAGAAAGATAATGAGCATGCATAAAAGCATAAGGGAACACAATAGATAGTTTGCATTGGCTAGCTAAGCTAGCCAAGCATGCCTAGCTACCTTTAGCTATTAAAATTTTAACTACCCAACAGACATAATGGTTCAATGAGCTACAAGTGGCAATCTCCTTCTACTAAAGTCTTATTTTGAAAGAAGATGGGATAAAAGGGGTACATATAGTCTAATTTTGGTTCTCAAAACACAAATTTGAATTTCAATAGAAAATAATGATTTGGATCATGCCACTTTAATTCATTTTAATTATTCTGTCTTATACCATTTGCCTCAATTTCACTATTTGTAATTATTTTGTCTCATACCAATTTCACTATTTTTAATTATTTTGTTTCATACTATTTACATCAATTTCACTAGGCTAGGTTCAAAATTGAACCTAACAACTTCAAGTACAAAGCAATGCAACCTAACCACCATAAACAGCAACCCGCGTTCCAATCAATTTGAATTTTAACGGAGAACAGGAGACCCAGAAAATTGAAGTTGAGGAAGAAAGAATACCACTAACCAGTCGAGCTTAAAAAATGTAGTCCTTTCTTCGTCTGTTTTCTCCAACTTTGTAAACATAAAAAAATGTAATTTTCATTTGATCAGTAACGAATCTGACAAAGTTGAATCTTATCATCAAAATAGTCTTTTTAAGTGCTAAGGATGATGAGAATGACCTTTTTATCAACTAATAAAAAAATAAAAATTCATTCTCCTCTGATCAGAACCAGAGAAATCACCAACAGATAAAGTGATATGCACAGGCTGTTTAGTTTTACATAATAGCTATCCAAACTGCATCGGATTATCCAGAAAGCTTCATCTGCAATAAAGCAGATCCAATCCAGAAGGGTGCTTTACTTAATCGTATCACACTTGAATATGAGATAAAATCAAAAGAAGAATAGGCAGGAATTAATAATAGAGCAAAAAGATGAGCAGCGAATCTTTGAACATGAAAGTGCTGTAGATGAATCCTCAAAGAATTAATAATTTAATGGACGATTTGCAAAACTTTTATTTGAATTCAAATTGCCTTGCGCGTAATTTATGCCAGACAACCTGGGCCTCCCGTAATGATCGGCGATGAAGGCTATCACAGAGAGCCCACAAAGAAGGAAGAAAAATGTAAAAAACAAACACCCGCTAAAGTACAATCACTGAGCAACCCATTCCCCTTTTTCGTTTTTCAAACTCTGGTCAGCATTCCCTGCTGTATGCTATCCGTAACAATGATTGATGTTCTTCTGGATCTCTGTGATTCTCACACGGAATCCAACGTAACAGTACAAGAAGAAGATGAAACCCTATTGCAGACTTCAAGAAAAATCAGAAATTTCAGGAACTCTCTGGACTGCTATCTCCGTTGAGCTTCCTCAACAAAACAAAGCAGAGCAGAAAATCTTCTGCTGCTGTTGCTGCTCCTGATTGGTTATTCAAATATAACCTCAGCTACAATCTAATCCAAGTTAGAAGGGGGAAAAAAGTGCAATAAGGGGTAAGTAGTTCTAAGAAATAGGGTTATGTTACTGTGAAAGGCTGAGGTCTCAAGGAAATGTAATATAATTCTGAGATTTGGGTACAAATCCTCAGAAGATGAGATCGTAGTAAAGCAGCTCGTTCCAGATATCTGGCAGGCCTGGTAAGCACCAGTGGCTGCAGTCTGCAGACCTCTGAGAATTGTATATTGATGGGTGGGCATCCTGTCTCAGCATTGACATGAATGTCACGTTCAGAAATCTTACAGGAGACCTCATTCTGCCCACTACTGCTGCTCCAATTCTGTACTGCGGAGGATACTCTGACGGTGAATAAGTTACCCCTGACGTTGGCTGCTTTGCTCCGTAGCAGCTCTGTGGGCTGTTTCAAGAGTAAAAATCATGACTAAAAGATTTGACAAGATCCGGCCAAAATTCACACTCTTTTGGAAAAATAGGAAACAACCCTGAAAATTATGAGGCAAATTCAAGCAGATTTAGATTTTCATTGAGTGGGGTCTTGTTTTCCTGGTTTACCTGTAATGGGTTGGTGAGTAGCTCTGGAAAAACACCCTGGTTTTTCTGAAATCTATGTTTGCATCCACCCATCTGGCCCACGTTGTCATGCCTCTCAGATATGCCTCCATTGGATCCATGCTACTGAACAGCCGGCCTCCATATTCTATGAAATCCCACCTGTACATGTGGCCCATCCTTAGAAATCTGGTTACTGTAATACCAATTTCTTGAAAACCGGTAATTTTATGATAGCAGAGCATCTGCATCAGTTTTCTAGGATTGGCGAAGTTGGAATTCTGCTGAATCTAACAAAAAAATAATCTCTGAAATCTGTAAATGGGTTCATACCCTGCAAGTTTGCCAGTGTGAGTCCACCAGTGGCCTGAGTTGAAAATCAGAACATCTGCCTGCAGCCATGCCAGACCATTAATTGCAATGGAGTCTAACCGTAGGATGGCTCTGTTAACCCCATTTACAAACCTGTTATCCAAGTCTACCAGGTATGGAGCCCTGTTAAACATGATAGAGACCCCATAATCCTGCATAAAACACACAGCAATCAAGACATTTAAGACCCTCAAAGCACTACTGATATCTGAACCTTACTGTCCAAGATAACAGCAAGAGATCCTGAAACCATAGAAGCATACATACCAAGGCCTTGAAAACAGAAAGTGGATCTGAAGGTACATAAGAAATCCTGGACTGTGGCAAAACAGAGTGCAGAAGGCACATCATTGATTGCCACTGGTTTCTGTTGAGGGAATCACCCACAAACATAACCGTCTTCCCTCTCAGCTTCTGCAGCAGGTACAGGGCATTGAATCTAAAAACAAATTTGCAGCAGTGTCACAGAACAGAACATGTCAAACACTGAATCAACCAAGAAGAAAAAAACAAGCAGCAAGGCAAAACTTGCCAAAGTTTTAAGGCTAAAAACAACCCAAAACCAAAGAAATTAAGAACATGGTAATATTACTTAGGCAAACCAAACCAAACCTTGGGATCCTGCAGCCAGAAGGCATCCATCTGAATTTCAGGTAACCAGTGTCAGACCTTCCAAACTCCTGGCAATTAAACTGTGCATCTATGTAGGGACAACTACTGGAGGAGTAAAGAGGATAGCTTGAATCATAGACCCATCTACCTGAATAAATGTCACACCTGTTCCTAACAAAAGCCTTAGACTCATCATCGTCAGATGAGCTGCTCCTGCTGGTTGAGTTGGAGTATTCAGCAGCAACAGCACTGTGTAATGTGGACAGTGCAGGGACTAACAGGCAAACAAGGCAGCAGATAACAACAAGAAGCACAGGAGGCTTGGTTGCAGCAGAGGGACACATTATGGCTAATAATGTGTTTCTTCTCCTTCTGGTGTTAATAAAACTGGTGTGTATGATTTTAAGAGAAGTGAAGAAGCCTCAGATTCTTTTTATACACCAAAATCAACCATACTGAGCATGTGCACATTTGATTGTTTCTTTTTTAACAATATAACCAAAAACGACTGGAATCTGCAGACCCCGCACCCTCCACGACAAGTCAATTTAGCATCTGCTTTAACTTCCTCAAGTTGCAGCCCACCTTTGAGTTTCAAAGTTTTGGCAAATCTTGGTGCTCTGGTATTCTTTACGTGGACTCTACTAATGCTGCTACATATCCAAAACTACTGCTTTACACTCCACTCAGTACCTAAAATGTTGATTCATGAACATGGGTTGTTGGGTTTGGTTGTCAAAAAACCAATAACTACTGCTTTACTCTACACTCACGAGGCCTAACATACTGATTCATGAATGTGGGTTTCTGGGTTTTGTCAAAAGCTAGTAAAAAGCCTAAAAAGAAAACGCATGGGGAAAAGGGATCGGAAGATGGTCTGAAGCTTTTGTCATTCAAGATTGGAGAGCTGCATTGCAAGGTTACAGGCAGGATTTTGAAAGCACACCATACTAGGTTTGAATTTGCAAACTCAGAGGCATCAGAAACATCTTGTCAGGATCCAAAGCTCAACCACATTCTTCCCCCATCCTCTAAAAAACACAATTTTATCGTTGCCAGAATTGTCCTCTCTTCAAAGTAGTTTTTTGTTTGGTATCCCCTTTGGCTCTCTTCTGCTCTGAATTCACTGAGATCCTTTTCATTACTGTGATTGGATCGTTGAAAGGATCCCACGGTCTAAAGCAGCAGCCAGCAGCCATTTTATAATCAGTCCTTTTAAACTTTTTTTTTTTTTTTAAAATAAGTTAGCTTTTGTAAAATTTAAGTAATTTTCTTTCCTTCTTGTTCCTTTCTTCATTCTTAAGAGCCACCAAGGGAGAAGTTATAAAAGCGATGACGGTTTAAGATGCTTAAGTTAAAGGATCAAAAGTTGTATAATAGAAGTAATTTATAAATCTCCGCAGTTACTTCGTTGACGTCAACTAGTTTAGCCTACCATTATAACTTTTACGGCAAAATTATGCAAAAAGTGAGAATATATTTACTATTTGAAAGAAAGAGAAAAAAATATCGTAAAACTCTGAATTAGACAAGTTCGTCCCTTCTCGGGACTCTGGTCTGCAATTTAGCTCGTTCTATAGGGGGGCTCGTGACTATAAGCTTGTAACTCTTGGCAATAGAGCACATGTACAAAGTTTATCTTAAAAATATATTTGTGTTTCACATGGTAATATGAAAATTAAACTTGGCTGTTTGGATTTATTGGACCGGAGAAAAATACATGCCATGAGTTTTAAGTGAGTTTTAAGAGAATTTCCGAGAGTTCTTACTAGTATTAGGAACAAATCAATCAAACACTATACTATGTTTAATGTACTCAAAGAGGACATTGCAAGCAAATATGGTGCTCATATTCAATGCTATAGGTAGTGCACAATCTATTTGTTCAACCATGATATGATATTTGTGTAATACAATTAGTTATCTGTGTATAACATCATTGGAGACGTTTAAAGTTCTTAACTAAGACATTTCATGAAGACATTTCTAAATATAGCATTTGTAAGTGTCAATTATTTACTTTATTTTTTTTTCTAATGTTGTAGCTCAATGCTAAGTTTATGTCTTATAAACAAATAGGTTATGAGTTTGAGCATCACTTGCAACATATGTTTAAATTAAATGTGCTGGGTCTAATGAAATAATCCATATTATTATTATTTAAATAAAGTTTATAATTTCTAATATAGTTCTTCATAAACTCGAATAGTAAAAAGAACTCATAAAACCAACTTTATATACTTGGGATAAGGTTAGGATGATGATATTTTGAAAAGTTTTTATATGAAGGAAATTTTAGATAAGTTAAAAAATATTTGAAAAATTCATTATGTAAAAAACTTCTAAGAGAGGATATCCAAGAAGAATAACTAAATTTAAGATTGGTAAATGAATTTTCCTTCTTTGAAGTAAAGACAACCTTATCTAAGGTGAAAATGGTTAAGATGCTGAATCAAATACCAATCCTAGAAAACTTTGGAAGACTATGGAAGATAATGGAGTTATAAAATTAACAAAATTATTTAACAACTTTTTGAAAGATAGAGAAAAGCACTCTTATTCTCATCTACAAGGGCAAAGGTGATATACAAAATTCTATAAATTATAGATAAATCAAGCTTATGAGTCATATTATGAAAATATGGGAGAGAGTTGTAGGGTAACATTTCAAATATAAACTAAGAATATTTGAATACTTATTTGGATCTATGCCATGAAGGTCAATTGCTAAGGCTATTTCTTGATATGATAGTTAATGTGGAAGTTGAGAATGCATAGGAAAAATCCATATATGATCTTTAATAACTTGGAAAAGGTATATGGGAGTACCTATAGATAATGTTTGGAAGACCTTACAAAATTAAAGAATCCCTAATAAATATATTAAAGTGATTAAGGACATGTGTGAAGAAGCTATTAGTAGAACAAGAACAATATGTGGAAAAACTTATTTTCAATTAATGTAACTAATGTGGAAATGTATTAAGCTTTAGCTTTAAATAGAGGCAAATAATTATAGAGAACTCACATAGCCTGAGGTAATTTATAGCTAATTTATAATGTACATGAGAGAATGTTCAATTAAAATTAACATTTTATTAGATTAAAATACATACACATGCACATATGCACATACACATATATATTGTAAGATGTGTATTTTGAATAAACCATCATGTTGTTCAATCATATTGTTAAGAATTATATTTTAACAAGGCTAAAGCAATTGCCTTTTTGCCTTTGCAATTAAGCCAATCATGTATAAACCTCTTAAGTTTTGCATTTTAAATAAACTATCATGTTGTTTAACAGTCATCATCATCATCCTAACTTTGTCAAAACAAAATGGGGTCAATTATATGGGTTATTTTTAGACATTCACCTCTATGTTATTTAATCATATTGTTAAGAATTATACTTTAACATGTCTAAAGTAATTTCTTTGTTGCCTTCATTATTAAGCCCATCAATTATATGCCTAGTGATGAACAATGTTTCGTACGACTATGATGAGCAGTTATGTCATTGTAGATGCATTATAGAAAACTACAGTGACTAAGTAGCAATAAATGCCTATGTATATGAGTGGCCTACTACATTAATAACATCATTAATGTTATAGGTAGTGAAGCTCTTATGGTTGACTTTCTTGAATTCTAGTAACAATCAATGAGAACCTACAATGTGAAATTGAGTTAATTGTATGGAATCTTATTCAAGTGACATTGTACTTGAACACAATCCATGACCAAAAATATGATTGAGATTTATTCATATTCATTGCAACACTTTGACTTTAATGCTTCTTTACTTACAATTTACTTTTATTGTTATTTGCTTCCCCATACATTTAGTGTAATAATTTACTTTCAAGGCATGTTAGACATGGTGGAATGAACGTAACCAACTTGAGCATAAACACATATTCACTTTGTAACCCCACTGATGAGTAGTGAGGTACCCCTACACCCAACAATACGAATACGAGTGTTCACATGCGATTTGGTCGAATTCCAAGGACTAAGTGCCTATGTGTCTACCCAGAACAAGGGTGAGTTATGCTATCATTGTCTTCCCAAGCTTACTCCTAAGGCACAATTATATGGTTAAGTAAACTTGAGGTACATGATTTTTGTACTTTTTATGTTTTATGTCCTGGTGCTTAAAATAGAGAAATGAGATAATTAATTAACTAATTTAATTTAACTAATCAACTAGGCTCTAACTAGTCCTAACACTAGCATTTGTTCCCACTTGCTAGACACATCCTGAACTAGTGTAACACTACTAGGATTACCAAATGCTAGTTGTTACTGGATTACCAAGTGTTCCACATATGCTTGAAGTGGTCGTATTGAGTGTGCTTACTTGTTGAAAATTAACAAATCAATAAAAATAACATTAATGAACTACAAGAGTAGGGAATAACACTAAATAGAAATTAAATGAGATAATTAAGCTATTTTGAATGTTGCAAGGTTTATCACAAAGTTTGCTTTATTTTTGAACACAAGGTGTGCTCAGGTACACAATGCTTGAATAAAGATCTATTCACTTTATGACTCCTATTGTGGGCACTTAGAAATAATTCTAACTCTGGGAAGGAGAAACTACAAGAGTTCGGATAAGGGACTAAGAAAAATTAACTATCTAATTACCAAACCAAGTGCACCCACCTCTTATTTATAGGCAACGAGATAGGTCTCGACCTCGGATGTTTGATATCGCTTGGCAGGCTCCGATATCGTGGACTTGATATTGCGGATGCAATATCGCGGTCTCAATATTGCAACTCATCATACCCCCATGACTAAATGAAAACTCATCCTTGAGTTCCTTACAAAATATTGGGAAGGTATGAGATATTGACTGAAAAACAACTGATTGTGACATGGAATGACAAACTCAAAGTGCCCGGTGGATGGATTGACAAACATATTACAACATTGGTGTTCATACCCATTGTGGTGAATACTATACATAAATGAAATCCAGACCCTCATTCGACAGCTTGAAGAGAGAGAGGAAAAAGAAAATGAGGCACATTGCTGCCAATGTCAAAAATGTACACACCATTGTTCATCCATAGCCATGCAACCAAGCTTGTTCCTTGTGTAAATGCTTTTTGCTCCAGTCCATCCTGAGTGCTCCCTCCTATCCCAGTCCATTGTTCATGTGATCACCATCTGCACATACAACATTTTCATGAATTAGCAAGGATAGATAAGACATAATGCAGTTGATACCTTGCCTCGATATGAAGCACCTTGGCTAGGTTGTGGGTATGGAAAATACTAGGTTAGAGGTTTATGAATGATGACTACCCAAGGTGTAGGGGTAAGATAAGTATGGAATGGAAAAATTTGTGACAGGGCCCCCACGACTAAGAGCGAACCTTTGGTAGCAATAAGATGGAAAACAAAAGAACAAGGAAGATGAGAGAAATGACAACGGTGAAGCCAATAAAACAAAAATAAAAATAAATGTCATTGATGGTTTGAAACGATAAATAGTTGATTGTAAGAAATGTGTAAGGGAAAGAGTTTAACAATTGCACCAAAAAGGAATGCCAGTGGGTCCTCCCCAAAGCAGGCTCATGCCATTTACGCCCTGACAAACCCATAAACCAAAGAGTCCATAGGCTCTAGGAATGACATATGGAAAAAATGGTTAAGGGCTTACCCACAAGATTTTACCAAAGAATAACAATGCATCAACCAAAATATAGACTAATCGTAAAATCAGCAATGAGGTGGAATATGGAAAGCAATACGAAAAGAGAGAATGGAATGGAATGGAATCTCAAAATCAATGTTGTGTAAAGTCCCTTGTGTAGTATGTGATTAAGATGACTTAATAAAATTTGGCTCAAGTCTAGATTAAAACTAACCACATCCAGTGAAACTAACCACATCCAGTGACCTCGCATCAACACACTTGACCAATCCATCCTCCTAAAGCAACGAGAATGCTTTCACAGAGCCACCACCATTCCAAAAATAGAAAGATAGAGAAGTAAGAAGTAAGAAAAGGCCTTAATTAGAGGGAACCTTCAGGCATGGGTAACATGTCTTTTTAGTGCCATAACCAATACTTGTAGCCCATGTTACTTTATTATGTATAAGGGGTGTGCTTTGAATTCCCAACAGTTTTTTTTTAAGTAAGAACCACACCATTCAAAGACTTATTTAATTTAGTCAACTTCCTGATATTGGTCAATAGCAAAATGGTGGAGAACCTATGAAAAACATCCAAGTATCCAAGAGAATGACCAGCAAAAATGTGTTGAACCCCTTTGAAGTCACACCCTTTTCAATCCACTTGAATCTTTCCTTGGTTTGAAGAGTACCAAGTCACCAATTCATTAATAAGTTTGCTTTGAAAAAGGGACAATACATTTCCAAAACAAAGGGAGACCATAGAGTGAATGGATGAATGTATGACACGGACTCATTGCCTATTTTATCAAAAGAAACCATATCTTAGCATCAACATTGAAAGTCAAAAGCAAAAACCAAGAATTAGCAATCAACACCATTATAATACAATCCACCATCATGAGCACTTATTATACGACGAGTGAGAGTAATTCAAACAAATGTAATAGAGAAAGAAATAGTAAAAATGTTAATCATGGGGTAAAACAAAAACAAGTAAACATGAAAAATGTGTAAAACAAAAAGAACAAAAGAGACTGAGGGCTTAAAATGATTAGCATTGGTGGCCATCTCCCCCACAACTAAGTGAAAAGGAGGAGACCTGAAATAATGAGCAAGGCTATCCATCAATAGAGGTAGCATTAGTACTGGCCGTTTTAAGCTCATGAAAAATTTTGGTTTGTTGGATGTTGACCAATAATTTCTTATTTGGGCTTTTAGGTTTGCATATCATCATGGCTCCTAAAGGAAAATTTTCATGAATAATATAAGGTCCTTTCCATAGCATTTGAAATTTAGTTCGTTGTGGCACATGTGTGGGATTCCAATACAGAACCTTATCTCCTGGTTGGTATTTGAATTTCCTAATCTTTAGGTTATGATGTTGCTCGTTGAAGGCCTTGTGTAGTTCATTGGATGACAGGGTGACTAATCAATTTTCATCTAGTAAGTTAACATTCATTAACTATTCTTTTTGTGCTAGATTGAGGTCAAGGTTAAGGTTAGATGCTGTAGATAGTGTATGGAGCTCAGCTTGAATAGGAAGTGTTGGAAGTTTACCATACACTAACTCATAGGGAGAGTAGCCTATAGGGAGCTTCCATGTGGAGTGGTATGCCCAAAGAGCATCATTCAGTTTGGTGCTCTAGTCTCACCTATATTTGCTAATGGTTTATATCAAGATTTTTGTGATTTCCCTATTGGTGATCTCAACTTGACCATTCGCTTGAGGATGATATGGTGTAGTCAGCTTATGCTCAACTCCTAAGCGTTGCATTAATTTTTGAAAATTTGCACCTGTAAAATGCGTACCATTGTCAGAGATAAGTTCACGAGGCATGCCAAACCTGTTTACGATTTGTTTTTGAACAAATCGTGTAGCTGTAGATGATGTATAGTCTGTAACAACAACTGCTTCTACCCACTTCGTAAAATAGTTAATAGCAACAACAATGTAGGCTTTTCCAATGGACATTGGTGTAATAGGGCCCATAAAATCAATACCCCATATGTCGAAGGATTCTAAAGGTTGAATCCATTATTGTGGACCCTCCATTCTAGTAGTTATTCCCCCATCATAGTGGTAGTACTTGCAAGATTGGACGAAGCGATGAGCATCTTGGAACAATGTAGGCCAATAATATCTTGCAAGTAAGATTTTAATGGTTGTTTGTCTCCTAGCATAATGACCCCCACATGGGCCCTCATGAGTGTCCTGGAGAACTCGCAATTGATCTACATCAGGAACACACCATCGGCCAAGCCATCAGAACAAACCTTATAAAGGTGTCCATTGATTTCCATGAAATATTTGGCTTGGTGAAGAAACTGTTGTTTCTTTTTAACGTCGAGACCTTGTGGCATTTCTTGTGTAAGCAAATAAGTGAGAATGCTACTATACCAAATTTTATTGATGGGTAATTGATTGTTTATTACACCTACAAAGAGGAGTTCATTAGGGAAATGGTCAAAAATTGGATATTCATCCTCTTTGTTGTCCCATCGTAACTGAGATAAATGATCAGCAACAACGTTCTTGGTGCCTTTATGATCAATCATCATAAGATCGAACTCTTGTAAGATGATGACCCATCATATGATGTGAGAGCTCACCATTGGTTTATTTATCAGGAACCATATTACACTATGATCCATGTGTACAAATATCTTATAGCCTAATACATAGTGCCTAAATTTTTCTAGTGCAAACACTACAACCATTAACTCTTTCTCTATTGTGGTATAGTTAAGTTGTGCACCAACGATACTTTAACTTGCACAGTGAATGTAATAGGGTTTTTTTTGGTTATCTAACTATGTAAGTATGGCTCCTAAGACAAAGTTGGATGCATCAGTCATTATGTGGAATGGTCTGGACCAGTCAAGAGCTTGTAGAATGGGGGTTTCTATGAACTTCTACTTTAAAGTTTGGAAAACTAACTTGCATTCTTTGATCCATTCAAAGGGTACGTCCTTCTTCATTAATTATACTAATGGTTTTGCAATCCTCGAAAAGTTCTCGATGAAGTATCTAAAATAGCCATTATGTCCAAGGAATAATTGGATATCTTTTACAGTCTCAGGTTGACGAGTAATTCCTTGGATGACTATAATCTTTTCAGTGTCTACCTCTATCCCTGTTTGTGAAATCTTATGCCCTAATACAATGCCTTCTTGGACCATTAAATGGCATTTTTGCCAATTGAGCCTTAAGTTGGTTTCTACACATCATTTTCGTACTTGCTCTAATTGGTCCAATGCTTGTTCGAAGTCCCCTCCATAGGTGGAGAAATCATCCATAAAGACCTCCACACCATTTCCTATTTGTTGCTGAAATATACTTAGAACTAGGCGTTGAAATGTTGTTGGGGCATTACACAAGCTAAACAACCCTAAATGCAAATGTCCACCAAGGACTTGTGAATGTATTCTTGGCTTGATCTTCTAATGCTATTTGAATTTGATTGTACCCATTGTAACCATCCAGAAAACTATAGTAGAAATGCCCTACAATGGTATCTAAGACTTGGTCAATGAATGACAATGGAAAATGGTCTTTAAACTATACACACCCTCCATTTACCTCCCTTTTTAGGCACAATGACTAAGGTACTAACCCATTCACTATCAACAATGGGGTAGATGAACCTAGCTTTTAGAAGTTCAATTTCTTCTTTAACCACTTGTTTAAGCTTTGGGTTCAATCACCTTTGCGGTTGTCATTGAGGCTTCATAGAGGGGTTAGTGTAAATTCTATGTTGACATATCCTAGGATCTATTCTAGTTAATTCAGGATATGACCAAGCAAAGGCTTTTGACCAATTATTTACCACTTTCAGCAGTTTTTCTTTTTGTTGAGGAGTAAGCTTAGCATTGATGATTACCAGTTTTTCATTCTTGAGAAATGTGTACTCCATACTAGTGGGCAATGATTTTAACTCAAGGGGCTCTTGCTTAAACTTGTTAGGGATTTCCAACTTTTCCCAGTTGATATTCTTGATGTCAAGACTTGGAAGTTGGTGATGGGCTTGCTCCAATGTATTTATGCTATCAATGTAGGTGCAAGTTAAGCTCTTAGTTGGTTCCATGCATATAGTTGAATTGTTCTCTTGGTCAGCTGTCAGCCACTGGGTACCTTCCTGTCTTGTGGTTGCTGCATACAAGTATCTTTATATATCTGTTACTTGTGCAAACTAGTTGCATGTAGGCAATGTTAAATGTTGTACAAATTAGGACTTCTGCACGTAGGTACACCCATGTCACTGTATGTGATGCATGGAACTTTATTCTTCTTGATCTTTCAAAATGTATTTTCTTTTGAGATTTTTAGGAAAAGATCATGTATTCCTAGGTGTGCATCAATTGTGCTTAGCCATTCTCTTCCCATAATGATTGGGAAGTCCCCCTTGTAGTTGTTAACTTGAATCACTAGGAAATCAGATGGATATGACCACCCACAAACATTGGTGACAATGTCCTCCACTAGTCCTTATGGGACAGTGATGGAATGGTTAGCCAACTCTAAATGAATGTTACTCTTTTTTAGTGGAGGCAGGTTCTAGGCTTTGTACATTTCTTGAGAGATTAGGTTGACACCAAAGCCTAAATCCAAAAGAGCTTTACAAGGCTCATTTCTAGCGATTTGTAGATAGATAAGAGGACTTCTAGAATTAGAGAATTTCCTAGAAAGATGGCTAGCTTTAATCCAATCAGTGATTGCGTGGGTTAACATGATAGTATGTGTTGGGCATGGTCTTTGGTTCGAAGGAAGCTCTGAAGATTCAAATGATGGTGAGGTATTTGGAGAATTGACCGCTTGTGGTTGTAAGGACTTGGTTGGACTATTGGTTCTAAAGAAAGGTCTCTTCTTTGATTGATTATCCAAACCAACAGTAGGTTGAGAGTTGATAGCCCTTGTAGCATTGCATTGCTACGGCTAAGCAGGGAGCTCACCCTACATAATTGGAGGAGGTGGTAATGGAGCTAAAGGTGGAAGAGGTGCAGTTGGATGAGAAGGATAGTACATTTGTGGAACATCACCCCTAGGAGAAGGAGTTCTATAGTATTTGTGGGTTTGGTAGTGAGGCTGAGGAGTGACGTGACTAGTAGAGTCACATGAAGAGATTGACTATTGAACATAGTACCTGTATGGGTCAGGTTGATGGTAAGGGTACTGTTGCTGTGGTGGTGGCATTCCCCATGATTGTGGGTGTTACCATCATTGATACTATGCATTTGGTTGTGGTGGAGCTCCACTTAGATAATATGTCAAGGGTTGGTGGAACTACCTTGGGTTACCTTGAGGATAAGGTAACCTTCGGGGTGTTTTCCATCTGTTTAATCTTAGGTTTAGTGCATACACCCCAGACTCTTGTAGATGTGACACTACTAGGCAACATCCATTAGGATGGTCATATTGGCATATCTCACATCCACTATCATTGTTTGTGTCTGAATCCAAAACCTTTTCAATGATGGAAACTTTGCCCTTACGCTTGTTACGTGCATATTTAGCTTCTCTCTTTTTCCTTCTCTCCTGGTCACTACTTTGCTCTCTAGACTCTTCTAGTACTTTTAAAATAGTTTGAAATTTATCATCTTGGGAATTCCACAGTTGATCTACCTTTTCCAATACTTGTGAGAAAATTTTTGAATGGGTAAGGTTTTCCTATTCATTATCTCTTCAAGTGGTGACTCTTCTTCATCTTCACAAAATCTAACTTCCTTCCTTCGGAGGGAAGGATCTCTGTTGTATTCCTCTACACTTTCTCTTTTCCTTAACTTATATTTCTCCTTGGAAACTTGCTCTAGCAATCTTTGTATTTGATGGGTTCGGAGCTCAGATAGCCTTCCTTGGGCATAAGTCCTAAGGGTTTTTCACGTTTTGTGCCTAAGCCCATATACAAGATGGTGTAGTTGTTTCCTTTGTGAGTAACCATGGCCAAGGCAACAATGTAATAATGCATAATATTAGCCCATGGTAGTATCCAAGGGCTCATATCCTCCTTTTTTCCATCCTTAGATTTGCTTATGCAGGTTGGACACTCGGGAGTATGTTTGATACTTATCATTGAATAGCTCTAACATGGTACTCCATCAACGAATGGATTCCAGTTCTAAGGACCGATACTAGCTTTTTGTTTCCTTGATCAGTGTCTATGGAAACAACTTTAGTTTTTGCCACTCATTTTCTATATTTTTCAAGGCACATGCATCATGAAATGCTTGTACATGGTTTTGAGGATCAACATTATATCCCCCTTCAAATTGTGGGATATTGTTCATGTCTAATCTTTTGATCCTATTGTGTTTTTGGTGCCTTGTTGGGATTCTAATGACCTCAGTTATATCTAGCATACTTCAGGTAGCGAGTAGGGGTTCATCATGATCATGCTCTCTATGACGTCTATAATGCCTACGCTATTCCCTACTCTCCCTTCTTTCGTGATGTGTCTTTCTTGATTTTTTTTTCTATGCTCTCTGTTTCACTTACCATTATCCTCATGGTCTTTCCCTTTATGACTATGTTTAGATCCCGAAGGAGAGGGGGAAGGAGATGATGAAGGTGAAGAGGAAGGAGGATCGTCAATGTGATGGCTCCTGTCACTTCCTCTTTGGTGGTTGCAGCCTTAGTCGCGGTTACGACCAAAATGTCTATCATTGTCATGTGTTCGTGTTCCTTTTTCGAATCCTTTGTGTCCATCAGTATAAGAACCTAGGTTATGAATAGTTGAGTGCAAATTTTGATACACAACACCTTGACCGAAGTCAACGGGAGGAACATCGTTTTGTGGGAAACCTCTCAAGGTAGGTTCACCACCCTCATTTTCACCTAGGACATACAGAACATTCTGAGACAGCTTCCCCTTTAGAGATTCATAATGTCTCTCCTATTGTAGGTCCCTTTGACGTTGTGCCTCTGTGGGTCGATACTCTCTTGAGTCGTGTTCATGCACAACACACTCTACTTGTAAGTGTTGCATATCAATTCGTGTAAGAGCATGAAGAAGCATGCTTGGGATTGAGTGATCGGGAGGTAACACTCTGTTACCTTCTAAATCACACCAACACAATTGTTCATCCTAATGGAGGATAAAGGTAAATTTTGGTATATATTCATCAGGATGAACGTATACCACACAAAATTTTTGGGGCATTGGTAGGTCATCATGTGTACTACACCTCCGATTATTCATTGTGTCAGACCTAGGCGGTGAAGCACTCTCATAAGAAGAATAGGACATGATTAATTATTCAGTGTGCAATACTTTTCTCTTCTTCTTTTTTTAAAATAATTTTAAAATAACTAACCCTAAGGGTTCGTTCCAATGATGGGAAGATTCATAAGTTCTACTTAGTGCACAAACAACAAAGTCCCTAGCAACGATGCCAATGATGAGCAGCGATGTACCCCTATGTCCAACCATACGAATACGAGCATTCACACATGATCTAGTTGAATTCCAAGGACTAAGTGCTTATGTGCCTAGCTAGAACAAGGATGAGTTATGCTATCGTTGTCTTCCCAAGCTTACTCGTAAGGCACAATTGTATGGTTAAGTAAACTTGAGGTAAATGATTTTTGTACTTTTTATGTTTTATGTCTTGATGCTTAAAATAGAGAAATGAAATAATTAATTAACTAATTTAATTTAACTAATCAAGTAGGCTCTAACTAGTCCTAACACCAGCATCCATTCCCACTTGCTAGACACATCTTGAACCAGTGTAACACTACTAGGATTACCAAATGCTAGTCATTACTAGGTTACCAAGTGTTCCACATATGCTCGAAGTGGTCGTACTGAGTGTGCTTACTTGTTGAAAATTAAAAAATCAATAAAAATAACATTAATTAACTACGAGAGTAGGGAATAACAGTAAATAAGAATTAAATGAGATAATTAAGCTATTCTGAATGTTGCAAGGTTTACCACAAAATTCATCTTTATTTCTAGATACAAGGTGTGCTCAGGTACACAATGCTGCAATAAAGATCCATTCACTTTATGAATCCTACTGTGGGCAATCAGAAATAATTCTAACTTTGGAAAGGAGAAACTACAAGAGTTTGGATAAGGGACTAAGAAAAACTAACTATCTATATGCCAAACCAAGTTCACCTGCCTCTTATTTACAGGCAACAAGACAGGTCCTGACATCGGATGTCCGATATCACTTAGCAGGCTCCGATATCGTTGATGTGATATCGCGGTCCCAATATTGTGACTCATCACCTAGCAATGTTAATGCTTGATTCACCTAGAAGCACTACATTAGTAATTCTATGAGTGGATGTGTACATTCAAGATGTGTATGGCAAGTGGGAATGGACACTCATCACTTTAGGCTAGATTAGAGTTTGCTTCATTGTATATTAGCTTAATTAAATTTATTTTCTCTATTTTAATATTTTTTATTTATGTCCATAGCAAAATTAATATCATATACCTCAACAATACTTAACCATACATATTAAGGGCCACTTTAAGTATAGGTAGGAAGATAGCAACCTATGATCACGTATCAACTACTTATACAACACACTTGTCTAATGTATAGATTATGATATAGTCTCTTGAAATCCTTCTGGATCGTATGATTGGGCATTGAGAACACTTTTCCACTCATCACATAGAGACAATATGATTAGCTTAATCTTCTTCAAGCATAAGGTATACAATTACATTTTGTGGATTTCTTGCAGTCTATAATAGTAAGTAGGGGAGAAAGACTTCCAAGGATTATTGTATTTGAAACTATGAAGGATGATCTAACATCAATGATCATGCAACTTTTCAAGTATTTCTTAAAATGAAGGTGATACTGTTTCATTTTCTACATCTTTAATTTATGTTATGCTATGAAGTAAGGATTATCATCTAATAGGCTTAAGGTTAGAGCATTACTCTCTTGGTTAGGTTATATATTCAATTCTAAAGGATATGATGATCTAATGTTGCTATACACCTTCAACTTAAGTTCTATGAAGGCATGAAGGTATTGTGTTGACTATATATATTGGGAGGTACATATTCAAAGAGTTTAAATTCTAACTTCCCCACCCACATCCAATAAATAAGCTTGAAGTCATATGTACTTTCAAAAGAAATATGGAATAAAGAATCATTTCTTTCTATAATCAAAATAAGTTTTGAAATTCATGTTTCTTGAAGAATTGAAGGTTATTAAAAAAACAAGGTTACTACTTGAGGATGGACCAAATCCATCCAATCAATTTCCAGTTTTAATGACTTAAGCTATCATATAATTGGCTTCCTATAACTAGAAGTGCTATTATACAATAAAATAACACTTAAAGAATTCCTCATAATGGGTGTATTAGTTCTTAAATATATTGCTAAAAGAGGAATTCATTATGTTTGCTATCCTTGAATGTGCTTTATTCACTACATTGGGTTGGCCTTAGAGCTTCAATGATAAAGATATTTCAATCCTTTTCAAAATGCAAACTAGTTAGAGTTGAATTAGTTTAATAGATCCAAGAGGATTCAAGTCATAATAAAAAATAGATTAGTTTAGTTCATTTCAATTTTCATTAAAGTGGACTATTCTATCTATCGAAAAAAGTCTATTATAATATATATATATATATATATAATATTAAAGATAAGTAACCTAATTTCTTTGGTTAGTAGGATACATTTGGAAGATTGAAAGTTAATTACCTTGTCAACCATGGTGAAGATACAACTAGATGA
The DNA here is from genome assembly GCA_015680685.1 of Gnetum montanum. NCBI lineage: Eukaryota > Viridiplantae > Streptophyta > Gnetopsida > Gnetales > Gnetaceae > Gnetum > Gnetum montanum. The sequence continues at coordinate 243,136 of MNCI01023354.1, read as the reverse complement.
TGCTATAATTTTAATTGCCTTCACTAAGGAAAATTTGTTGAAGTAATATTTAAATTTAAATTTGATTTATTAAAGAAGTTTTCTTGAAAATTTAATAAAAAGCCTATCCAAAAAATGAGATTGAAAATTAATATGCTTAGAATATAGCTTGTCAAAAGAGGAAAGTATTAATTTTATTTTAATCTCTTATCATGTAAGAAAGCTCATAATTAGAAGTGGAGTTTAGCAAACTCTACAATATGGATGATACCTATGTAGACACATGTAATGTTGGAAAGTTCTTGACCTTTAATTAAAAGTATATTACTCAATGTAAATATAGGTGACCATTAGATAGAAAGTTATGATAGAGAAAGATGATTTAGTAAGGTTAGATGTAACTATAAAAATATTTTAATCTTATTTTAATACTTTTTAATATGATGAATATAAAAGAACTCAAAAATAAAACTTTAGCTCTTACAAAAATCTAATAATACAAGTCAAAAAACTTTTAAGCTCAAGAAATAGTGTAAAAAAAGGATCATCATCAAGAGGCTCAATGCTTATCTCACCAAAGTAGGGTCTAGTAGGACACTAGATGAGTGAAAGCCTAAGCTTAAGAATTAGTGTACCTTTACATAATTAGTACTTAGTAAGATACTACATAATAAGAGAATTTTTGAACTCTAATAGTGACATTATTTCATCATTCTATTTAATTTCATGATCTAATTTCTTGAAGAATTGGATCTTAATTCTAAATTCCAAATGAAATCTCTACATTGCTTTGTATGCTTATTCCTTAGCATAGAAGTATTACATGTAAAGAAAGATTTGACGGGTTCTTAATTTTAAGAAGGAAATTATTAAGTCTCTTTGATAGAAGAATGTTTTAATAAAGGATAATCTTGATAAAGCATAGGAGGTAAATTTATTTTTGAGAAAGTTGTAATGGGATATTTCTTGATAACAAGTCTTGATCTAGTCTTGAAAAAAAGTTTGAACCATATTGCCTATCATTACAAGTAAAGTAACCATGTTTAAAATAATAATTAGCTTTATTATTAGGATCATACAAAAAAATTCTAACTTAGTCATAAATTTTATTAATGTGAAAAATAGCTTGGTGAAGGCCAAGTGATTCAACTCTTCTTTATGGTAAGGAAAACTCAAACTTAAAAGTTGAATAAAATATGGACATTATCATATCATATGAATATTAGATGGATGTTGAAGGCTTTAATTACTAAAATATGAAAACATAACTTCATTATTAGTCTTGATATTTGATTTATGCCTCATTAATGAGTTTTCTCATTTTGTGTATCTTAGAGATGTAAACACTTAAGATTTTTGTTTAATTTTAAATACATTACAATAGGTAAAATGTTATCAAAAATTTATTAAACATTTGATTTTAGATTCTTAATCATTATCAAATTTTACGTAATAAAGTATTAATTTAGTAGTGAAAATCCTCACATGGAAACCCTGGTCAAAGGTTGAATTCTAATTAAATACATTGAGTTTTAATTTTAGACTTTCCACTATGATACTAGTAGATCCAAAAACTAAAATTAAAAAAAAAAATTTACGGCAAGCATTTTATGAAAATCCTTTATTTGCTAAATGTATCATACTTAATCTTGAACTCACAATCAACAAAGGAGGATTACTAGTGCAATTATAAATTATATAGTTTTCCTTAGAAATATTTAGACTACTATTAATAGCTTCATTTGAATTAACTACTATTTAGGATCATTTGAATTTATATTCATAGATGTTTTATTAATATAGATGAATTAACTATGGAAATACAATTAAATCCTTTATTATATGCTATTTGTAGATGATATTATGTTGGTGGATATATTTTTGTCTAGTAAATATTTCTTGTAACGTGAAAAATTGGAGACTTGCTTTAAAATCAAAAGGCTTAAAATTAATAGAAGTAAGATAGAATACATAGAGTGTAGTTTTAGTAAAAATATGAATAGTGATAGAACAAAAGTTATTATTCAAGATCTAACAGTCCAACACTATAAACATTTTTACTGCCTAAGATCAGCTCTAATTAGATATTGAAATTGATAAACATGCCAAACATAGGATTGAGGTAAGATCGCTAAATTATAGATAGGCTAATGTTGTTTAGTGCAGTAAAAGGATCTGAAGTTTGATAGAATAGTAACTAGATCTAAAATGGGCATGAGCAACAAATTAGTGTTAATGTTTAGATAAATGTTGAATACTATAAGAAGAGATAATTGCATGATTCAAATATTAGATGGTGGCTTAAATGGCTTTTGTTCTATATAAGGCATAAGAATGTCATCTTAAATGGTTTGATCATGTTTAAAAAAGTTTAGATAATGAGCCTATCAAAAAGGATTATCACATCAAAATTCTAGGAAAGTTGCCAAAAGGAAGATCAAAAAAGATATTTGAAAAGCTAGTTGAAGATGATTTGAAAAATTTAGAAATAAATAAGGATCTAGCTTTTCATAGAGACAAATGGTAAAGGATAACTTATTTAGCTAACCCCATTATTAACCTCATATTATTGGGACAAGACTAGGATGAGAATGATGATGATGATTTTTATATGTTTTATTACTAAAAAAATCCATACTTACATTAGTAAATATTTAATCCATTGATACTTAATCAAAATTTTGGTTCCTTAAGTAAACATTTTGTTTAAAAAATAGTCTCTATGAATATGGAATTACATCAATATTGAATCATCATTAAAAAACCTTTTGAAGAAGTTCCTAGAATCATAATAAATCTCATGGTTTCCATTCATAGAAGGCATAAGATTGGGTGGCTCAATAAAATGAATTTCTAAAAAATTCATAGTAAAAAAAAATTCCAAGTTATAACTTTTTTCAAAGAATTCAAATCTTACTCACAACTTAACAATAACCAATGCAAATGAGTGGCGAGGTACCATACGCCCAACCATACGAATCATAAGCGTTCACGCACGATCTGGTCGAATTCTATGGATGGGACTAGTTGTGGCATCTAGATCGTTATGCCTTGGTCCCAGTTCACAGTCTTCCCACTTGGCCTAGTGGTAGCTTTGTCACGTATGATTTAGTCCAGAGTGAGGTATATGATTCTTGATGTTGTTTTGGCCTTATGCTACTCTTAATGATAATCTAGATAACATTTTTTAAAACTAATTAACAATGGAAAGTAAATTCTAAACTAGCCTATGGGTGATGAGTGTCCATTCCTAGCTTGCTGTACACATCTTGAACCCACATATCCACTACTAGGATTACCAAGCACTATGCTACTAGGTGAACCAAGTAATAATGCTACTGGGATTACCAAGTGAATACATGTTTATGCTCAAAACTGGTCATGCTCATTCTGCCAATTTACTAACATGAATGGAAACATAAATATTAACTAAGTATGTGGAATATAAATTGCATTAAAAGTAAATTTAATGTAAGTCAAAGTGTTGCAATGAATAAGAATCAATCTCAATCTTATTGCCATTCATGGAATGTGTCCAAGTACATTGCCACTCGAATAAGATACCATAGAACCAATTCAGATCCACACAACGGGCACTCACTGACTATTCTCTAAGATCACAGAATAAAACTGAAAGAGTTTGGCTACTCTATTAACAAAAGAAATTGCATAAACACAGTTGTGAGTGCATATTCATAGATTTTATTGCTAGGCTGTGTCGAAAGGGCCTCATCGATGCATGATACAATGTGTCGATGGGACCTCATTAACAGGGCCTTGTTGTCAGAGCCTTGTTGTTAAGGCCTTGTTATCAGACCCTTATTGTTGGGGCCTTGTTGTCAGAACTTTGTTGTTAGGGCCTTGTTGTCGAGGCTAGGACATCAAAGCTAAGATATTGAAGCCAACCAAAAAGTTGACTTTTTATTAGATAACCCAACTAATTGATGACTCATCATACCCCCACGACTGAATAAAAACTTGTCCTCAAGCTAACAAGATAGGACCGAGCTTTCTTTACAAAATTGGGAAGGTATGAAATTATTAATTGATGTTAACTACTAATTGACTTTGAGTCCCACAGTACAACATTTTATTTGAGTGGATGCATGCAAAATGACAAAGTGACAAAAAGACTGTTGGATAGGCTTTGAAGATTACAAAATTTGTAGAGGTCTTCAAGAATTTGCTGAAGATGATTCTTCTTGTTGTCACTAGCAGTGATAGACTTCCTATCTAGATTGTTATGTTGATGCTTCTCTGGCTATGTGCAACATTCTTAAAGGATGGACTGAAATTTCTTCTCATCATCCCATGGATCTAGTAAACATGTGATGCTTGAGCTGCTATCTTGTATGTGCTACGATTTGTCCATGGGCATATCCTCTATTGTTCCTTGACTTTTTTTCCATGCCTAGCAAAAGATCATTTTCCTTAGGTGCTTCTTTTAGCATAACTTGTAGTTACAAAAAGATCAACATTAGTTTTGGTAAACTTTCCTTTAATAATTAACCCTTTTCGGATCCCTTGGTTTTCATTTAAGCACAAGGTGATGATAGCATACTATGCCCAAGGCTATGAGGTAACTAAAATCATCAAGCTATTCACATTATTTTGATCAATTACCATTAGTCATTATGATGTTTAAAAATAGGATGTTAGAAAAATTTCAAGATTTCAAAGTGGACATCCCTAGCCCCCATGACTAATAAGTGTGACTCCAGAAGCACACAAGTGTTCAAACAATTGAAACCAAAGGTCTAATTTAGAAGATGGCCAAGAAATATTAAACTTGAAGGATGTTTTCATAGAAAATTAGAAAAAATTAAAAAAGTAATTGAAAGTGATGAGAAGTAGTCCCAAAATTATGCATAAATTTAGAGAAATTATCATTGATGTTCTAGAAGATGTGAAGGTTAGTTCAAAACCATGATCAACAAAAGTTATGCAAGTGGGTCCTTACCAAAGCAGGCTTCTACCAATGCCTTTGCATAACCACTTCTATAGATGTCCATGGGCACCCAAGAAGTTAAGCGTAGACCATGCCTTTGTTCCAAACAACACACAACTACCATTGTTGAGATGTTGTACTATACTACATGAAATGAAAAGGCTCATAATCATATACAACAGTGAGGTGAATAATGGGATGAGACAGGATAGCAGAGATCAAGATGTAAGGTACTTGACCATGTTCACAATAGGTTCTTGTGATAAATATGATTAAAATGATCAACATACCTATTCGTCCAAGTTCAAACCAAGTCCATACCATGAACAATAACCTCACATTGATGTGTTCCCTCCTATTGACCACCATAAGTTCGAAACCACCTCAAAGAATGATCATCACTCCAAAAAGAGAAGAAAAAAGAATAAGGAAGGAAGGGCCTTAGTTATAGGTGTGCCTTTAGGCATGGGTAACATGTCTTTCCTGCACCATAACTAGTGCTTGTAGCCCGTTATTGTGTCTAAGGGGTGTGCTTTGAATTCTCATGATTAATTTTTTTCCTTTTTTTTGTTTTTTTGAAATGGAAACCACACCATGCAAAGACAAAGTTTCCTTTTTATTGGTTGGGGGAGGAGTGATGATACATTCTAAGAGGAGTCATAAATCACATGTAGGAAGACAAGAAGAAAACCCAACAACTGCCCTTGAGGTCACACCCTTACCATTCCCACTTGGTCATTCCCTCTTTCTTCAAGGTATAATGATCATTGATTAATTTTAGTTTCATGAAAAAAAAAACAAATTGTTTCCATGAAAAAGACCTTTTGTTTAGAGAATTGGAGGGATGGATGAGGTGGCCTCATTGCTTTACACAATTACTTACCCAATCATCTTGATAGCATAAAACAAAAACCCAATACATAGCGTTGACTTTTGCATCATGACTTGGCAATATTATTAACAAAAATATAAAAGACATTCATAAAACATAAAGGAAATGACTAAAGAAAAGAGAAAAATATAAAGAAAAGAAAAATATTAAGAAATGGAAAACATATTAAGAATTAGAAAATTTTGGAAGAAATAGGAAAATAATAAAAAATTGTAAAAATAAAAAGGTGAAAAGCACTTATTAGTTCTTGAACCATAATATAGCATCTCCCCCATGACTAATCTTATGGCTGCATATTTGGGAGATGGACTGCATAATTCCTTGGTTATACACTAGTGGCTTCCCATCTATCACTATTATTGATTTAATTAATCATGTGGTAGCACATCTAACATTGGTGATAGTCTCATTTGGATCATTCGGAGACATATCTTCATATGGACTTAAAGGTATTTTCATTTTGGAGGATCTAGATGTATTTTCTTCTTCTTCTTGATTTCCTATTTTAATCCCCAAGTCTTTGTGTTTAATATCCTTTTCAATATATAATTAGAGTGTAAGATATATGCGTCTAAGTCCTCTGTTTGGGTTATTTTCTTAAGTCTAGAACTAATAAGCAGATCAATTATCTCCATGCATCTTTGACACAACTATATATTTTCATTTTCAAGCCACTGGGTGTTTTCTAGTTTAGTGGCTACTATGTAGGCTGGTTTTTGCTCACACAGTTGTTCCTTAGCTTTGTTGTGGGTTGTGTTAATATTTTGAATTTTTGGTCCACAATTGCACCCTTTACTATTAGTGATGCATGGATTCTTCTTTTTTCTCTCCACAATGCTAGATTCATTGTTTCTGTTAGGTGTTGAAGTAACAATGGATGTTGGCCCTTACGTAGGATTGGAAGACATTGGTTGTGAAAGGAGGGGTGTTGCACTTGATTGGAATTATGTTGGTTTGGATGAGTTAGTAGGTCCACAAGTGTTGTGCTTACACGTGGGAACCATTCTAAAGAAAGGGCATTTCCAAGATTGTGGTGGAGATCTACTGGCATTATCATTTTTGTATATATTTGTAACACAAGTGGCATTCTCTCGTTGATGTCATGGTGCTAAACCTTCCTGTGTTGGTGGTGGTGAAATATGGTGGAGAGAAGTATGAGAATATTGAGGATATCATGAAGGATGAGAGGTGTGAGGTGGTGATCCTTTAAAAGATGTTGTGCCTTGATGATATTCAGGGAGAGTGGTAGTAGCGATTTGAAGTAGAGGAAGTAGAACCAGTTGAGGAAACAAGTTGTTGAACATAATATTCATAAGATTTTGGCTGGTAGTAATGGTAGGGATGGCTTGGTGATGGCTTCCCCCATGACTATGGATTTTTCCACAACAGTTGATGATGGTGTTGAGGCTGGTAATAAGTTTCCCTAAGATAGTACGATTGGTTGTGGAACTATTTATAATTACTATGTGGAAAAGGAAATTTCTTGGGCATGTGCTTTTCTACGAATTTGGGATTTAATGCAAAAGCCCAATACTCATGTAAATGTAACATGATTGGGCAATAGCCCTTTGGATGGTCATATAGCCAGATGTCACATCCATCATCTTCTTCTGTGGTTGACTTTATAGCCTCTTCTTCTACAACCATTTTCCCTATTTGTTGATAAGTGTTCCTAGCTATTTCTTGGTTCTTCTTCCTCCATTTATTGTGATTTCCTAATTCATTTTGTATTACCTTCTCCTCTATAGTTCCTACGAAAGTTGTAGCTTTTTCATTTATCCACTCTGACATCCTATCTAACCTTACCTAGAGTTCATTAAGAGATTGTTGCAATGGCAAGGTTTGTTGTGAAATCACCTCATCAAGAGCTACCTCTTTTTCCTTATCATAGATATGGACCCTCTTCTTTTGAAGAGTTGGATCCTAGTAATATTTCTCAACATTCTCTTGTTTACATAGCTCTTCTTCTTCTTTCACTACTTACTAGATTAGCCATCGTATCTGATGGGCTTTTAATTTGTTCAATCGACCTTAAGCATACATCCCAAGGGTCTCCCTCGTTTCATTACAAAGCCCATCTATGATGTCAAAAAGTTTCTCTTTCTGAGAGAAATCATGGCCAATACATCTTTGTAGTAGCGAATAGTATCTATCCAAGGCCACATCCAAGGGTTCATGATTTTCTTGCTTCCACCCTTGGATTTGTTTTCTTAGGTTGGACACTCTTGCATACANACCCTTGGATTTGTTTTCTTAGGTTGGACACTCTTGCATACGTTTGATATTTTTCGTTGAAAATTTCTAGCATTGTGGACCACTGGTAGATGGAACTTGGTTCCAATGATCTATACCAACTTTTAGCTTTGTCTATTAGTGCCCTAGGGAAGAGCTTAAGCTTTTGCCACTTATTTTTGATATTTTGTAAGGCATAGGCATCATGGAAGGCTTATAAGTGATGTTGTGGATTAGAATCATAACCTCTCACAAATTTAGGAATATTATTCATATCAAGCCTTTTTATGCATCTTTCCTTGCAGTGCCTATGGGGTATCTTAACTACCTTTGTGATATGCATTAGCCTCTTAGTGGCCAATAAGGGTTCAGCATAATTAGACATGTTTTGGTGAAAATTTCTATTTCTAGTTGCTTGATTGTGATAGTTTTGGCTGTGTTCATGTTGAGGTCTTTGATTTTTCCCATGGTTTTGATTTCTATTCTTATTTTTACCCCATAGTGGAGCTTGATTTCTATACCTACATTCATCTTTGTTACAACTAGACGTTGAAGAGGAAGAGGAAGATGAGAAACTGGGAGGATTGCCATGGCTTTGATGGTGTTCCCCATAGTTCCTTAATTTATCTTTTTTAGGTTTTGAGGAGGTCCTAGGCCTTGAGGCCTCCCCTTGTCTACGACTTACTTCATCTCCTCTAGGATTGTCTACCTTAGGTGAATGTAGTCCTTGAGTGTAGTTAGGATGGTCATGAACATATGAAACCCCTGCATGAGGTTGGTCACTCTAATTTTCTTCAACATATATCTCATTAGTTTTCCAATGAATGTTCTCTCCATACAATGCATTATCACTTTCTTGTGAAAGAGACATTTTTTTTAGTTAATGGTGTATGTGACTTAATATTTTCTAAAAGATAAATTGTTAATGCGTTTACAACAATTGTGTATGATATAACTAATCTAGAAAGCTAGCACCATCCCTGGCAATGGCACCAATGATGAGTGGTGAGGTACACCCTATGCCTAACCATATGAATCATAAGCGTTCATGCATGATCCGATCAAATTCCGTGGATGGGACTAGTTGTGGCATCTAGATTGTTATGCCTTGATCGTAGTTGCTATCTTCACACTTGGACTAGTGGTAGCTTTGTCACATATGGTTTAGTCCAAAGTGAGACATATGATTCTTGATGTTGTTTTAGCCTTATGCTACTCTTAATGATAATATAGAAATCATTTGTTTAAACTAATTAACAATGAAAAGTAAATTCTAAACTAGCCTATAGGTGATGAGTGTCAGTTTCTAGCTTTCCATACACATCTTGAACCCACGTATCCACTACTGGGATCACCAAGTGCTATGTTATTGGGTGAACCAAGCAATAATGCTACTGAGATTACGAAGCAAATATGTGTTTACACTAAAAACTAGTCATGCTTATTTTGCCAATTCAATAACATGCATGGAAACACAAATATTAACTAAGTAGATGGAATATAAATTGCATTAAAAGTAAAGGTAATCTAAGTCAAAGTGTTACAATGAATATGAATCAATCTCAATCTTATTGTTGTTCATGGAATGTGTCCAAGTACATTGCCACTTGAATAAGACACTGTACAACTGACTTAGATCCACATTGTAGGCACTCATTGATTTTTCTTTAAGATTATGGAATAAAACTGCAAGATTTTGGCTACTCTATTGACAAAATAAATTGCATAAACACAGTTTTGAGTGTGTATTTATAGATTTTATTACTAGGCTACGTTGATAGGGCCTCGTTGACGCATGATACGATGTATCAACAAAGCCTTGTCGATGAGGCCTAGTTATCGGGTCCTTGTTAACCCTTGTTGTTGGGGCCTTGTTGTCGAAACCTTGTTGTCAGGGCCTTGTTGTCGAAACCTTGTTGTCGGGGCCTTGTTGTCAAAGTTCTGTGATCGGGGCTAGGACATCAAAGCTAAGATATCGGAGCCAACCAAAACGTTGACCTTTTATCAGATAACCCAGCCAACTGATGACTCATCAAATGCTTAACGCTTGCATCTTTAAAAAATGACTATTTTTCCTTTGCATTAATGAATAAAAGGAAATCATATTAATAAAATTATATTTGAAGTACAATGAGATTATTCCTAGAATCTTACCAATCAACTAGGATGGTAGGATTAAATTTCTAATGAATGATTTAAAAATACTCCTTTTTTCTTAATGAGAAGTAGGCTCAATATTCAAGTTTTTAGAATTAGTTATTTTACCTTCATAAATCATTTTGGTCTAACATTTTTAAAAAACCTTATACTTACCCTTTCTTATTCTCTTAACTTGGAGCTCAAAAAGAACAACATGACATATTGAGGGGGTATTTAAATCTAGAGTAGTTATGCCCATCACCAATTGAATATATAATTAGTCAAGAAAATACAACATATATTTTCCATCTAAAAGAACATAGCAATTGGCACATGTAATTTCAACAAATATGGTAGACACAAAATCTTAAAAGTAAAAAATTCTATAAAACTGGATAACAACCTATAATAACTTGTAGGGAAAAATACATACAAAGTTCTTGAAACTAAAAGGAAAGAAAATTAACGATATATCATTTGTAATACTATGCAATTATCAAATTACTAGATTACCTAAATTTTAATAAATAAAAAATACTCATGCTTTAACAATTAATGTATAACTCATAACATAAAAAAGAGACATTTGTTAATGAAAAAAATAATAGTAAAATTTCTGATATATGAAGGTTAGAGCATTTAAGTTATGAATATTTGCATGATACTTTATCATGTTTTATAATATTAATGTAGATACACTAGCCTTCTCCTTTGTAATATATATACTTTATTAATTTTAAACTTACAATGGAATTGTATTCACACATAACTAGCCAATATATCTAATAATAGGATAGCTATATTCTTAATAATGGATTAAGAAAATAAATGATAGATGAAATGTGGATGAGAATTAAGTGGTTGGAAATCAATAAGAAAATTTTATAAATTATATAAGGTGAATGAAATTTCAATAATAGGTGGATGTTTCTTTAGTACATCTAATTTTTTAGTGCATTTGATATTTCTCTAACAAATCTATTTAGAATTACATGTAATGCCACCAAATTTAGTAGGTGATCCTTTTAAGTAGATCCACTACTTCTTTGCCATTATATGAGTTGATGATTTATATGAATCTATCACTTAGGAAATTTCTAGAAGGTATGTTTTTGTATAAATTCTAGGTTATTTACCTCAAGTTTTTTTGAGTCATTTAAATCAGGGATTAGATGCTATCCATGCACATTATTTGTCAAACTTATTTTTTTGGTAGAATTTATTGATTTGGAAATGGTTTCTAAAGCCCTTAATATTAGTGTTTTTAATTATCATCATGCTTTATTAATTATTCAAAAGTGGACTCCCTCTTTCACTCCAACATCTGTTGAATTTTGAAGGGTTCCTTGTTTAGTTGAATTCCAGAATCTTCTATTGATTTTAAAAAGGTTGAAAGGGATATTATCTTTCAAATTGGGCTAATCAAAAAATTTGAAATCCTAGCTACAACTAATAGTTTTCATAGAATTTGATATATGATTGGGGTGGATCTTGATTCTCTTAAGCAAGAAATTCTTTTGTGTGCTAGTAAAATTGATTATGTGCAAAAGGTTATTTATTACAATCTTCCAAAGTCATGTCACTATTATCATTGAGAGGGTCATATGTTTCATTCATGTTCTTTTATGCTATAGAAAAAGGTTATGCAAGCACATCATCACCAAGCTACTACAAACACTACTAAGGTTTCTTCTACAAATGTTGTGGATCCTCCTAAGGTTTTTTCTATAGATGTTGTACATCTTACAACAATTTCTTCTTCTTGATATGTCAATAATCAGTCTACCATTTCCTTTTACTATTGTTCAACAAAATGTACCTTTGTAGAAGGTTCAAGTTAAATCAATTTCAAAGAATTATTTAATGACTAAGGGGAAACAAATATTCATTCCTAAGGTCTCAAAAAACTTCTTGTTGATTTAGATGATTTCTAAATGATTCTTCATAACAAAAGATGTTGAGGAATTCTATCTATTGGTAACTACATGCTAAATCTTCCGAATGGATAGGATGTTCAAGATGTTTTAACTAATAATAATTTGTTTATAGTTATTGGTCAAGATATGGAAATAATATCTTTTGATATTTTTAATTCTATTGATAGGACAAGGGCCTCCTCCACCTTCATCCAAAGTTAATCTTTTTATGGAATCTCTAATTTCCTACCCAAGAGGGGAGGTTTTTCAAGATTAGTTGTAAGGATGAAAACTTGAAAAGGCATCCTCAAAATTGTTATTATTAGCCCTTTCTTTTTTTGTTAATTTCCTCTCTACACACACACACAGAGGATTTTGACACCTATAATTTCAATAATAGATGATTAGTTATGAAGCGTTTGTCATTGGTCAAATGGTTAACTCACATACAGAGAGGATTTTGACACCCAAAATTTCAATAATAGATGATTAGTTATGAAGCATTTGTCATTGGTCAAATGGTTAACTCCTTGATAAATCAATTGCAACTAATGATGACTCTAATATGATTCAAAATGTCTTGCAAATAAATAATAAGAAAGCTATAGATGATACAATAAAGAAAAAATGATATTAATATTAAAATAGAGTTAGTACAACCCAAGATTTATAGAATTTTATAACTTAGTGCTACCTAGTGGAATCAAACCTGTGACTTAGGGTTATTAGGTGAAGACCCATACCACTAGGCTAGCACCTCATTGTTACAATGATATCATGATTTACCACTAGCATTTAGTGCATCATATGTAAAAGTTATTTTCTCATGCTCCAAAACCTTATCTCAAAGTTAATTAGATGATCTTAAGGTCTATTCCTAGGACACACCAAGGTAAAGGTAACGATAGCCATGTTTTTGCATTAACATTTAAGATTTTAGTCTTAATTTATTTTCCATGTTAACAACAAAGTGTAATGACATTAAAATATTTGAGGATTTAAACCCCCTTTAAAATACACATGGGTTGATGAGCACATGTAAATCATCATGGTTTCCTTTGATGTATAGAGCATAGAACTTATTTTATAAACTTTAGTTGTAGCTATTTCATTTATACAATTCCCTGACATGGAATGAAACCCTAGTTCTTGTGTTTAATTCCAGTTGTCAATGTTAAGTGATAAACAAAAATTATACTCAATTGATTTTTTTAAACAACTATGATTTAACAAAACCAAAGGTTCTTAGTGTTTGTAATTAAATAAATGCATTTAAATTTGGTTTTAACATTTTTATATCTTACTATAATATACAAGGATTGAGCATAGATGTGGATCCAATGATGTAAATTATAAACTTTACTAATAAGTTGTACTTCAACAATAATTGACATAAAGCCTATAGTGAGTAAAAACGTTTTACATAGTAGAGGATTAATATAACTTAATCCTATGCAATAGAGGAAAGGAAAATATGGAAGTTCAAAAATGGAAATTCTAATATCATGAAAGTTAATTGAAACATTTTATTTTTCACACTTGAAAACTTATATTCTTCAAATGACATGGAGTACACATTGTAATAACAATTCATGAAATAGAAATTAAAGTATTTTATGGCATACATTTGAAGACCATAAGATCTTAGGGCTCTATTAGATAAAATAAAATTTTAAAGATTATCTTTTAAATGATTTTTTGCATCTCTCAACATAATTTGCTATAATCGATCATATGACTTGTAGGATGGAAGTTATAAATCTTATAAACAACAATGAGGTGTTAGCCTAGTGGTAAGACTCTTGATTTGAAAACTCAAAGTTATGGCTTGAATTCCAATAGGTAGCACCTACGATAGATTATGTGTTGGCTATATGTCTAGAGGGTACTTATAGTAATCTAGTTCTAGTTCGACAACCCCCATAAGCCTTATAAATAAGTTAAAATTATTTGATAAAGAACTATTGCTAAATACATTCTTACATTACTATTTTAACTTATATAATTCATGTATATGATATTTAGTTTTATTTGAGTTGATTTATTGTTGTGATGAGATAATTATTCGAAAATTGTTTATTTCTTACTATATGAAATCAAATAATGAAATTGAAAGTGTAATCTTTACTTGTGTCCATTGAGACCCTTTGGATCTATTAGGCCCATTTCAAAATCCCTTTTAAAGATTTTTTTTTAAAAAGTTGTAACTTAGGGTTGCCTAGTAGAATCAAACCTTTGACTTGGGGTTACCATGCCAAGAACTTTACCACTAGGCTAAAACCTCATTATTTGTTAAATAATACGGTAGTTTGTTTATATGCGTGTGTTCCTATTTACTTATCTCAAAAAAGAAAAAAAAAGAAAAAAAAAAGACCTAAGGGAATACTCACAATCCTTATGATCTCTTAGATAAACAACTAGTTGATTTTTACAATTAGGTATAAGAATGCCTCAATCATGTGTAGCAGGACATAACTTATTAGATAATATACTAGTGAAAGAAAATAAATTAATTTTAACGTGAGATACTAAAATTTAAACTAACTTATTTAACTTAAAATATTAAATTAATTTAAATTAATGATTATGCATGAACCTGTGGTTTATTTGCTTAAACGAGCTTTAACTCATTTATTTGAGCTCCAATCATGTTGTCATTTTTTATTGGGAAAAGGTATTTAAATTATATTTAAAGGAAACCAAAGTCTAACAAAATGTAAAATCACACATCAAAGAAGAGGACCACCAAAGAGTGGTTAAAAAAATAGAAAACCATAAGAAGATAATTGGAATATCACTATAATAGGGAGAGTGTACAAGAATCCATTACAAATAAGGTAAGAAATACCACATAGAGATAAAATAGAGATTATAGTATCATTATTGATTGTACGGGCTTGCAAACAAATAGTGATGAAGTAAGAATCCATTGTTAAAGTATTTATATATTCATATGAAATATATTGTATCAAGAAAAAGATAATGCTAATTATAAGTACTTATTTTCTTGATGGTAGAGCCCTGATGTGTTATTCAAGAGGTCATGGATTTAATTCCCACTATACTCACACCTAGTGTTAATGCTTAAATAATAATAATGATAAGCCTTATCCAAAGAGGTTAACGATTAGAAGCCTTTAGTTATAATAGTATCCCAACATAAGGCATAGAATCTTGACTTATGGATTAGAGTATTATGCTCAACGCTATTCCAATATTCATGAGAGCACTAATTATCAGAGTAAGAATAGGATCACATCATAAATATAGAAAAATGAGCAACATAAAGACATAATATGTCAATTGTACTCAATACTATTAGTAGAAGGTAAATAACATGTATTATTAGAATGTTGACAAATGGATTTTTTATAAGAAAATGAAAAATCTATTGTCATTTTTATACAAGCTATACAAGCTACCAATGTTGGTTTTAGGGAATTATATAGAAAAAGTACTCAAATCACATAACTATTAGAAACATTTTTGTTCTATGGATTTATTGCTATTAATATATTTTGCACAAACTTTTTTTCTAATAGATACTTTAAGTTTGTATAGATGTAACAAAATTTTAGTTTCAAATATTTAAGTCCATGTGTATTATAAGAAGCATTGTAAAATATCAATTACGATTGGGGTTAGATAATAAGCCATGAAAGTGGTATCAAATAATGTGCATACCTTAATAATGTTATGTGAAAAATTGATGAAATAGTAACAATAATCAATTGAATGTATTAATGAACCCTAGGAATTGTATTGGAAAGAAATGAAGGCTTCTTGTGGGGTGTCAAAACTAAATGAAGGATTCTTAGTTAGCATGACTTGTTCATATGCTACACTCCTTTTTTCATTCAAGTAGAATTAAATTAAGGATGTAGAATTTATAATAAAAATGTTTCAATCGTAAACTACAATGATACATTATGGTAGATTACAAGGTGTATAGGGAGTGTTGGAACCCAAATCATTTTCTTAACAATATTATCTACACCACATATAGTCAAATTAGAACTTTATAACTTAGTGTTGCCTGCCAGAATTGAACCCATAAATTGAAGTTTCCAAATCAAAAGTTTTACCACTAAGCTAACATTGTTGGATTAAAGGTATGTAATTCAATGATGAGAGTTTAATAATTAAAATATAGACACACCCCAAGATATATAGTTTGATTAGAACTTTATAACTCAACATTACCCACTAAAATCGAACCCTAACTTGGAGCTTCCAAATCAAGTATTTTATTGCTAGGCTAATACCTCATTATTGGATTACAAGGTACATAATTCAATGATAAGAGTTTAATAATTGAAATATAAGCACACCCCAAGATATATATTCTAATTAGAACTTTATAACTCAACATTGCCTACTAGAATCGAATCTATAACTTTGAGCTTCCAAATCAAGTGTCTTACCACTAGGCTAATACCTCGTTGTTTCTAAAGTGAAATAAATTAGTTCTAAATAAAGGATCTATCATTTGGAGTGTGGGTAAGGTGCTTGTTTCTTTCATTGTAAGCTTAGGTGGAACTACTCAAAAAAGAGGTAAAGCTTTTGCTCATCTACTAAGGTACTAACCCTCACCTTGCCTTGTTAAGATGAACATTCAACCCATAGATAATGACCGTTGAGTTGAAGTTATCCATATTTAAAAAAAAAAACTTAAAGCAATTTTACGAAGTCAAGTTAAGTTAGGAAAGTAATGTATATTTGGTAGGAAGGTTAGCGTTTCAAAGTCTCCGAGGGAAGAACCAAACCAACTGACCCCAACCAATGAAGCCAGCCAATATAAATATTAAATAGATATCACACCAGCTTCTTAAGAGGTCAACCTGAAATCAAATTTAGTTGTATGTCATACAGAGACAGCATAACGACCAACATCCCTCAGACGTAATGTTAAAACGAGTATTGATATAGTGGCTCACCCCAGTACCATTAATATATTTAGGAACTATCAACCTCTCTACGTCGAGAATATTCCACATTAACTCCATTAAAGAATATTTAAAGGTAATATCTTCAATCACCCGTCTATGGAATGGCTTAAAGAAAAAGACAGTACACTTAACGAATTTGTGTGATGTTGCATGCACTAGCCCTCGCTTATCAAAAAGCCAACATCAACGTATTTATTGATATGAAAGCGAATGTGAGTAACAATTCTAACGTGCCAAACAAGCAAGTTCAGTTCCCCACGGCACATGAAGGTTCCCTCTTAATATGGACCCCACTTTTAGAGCAACCTAAATCAAGAAACATCTTCTTTACCAAACTTTAACTTATTTGGAGGGTGTTGGGTGGGCACTAAAAGGGCCACGTCATATTCCACCTGGAAATAAAGAATAGAGGGTGAAGGTCGCCAAGAAACTAATCAAAAAGTGAGGCTTACGCCTACCCTTAGAAAAGGTATACGGTCTTGTCAAATAAATCAAGGATCAAGGCAAGGCTCCTTGGATAAGGTTCATGTCAAATTGCCAACACTAGAGCCTTATTCTTAGGTTTAAGATTAGAAAGAATATGAACCTAATTATCGTGGACAAAGGTGAGGTTAGCCATGTGGTAACAACCCACTTGTGCCACGTGTCATGATTCCATTAGTATGAAAGGGAAAAGGTTCCAAAATGATGAGGGAGGCCAACTAAATTCCGGTAATGCCAACCCCAGAACCTCCTCCTTAGAAGTAATATTAAATAAAAAAATTATTAACCCAATTATTGTGGGCAAAGGTCAAGTGAGACATGTGGTGTGGGACTGCAAGGACATGCAGCCAACCGGCAATGGTCTCCCTTTTTTTTCTTATTTACGCCCATGGTCAGGGAAAGGTTTCGTCATCCATTGATTGGAAAAATCCATGGCTCTTTCCTACCTTCTGTAACAACATCAATGATAACGGGATGGAAAATGATAGAACAAGGAGCCACGTTCTCTTCATAATGATATGAATGTGAACGTGAAATGACCACCAAAGAAATTTTGGGTCTTCTTGGATGTCGTGGAACTTTGTGTGTGGAGACACAACCCCTACCCGTGGAAATGTGATGGTTGTTTTTGTCCCATCTCCCTCACATGCACACCATGAATACTACAATTCATGGATTTGTTTACTTGCTTCAAATTTATTGGGTGGCTTGTTTACTTGCCTCTCTATTTCTATTTCAGTCTCAGTCTCACATGGAAGCTTGTTTGTGAGGCTCTTTCCATGTTTTGTCGGTGATGCATTAAGGGCGCCGTCCATCACTTTCTTTTAATAATGTGCTATGTTTGTTTTCTTTGTCGTCTTCGATCATAGTTCCATGTTTTATTTTGCTGTGACCAGGGCGTAGTGCAGTAGGAATTTTATACTTGTTTGGACATTTTTCTGGTGATAAGGCTTGGTTCAAGCTTAGGTATAGTCTCCAGAACTTGCTTATTGAGCTTCTAGGTAAGGATATCTATACATACATATATATTTGCAATTCTAGCTTAGAAGGATTCACTCAAAGAAATTAAGTCATCCACCATGCAAGATGAGCATTAAGGCTATGAAGGATGTTTTCACCATCTAGGTTACTTTATTATTGACAATAAAAGAAATAATACGTTATTATGCAGTTGACAATGGTTAGGAAGTTATTGCAAGCTCAACCTATGGTGGTGACTTGTGAGCCCTGCGTGTAGTAGGGGTATTGTGTGCCTTGTCATGTCCTTCTATGCTTTTAATAATGTGTCGTTTATGTTTTGTATTTGAAGTTTGGATGGGGATGAAAGGAATCTAGTTTGAGGATAAAACAACGAAATGAGCTTTGGGCATTTTCAATTAGGTTGTCTTTGTGTGTGTGGCCACTTGCCGCCTCATCATGGCATGTGGTCACCACACATGGTGGTGATAGCTATTAGGAGGGATGATAAAAATCCAAGTTAGGGTTTTATGGTAGCATCATACGTGTATGAACGGTACAATACGTCCAAAATGTCTAAGGTAGAATAGTTACCATTACCTAGATATGAAAAAATGAAATTAATGATGGTAGTCATGGGTTTATTTATTGGTTACATTTGTATAGAGGGAAAATGAAAGGGTGGGGTTTGCTTAGGCTATATTGATTAGACTTGAATATCAATCGGAACCAAATTGAAGTCATAACTTGTGATTAAAAATAGTTAGTATTAGTTTATTCTTAGAAGTAGATTAGATGTTCTACTATTAATAGGGTTATTATTGGGAGACTTAATGCTTGATTTATTAAGTTAGGAGAGGGTTAGTAGATGAGTAAAAGCTTACCTGTTTTTTTTTTGAAAGGTTATACCCAAGCTCAAATACAACCCTTGTGACCTGAAAAAAAAGTACCTTACCATCATTTCGAATGATGGCCTCTTATTCAACGACTATTATAAAAATGATTGTTAAATATATTAATTAATGAGGTGTTAGCCTAGTAGTAAGACTCTTGATTTGAAAGCTTTAAGTCATGAGTTTGATTTTGGTGGGTAATGCTGGGTTATATAGTTTTAATTAGACTATATATCTTGGGTTGTATCTATAGTACAATTATTATTTTGGGGTTTCCAACATCCACAACACCAACCACCCACCCCTGTTAAACATATTATATTTAAATGTTTCAAAAGCCAATCTTAAAATCAATATTTTCTACAAAGCTAATTAAACAAAGGGACTCATTCACAAAACAAAAGGTTTCAGCTATTTAAGATTCATAAGAACCCAAAATTTTATTGAAGAAAGTATGAAATAAAAAGTCTTACGATATGTATGAAGAAGAACACATAGGATATCATTTATGTAAAGACCAAATTATGAAACCCAAGTTGCATGGGAGTTAAACAAGCCTGTATGAAGCATGATGCCTATGAGCTGAGGATGATGGAAGATGTGTCTCATAGAAAAGATACATAAGAGAAAAGAAAAGCACACACATGGAAAGTGACAAACTAAGTCTAGAAGTATGTAAAATACTTTGGGATAGTCCATTTGACAATTATAAACATTAATGAATAAAGATGTAAACATCATCCATGAAGAGTTTAGCTAATGAAAACCAAAGTGATGAGTTGTCAAAAGCGATATCGGGGCTTCGATATCACGGATCCGATATCGGGGATCATTAGGGTCAATAGGCAATGTCGGATATCTGATGTCGTTTTTGCCATACTCGCCTATAAATATCACATAGGAGAGATAGAGTCTATTAGAAGTTTTCCAATTTTAGTTCAAGTGTATGCCTGCAGTGTGATGTTTATGGTTGCACGACATTCTTATTCAAGTGCAATGTACTTGGGCACATTACATGTTTGCCAATAAAGATCGAGATCATTTACATCACTGTAGCATCCACTTTGCATTTGTTATTTTCTTAGATTAAAATTTCAATGTCTTTATTTATTGCTGTTTTGAATTAATGTTATTTACGTTCCTCGTCATTAAGCG
Source organism: Gnetum montanum (assembly GCA_015680685.1). Taxonomy (NCBI): domain Eukaryota; kingdom Viridiplantae; phylum Streptophyta; class Gnetopsida; order Gnetales; family Gnetaceae; genus Gnetum; species Gnetum montanum. The sequence goes on along the minus strand of MNCI01023354.1, from coordinate 222,593 downwards.
GAATGAGTACGACCAATTGTGAACACATAAGCGTATTGTTTGGTAACCCACTAGCAATTAGCGTTTGGTAATCCCAACGACAACTACGTGAAGCCCAAGGTGTGTATGGACAATCAGGTTTGGATACTCATCACCTTAGGTTAAATGTAGGATTTATTTCATACCCTTAGTTAATCAACTCTTTATTATCGTTCCATGGTAGGAGTAGCGTTAAAACATTACATCATACACCTCACATCAGACTAAACCACACGTGACAAAGATTCCACTAGTCCGACGTGGGAAGACAATGAACAACAAAGCACAATAACTATCTTAGAACTCACGATTAGCCCATCCATGGAGTTCGACAGAATCATGCATACGCGCTCATATTCGTATGGTTGGGCATAGGAGTACCTCACCACTCATCATTGGCACCGTTGCTGGGGATGGTGCTAATTATCTAAGATAGTTATATCATACAACTTCATTGTAGGCATTTCCACACTCTATCTTTTAACAAGGAGTAACAAGTCACACACGCATCTCCAACATGTCTCGTGCACACGACATTAGTGATTTATCCGTTGGTGAAACTATTCACTAGCAAACTAATGTTATATATAGTGACACGGAATGGAGTGATCATCCTAAACTTGATGACAGACGCTGAAGAACGCAATGCTCATATCATCATCGTAATTACCTATAGGGTTATCAGACTCATGCAACTCAGTGTCCATCTATGGAGATGTCTGATGGAGAAAGTAAACCCTTGTTATTGACTCGAAGCTTAGCGAACATTCAGGAGGCTCTTAGAATTCCCAAAAAGCATCAACAGGATAGTCATATCAAACGAATCAAAATGGAATATATCCCAAGGTTTAGAGGAGGCTATAATTCCGATCTGCAATAGTATTTGAAAGCCTTCCATGATGCATGTGCATTACAGAACATTAACAACATGTGGCAGAAGTTAAAACTCTTTCCCTGGACACTCGTTGATCAAGCTACTGTGTCGTATTAGTTGTTGAGACCTAATTCTATTAAGCATTGATCCACGATGTTAGAATTGTTCAACAACAAGTACCAAACTTACGCTCGAGTGTCCCAGTTATGAAAATAGGTCCAGGAATGGCAAAAAATAGAATATGAGCCCTTGGATTTGGCCCTAGGCCGTTATTACTCTTTATTGCATAAATGTCCTGGCCATGGCTTCTCCCAGGAAAAACAACTTCACCACAGCAGAGATGGGCTTTAGACTCAAACACGAGAGACCCTTGGAACATACGCTAAGGGCCAATTACATGAATTAGAAGGACATCAAATCTTAAGGCTAATTCAAGGTTTGCTAAAGAAGAAGGGGAGTTGTGTAAACAACAAAGTTTGGAAAACCACCAATAGGAATCAATGTTTGTAACAAAAACGATCACTGAACAGGATAAGGAAACTTTCCACAGGGAGATGTCCTAGCCTCCCTTGCCAATACAACAACTGATTGATGAATTCCATGCGAGGTTGAATAGGATGTCTACATGGTTTTAGGATAGTGCTTCATCATACGCCAAGCCTACTAAAGTGAGTGTGGCACAACACAGTTTCGATGAAGAATCTCAACATAAAGGAACCAATCGCGAAACAAGTGAGATGAAAGGCCAACAAGACAAACACACTGCTATTGACAACAAGGTAGATAGCTTCACTACAAACATGGATGAGGAATGTGACCTTTACCTTTATGATCATCCAAAGGGCCGATGCCCAATATTGTTACATCTACAAGAGCATTGGACTTCTGCGCTAAATCCAAAGTTCTTATGCCAACAAAAGCCTAGAAGAATACCTTTTCATCCATGCGGTTATGGTCCATCCTATAACCACATGGGTAGGAATCATCCTCAGCCTTATGGTCAACCTCAACCATAGTGAAAAACACCACAGTCGTGGGGGAGACAATCACCCACTTGGTAGCCATCTCACTATCTGTACTCATGTGAGTACTACGCTCAACAACCTATTTCACCAACAAGTTTCCATTCACCTTCTTCTTCTTCACTTGTACCACTCACCAAAATACCATCACTACATGCCATCTCCCATGTTGTCACCACCGCATGCCACGTATCCTTCATCATTTTTTCCAAGTTCTCATGCTTTTCCCCTTCACACATCATCATCCATTTTGAAGGGTTCAACACAACATCTTTTATAGCCACAAGCGGCTACTTGTGTAGCAACTGTGCATACCAACGATCAATCAGATGGGAACCCTTTACGACCACACAAACGTCCCTTCTTCAGGATGATTCACACCAAAAAACATAAAGGCCAAGCATCACCCACTGTATCTACTACTCCTATGCAAGGGCAACCTAACAATGTTTCCCTTCCTTAGGATTTACCACCTTCTGTACATACACCAAAGCCACCTATTGTCTCTACTTCTATTTTGACCACTACTGTGGATTCCAATTTTATGCTGAGACAACAGAATCCATGCATGCCATCGAGTTGTCACGACCTTAGTTGGATGCCAGGAACATTTCAAGCTACCCCATCTTCCACACTGGCATACCGACCCAACCCTTATGCCATGTCTGTGACACCACCAGGAAGCATGCCCTATATCACGTATCCACAATGCATGGACCCATTTGCTAGTTCATATTTCCCTCCAATGCCTAGTCCTTGGGGCTATCTTCCTTTCTAACTATGAACTAATCCTTCTTTTTTTTTTGACTTTCTTTTATTTTAGTTTATTTTATTTTATTTTTTTCTGTTGTTTTTGTTTTTGTTTTGTTTTGATTTATTTTGTTTACCATTCCTAAATGTTCTTGATCAATAAGTAAGCTTTATTTTGGTCCATTTGGGATGGGGATTTGTTTCTATGTTGTTACCATCATAAATGTTTAACTATGTGAATGGTGAGTCCATGTCATCCATCCATCTGCTTAATTCTATGGTTTCCCTCTATTTTGGAAGGATGGAACCCCTTTTTCTAATTAAACTATAATGAATCTATGGCTTGGTATCCTCCACCTTGACGAAGGATTCAAAGGAATTGAAAAGGATGTGACTTCAAGGGGATTTGATATACTTGTACTAGTTTGTTCTCTTGAACACTTGGATGTTGTCATCAATTTTCCGCCATTCCATTGCTGAACACCACCAGGAAGTTGAACTTGTCAAATACGTCTTGGCATGGTGTGGTTCCCATTCAAAAAAAAAAGAAAAAGAAAAAAAAAACAACAACAACAAAAGAGAAAAAGAAAAGAAAAAAAAGAAGAAAAAGAAAAGAAAAAGAAAAAAACTGATGGGAATTCAAAGCACACCCCTTAGACGAAATAATGGGGTATGCACTACAAGCACTAGTAATGGAACTAGAAAGACATGTACCCATGCCTAAAAGTTCCCTCTAACTAAGGTCCTTTCGCACTTCCTATTACTCTTTTCTTATTTTTAGTGGGATGGCTGTTGATCTATGATAACACCCATGTTGCCTAAGAGGATGGATTGGTCAAGTGTGGTGATGCAAGGTCATTAGATGTGGTTGTTTTTGGTTTGGATTTGGGATGGTCACCTTAACCACTAAACACACAAGGGGCTTCATATGACCTCCATATTGGGAGGCCGTTCTGTGTTCTCTCTTTCCACCATGCTTTCCATTCCTCATCTCACTGTTCATTTTGTTTTCATTTATGATTTGGACGTACATAGTCATAATTCTCTACTGATGATGGTGTATTTTTTGTTTGTGTGATGTTTTGTGACAGGTATTAGTCACATTTAATGCCTTAGGTGCCTACATACACCTTCTAGTGTAGTTATGCAAGGGCATCATGGGCATGTGCCTACCTTGGGGAGGACCTACTTGTGTAACTTTTGTGCCTTTTACTTATTTTTTCACTACCACTCGATTAATGCACCTTCCACTGTGCCTTAATGCCCATCATTCCACCTTTCCCTAACTATATACCCTCTTCACTTTTGTGCATTATTCCTTTCCCTAGCGTTATCCTGAAAAGATTCCCAGGTTTCTAATGTTGTGGTACCTCCCACTCTTTTATTCCTATGCTCAAATTATTCTGCCTTTGTTAAATTGTCGGTTGAGCATTTTTTTGGGCACTCCCTGATATTGGGGCCATAAAATCTATAAATATGACACTTAACCGCACTTCCAATTTCATTTTCTCATCACAACAAAAGGGGAGTTTTTGCAATTTTTTCTCTCTAGCGATTTAAGCTCTACACGCCCTTCGTCCACATGCTATATCTCACTCATTTGCACTTCTTTTTTCATGTCGTTTATGCCTATATGTCCCTGGAGTGTCTATCTTAGTCATGTGGGGGGGAGGGGGGTGTTGTTGTGTTCACCTAACGTCACATTTCTTCTTTGAAAATCGCTGTCGCCTAAAAGGTATTCTGAGGGTAAACAATGAATACACTAAGTAAAATCAAAGCTAAATGAGTAAATAAACATTGTACACCATGCCAAAGATACTTTTTACGCATCCCTAAGTGCCTTAACTATCTTATTAGACCATTTTGAAAAAAAAAAAGAGTAAGTAAGGCCTTAACTCTGCAATATAACATGGCTATAATGTACACTAAAGATGGACTAAGGTATAGATGAGTAACGTGATCAATACAAGGATCCCTTAGTAACCTCATCTTTTGTGTAATTGTAGATGGCCCCCAAACGAGCAATCCAAGGTGATCCATCACAAGGATTGAGAAAATGCCCATAGGGAAATCAAGGTTGAACTGGCTAGCAAGGGCCACCAATTGAGCAGGAGGCACAGTCATTCAACATCCATCAAGAAGCCCCTATAGAAGCCCCTATTGAAGCTCAATCTATGTAGGTAGAGGCAGCACCTCAAGTGCAAGGACAATGACTCAGGTTGTCGTTGGAATGCCTTGCTACCATTCAAGCATGTCCCACATTGGCCTTGGTCATCATGAAAATGAACTTCGGGGTGTTCATGGAGTTCTCCCCTCAGTTAGTGAAGACACAGTTGTAAGCGTCTCCATTTTGGTCAATTGTGTCTAAAAATGCAGAATGGTATCTTGGGGAGACTTATTATTTTTGGCATGGTAAAGAATAAGGTACCACTGTAAGAATTAGTGGAGACATAGTCTCTTATTCTGTCAAGGTAATCACTAAAGCCCTAAATTTGCCAAATGTTGGAGCGAGATTGTCGTTTCTATCAACTCGACCTGATTTGGAGAGTCGTAAGCTATGGTTGAAATGTGCTTTTGATGATAAGAATAAGTCATACAATGGACTGAGCTTGGAAGAGCATACCTATTTCAAAATTGGGACATATCATTTGTTCCCAACGAAGGAGCTCAATCGTCTATCCACCTATGCGGCTCAGGGATGTGCTATGTTAATGGGAAAATTCCAAGCTAACATTCCCCAACTATACTTCATGGAGATCGAGTAGCAGTTCGAAGAGGTGAAGACGAGGAAGCTCACTTTGTCATTCCCCTGTCTAATCCAAAAATTGTGTCAACATGCTAGAATCCTTGGTTATACCAATGATGTATGCTACAAAGCTCAAAATGCTTCTTTTGCAGAACTACTCAAACCAATGCCTCCGAGAAAAGATCTTCGAGAGGAAGAAGAACAGGAAGAGCAGCAACCAGCGTAGGGATACATCGCCCAACTGGAGTAACAAATCGAATGGCTCAAGCACTAGTTGGTGCAATCCAAGTAGCAATAGGAAGCAGGACCTAGCCATAAACTATAGTCTGAACAATTGTTACCACCGTCTCAACCACCTTAGCAATAGCTACCAATGTATGATTATAGGCCTGCACTTAGTCATCTTTGGATCTCAAACGTCATGAGCTAGGGAACACCTGATGATTTAAGCCTCTTTCGAGTTCTTGATGATGTAGTCTAGCCCACAGTGTCTATTAATCCTACCATAGGACAAGTTTCACTCGAGTCTGGACTAGAGGCCCAGTGGTCACAATAGATCTTTGGGAACGCCGCATCATTTCAAGTACTACTCAAAACTAGTGAAGAGACTATAGCTATAGTCATGAAACACTAGGATGTGGTGGGTGCAGTGGATGTTATCAAGGATCAAATTAAAGAATCCTTTAACATCCCTATTGTACCACCAAAAGATCTCACAAGTGCACAGGATGCATAAACATTAGTTGGTCCCACCATGACTTTAGTTGAACACGAGGATGTGTTGGATAGACTACTGCGACCTCCTTGTTCGACATCCCTAGTGATGTCATTGCAGCACAGTCTGAACTAATTTCAACCAAAGGAAAACTTGTCATCATCGAGCATAGGGTCGAGCATGTAGAGGCAGAAGCCCAAAGGCTTCATCAAGAGATTGCAACCTTAAGGGTGGAAAGGCGGGATCCATCTTCATTAATTCTGCTCAAGATAATGGAGGATTTTTGAACTAAGAAATTGGCTCAAATGATAAAAGAGAATAAAAACCTAGCACAGGAAAGAGAGTAGGCAGTATGGGATGCTTCTGTTGCAAAAGCGTGAACCCATGTGCATCTCAAGGCCCTTATCACCCTATAAGAAGAAAATAAGTAGTTAATTGTAGCAAATAATAAGTTCACCACCATTGAGCAGCAAAAGAATTTGTTAGAAGAAAGTGTCCACTAGCTAAGAGAACAACTAGTGTGGGTCAACCATGACATGAGTTGCCTTGCCCAAGAAAATAGGACCCTCTCTATGGAGGAGGTACGCGCTATCTAACAAACGTTGGTCATTGAAATAAGTGCATGGTAGAACGAGGCCAAAAAGCATGATTGCCTCAAGGAGCACTTCTATGATCAAGTGGTCATGTATAATGAAGGCATTGAAAAAGAAATCCAGATGGTAAAGGGTGAAATAGATTCTTTTGTGGTCCAACGATCTAACTGGAGAAACATCTTGGATACACATGCCCTTACTCACCAAGTAGAGGTTAAAAGTCAAGACCTACAGATTGTTGATTTGAAAGAGTACATGGAGTTGGCCAATCTTTGATACACCAACTTGGCCATGTTGACAGTAGGGCACCCATGCAATGAGCTTGAGAGGTAGGCAATTGCCACATATGTGTTGTATGAAAAGGAGGTTGTTGACCATAAAGTAGCTCTTGACAAGCTAGCAGTCGCAATTGCAGAATTGGAGGTAGTTAAGGCAAGCTACCATGGACAGAAATATGTAGTTGCAGACTTGGCTAGATGCTTTGTTGATTATCAAGAGTTGAGAGATAAGGCCAAGGAATTTGAAGAGGATAGGTAGTATTTTGTGGCTTGGTATGTGAAAGCCAGTCAAATGTTTTCGTAACTACCGTGTCCATGGGATGTGCCAGTCCCCTCACACATCAGATCATCTACATGGACTATGCATGATCCCAAAATGAAGGAGGAGAAATTTCAATCACTGCTACATCATCACAAGCCTCTGAAACTAGGAGATAAAGGCAAAAGAAAGAAGATTATGGAAGAGCCACCAGCTCCTGGCATAACGTAGTGACTCCATCATTCTTCTTTTTGTTCTTAATTCTGATTCTTGTAATGTGTTGTCATTCTATTGTAATAAAACACCACTGTAATGCAATGATTGTCTTATCAGTCAATAATACTATACCTTTGACAATTGTGTACAAAACTCAAGGATGAGTTTTCATTCAATTGTGGGGGTATGATGAGTCGTTAGAAGCAATATCAGGGCTCTGATATCACAGATTCGATATCAGGGTCAATAGGCGATGTTGGATATCTGATGTCGTTTCTGCCATACTCGCCTATAAATATCACATAGCAGAGATAGAGTGAGTTAGAAATTTTCCAATTTCAGTTCAAGTGTATGCCCGTAGTGTGATGTTTATGGTTGCACGACATCCTTATTCAAGTGCAATGTACTTGGGCACATTACATGTTTGGCAATAAAGATCGAGATCATTTACATCACTGTAGCATCCACTTTGCATGTGCGATTTTCTTAGATTAAAATTTCAATGTCTTTATTTATTATTGTTTCGAATTAATGTTATTTACGTTCCTCATCATTAAGTGGAATGAGTATGACCAATTGCAAACACATAAGCATATTTTTTAGTAACCCAATAGCAATTAGTGTTTGGTAATCCTAGCAGCAACTACATGAAGCCCAAGGTGTGTAGGAAAATAAGGTTTGGATACTTATTGCCTTAGGTTAAATGTAGGATTTATTTCATACTCTTAGTTAATCAACTCTTTATTATTGTTCCATAGTAGGAGTAGCGTTAAAACATTACATCATACACCTCACTTTGGACTAAACCATATGTGACAAAGCTTCCACTAGTCCAACGTGGGAAGATAGTGAACAACGAAGCATAATAACTATCTTAGAACTCATGATTAGCCCATCCACAGAGTTCGACCGGATCATCTGTACACACTTGTATTCGTATGGTTGGACGTAGGGGTACCTCGCCACTCATCACAAAGCAACGAAGAAGTTGATGAAGGTGAAATTTATTCATATGAAGAATGAAAGATGAAATGTACCAATGAAGATAGAAATTAATTTGAGAAAAAGACAAACACAATGACCATACAACCATCTATTTTGTACAATACCACCATGAAGAGTAATGAGCTCCTAACTAATGAGTTGAGTAAGTGAAGTAAAATCCTCAAATGAAGGAATATTGATGAAGAAGATTATACAGAAGTAAATTAGGGAGAATGTAGTAATAATGAAAACCCACAAGAGATTAATAAATCCATTTCACACATGTTTTTAGTTTTAACCATATGGAACAACAATGATTCATTCTTATAAAGGATGAAATCACAATGTAAACCTATGAAAATATGATTACAATTTTGATGATGATCGTAGTGGGAAAAATATTTCTTATCCTCATAATCAATTCAACATGGTATCAAAGAAAGGTTTCAAGATTCTAAGATTCCAAAGAGTTAAGGTTCCAACATTTTATTGTTTAGAAATATAGAAGAATTTGGATCCTGTTTACAATTATAGGTAAACAAAAGAGGATTGGTACATCAAGAGGGGGGAAGAAAATAAATAATATCAAAGTTGTAGTCCATTCAATAATAATTTTTGAATATGTCATAATGAAAGTTTTTGTTAGATGATAATTCATACATTATCTTCATTTGTAAGTCAATTTTGTTATGCTAAGTTAGTTAAGCTATAAGTGTGTGTGTTACGTAGAGTTTGTTATGATGATATGTTACAAATCATAACAAAGTATTGAGTTAATTACAATGATGTGTTACGAATTGTAATGAAGTGTTGCATCAGTTATGATGAGTCGTGACCATTTGTTAAGTTAAAGGTTTGGCCAGTACTTAGTCAGAAAAAATGTGAGTGTGTAGAAATAAGAAGTTAAGAAGAAGTGCAATTTTTCATAATTAAGGAGCAAACTATTATGAAAAAAAGATCCAAAAATAAAAAATTGTAAAAGGATTTCATCTGAAGAAAAGAAAAAAATATTGATTACAAAATTGTTTTATCAACACTACAATGTATTACAAAATCTTGTACACGTTTTTGAATCTATGTTAATTTTAACATGGTATCAAAGCAAGCAAAAGATGTAAGATTGAGTAATGAATAAGAATTAATGAGGAAAAACAAGAATGAAAATATTCAAGATATGACCAATTCCATATACAATATGACACTAAAAGAAGGAGAAGATAAGAGTCTCTTGAGATGACTAATGAATAAGATTACAATAATAGGCTTGCAAAAGCTTACAATGAAGAACTACAAACCTTGGGCACAAAGAATGAGAATCATCTTATGGGCTAGCAAACTTTGACATGTTGTTTCAAGAACTTTTGACTTGATGATGACAAAAAAAGAGAACAAAATGATATGGCTGTAAGCATTCTCTATACTAGTATCTCTGATAAAGTATCTCATCTGGTGTATGGTATGAACATAGTTGCAAACATTTGGGGATATCTTTATTAGATGTTTGAATCCCTAAATCAAGTAAGAAAAGATCACCTCTTCTTAAAACTATGAACAATGAAAATGAACATAAAATAGAAATTAATATACTTTATCAAAGATATGAAGGTGGCTATATTAGAACTTGCATGTGGAAATGAAGAAGTAATTAATGAAGAAAGAGGCAGTTGTCTCCTACAAGCACTTCCAAATAAGTAATAAGATTTTACTCTAGCACTTGATGCCTTAGGAGAGAGACAAGACTTCACAAAATTGATAGCTCAATTGTAGCTACAAGAAAAAAAATATGGAATTACAATAGAAATTATAAAATTTAGAATAAGTTATGTATACCCTAAGTAATATGCAAGGAAGATAGTGGATACAATAGTAGCATTATGATAGTAAATAAAGTTCAAGATTTAATAATTAAAATAATCAACGATAGACTTATCATATTTATGGAAAAAGAAGAAATATACTTCAAGATTGTTGATTCAATCTTAAAGATCCAAGATCTTATCTCATTCAACAAAGAATTATCAAAGAAAACATGGGTTAACAAAAGTAGAATAGAAACAATAATAACAATTGGAACAATTATCATAAGAATGAAGTAAATTTGTTAAGAGATGAAGTAGTCTCAACTATTAAAGATATTATAAGCCAAGATAAAGTGGCCAAGGTAGAACACTGATGAGTGGCGAGGTACCCCTACACTCAACCATACGAAAAGAGTGTAGCACGCGCGATCCGGTCGAACTCCGTAGACTAAATGCCTATGCGCTTCATGGAACACTTAAGGTTAATTGTTCATTGTCTTCCCAAACTTACTTGTAGTTGTCATGGTGTATGGTTAAGTAAGTCCAAGGTATATGATTTTTATATGTTTTTATCTTTTTCTCCTATGCTATGAGGTGAAGGGTTGTGAAACTAACTAACTCTAACTAATGTCCTAAGTCTAAATTAACTAGCGTCAGCATCTGTTCCCACTTACCGTACACACCCTGAACTATGCAACTGCGGCTACCAAATGCTAATCATTACTGGGATCACCACGTGTAATGCACGTGCTCAAAGTGGTCGTACTGAGGCACTTAACTAGCCTAAGCGTAATGAGTAGTCGATTCCTTAACTAGCCGTACACATCCGTAAATGCTCATAATCAAGTCGTACTCATTCCGCATTCTAGGAATTGAGGGTAAGAGAATCTAATCACGATGAGCAGCCGATTCCTTGACTAGCTGTACACATCCGTAAATGCCTGTAATCAAGTCGTACTCATACCGTGCTACTGCAGGTAATAAATAACAGGTAGGAAATAACATGTAATAAATCCTATTCCATGTACTGTAAGGTTTATCCACAGAGCTCATCTTTATTGCCATACACAACTTGCGTTCAGGTACAAAGCTGCTCGAAAAAAGATCTGTTCACTTGGGGACTCCTACTATGGGCACATGGAAAATATTCTATCTCTAGAGTGATCAAACTGCTAGAGTTTCCCTACTTCTAGCTTAGGATGAGGAATAAGGAGAGTGCTACCTCTTATTTATAGATTTGGTGGTCGACCGTGATATCGCGTATGTGATATCACAGGGGACAACGCAATATCGCGTACGCGATATTGCATGGGATGTGATATCGCGGCTTATGCGAATCGCATCTCATCATACGCCCATGACTGAATGAAAACTCATCCTCGAGTTCCTTACAATAATATCAAGAAGGAATGGAATTATTGAGGGGAATGGAACTAATGGGATGACATGTGAATGGATCATCATTACAAGACTTGAAAAAACTGGTGTTCATGACAACAAGGGTGAACCCCTTATTACATTGACATCAGGCCATAGTTGGTAGCTAAGAAAGAGAGAGAGAGAGAGAAGTGTTGCTGATGCCAACGCCAAGATTGTGCCTTTGTTGGCCATCTGTAAGCGCACCATCGATCTTGCTCCTTGCATAGCTGCTGTAGCGTTGCTCCATTCCAAGTGTTTGCTCCAGATCCAATCCGTTGTTTGTACGATCGTCATCTGCACACACAACACAATCTTATATTAGCAAGGGTAATTGAATCATCATGTAATTGAAACCTTGCTTTGGTGTAAGTTCATTGGCTAGGTTGTGGTATGGCTGATTTGGATCGGGAGATATATTGATGATGACTACCGAAGGTGTAGGGGTTAGGAAGAAAATAAAAAAATTTGGGGCTAGGAGAAAATCGAAAAAATCAGGCCCTGTACCCCCATGACTAATCGCGAACCTCCAGGAGCATTAGAATGGAGAAAGGAAAGGAGAAAGAAAGATAGATAAAAAGGGACAACTATAGCATCGATGAAATGGATGTCAAGATGGTAATGAACAAAATAAAAATTAATTGCAAAAATGTTAGGGAAAAGAAGTTAACTGATGCACCAAATAGGAGTGTGAGTGGGTCCTCCCCAAAGCAGGCTCATGCCCTTAATGCCCTGACAAACCCACATTCAAAGAGTCCGTAGGCTCTAGGAATGTCATTTGGAACAAGAGTTAAAGTCTTAACCACAAGCGTGTACCAAAAAGAAAACAATGCATCAACCAAAATATATACACTAATGATATAATCTGCAATGAGGTGAATAATGGAGAGAAGGATGGAGAGAAGAGAATGGAATGGAATCCCAAGGACAAGGTGGTATACAGCCCCTTGTGTGTTTCATGGTTAATGGGACTTAGCAAAGCTCATTCCAACTCTAGCCTCAAACCAACCACATCCAGTGACTTCACATTAACACATTTGGCTAAACCATCCTCTTGAAGTAACAAGAATGCATCCTCCAAGAGCCACCACCATTCTGACGAAACAAAGGAGAGAATGATAAGTGAGAAGGGCCTTAGTTAGAGGGAACACTTTGGTTCCATAACTAGTGCTTAGAACCCAAGTTTATTTCGTCTAAGGGGTGTGCTTTGAATTCTCACTTTTCGTTGTTTTTTTTTGTTTTTGTTTTGTGTTTTTATGCATGAGAACCACACCATGCAAAGACTTGATTATTTTTATTGTCTCAGCTTCCGATGATTGGGTAACGTTGAAAAGGCAAGAAAAATCAAGAAGAAAACATCCAAGCACCCAAGAGAATGGCCAATACAAGTGCATCAAGTTCCCTTGAAGTCACACCCTTTTCAATCCTTGAGTCCTTCTTTAGTTTGAGAAATGCCCAGTCACCGATTCGTTAAAGTTCTTATTAGAAGGGACTTGTACATTTCCAAGCTGAGAGAGACCATAGAAACTGGTGGATAGATGGATGAAGTGATCTCATTGCCTGCCATATCATAAGAAACATACCTTAGTATCAACATTGTGACTTAAAGGGAAAAACCAAACATTAGCAATCAATATGAAAACAGTTCATACCATCAGTCTGAACACTTATTGGGTGACAAACTTACATGGTGGAACACACAAACACACACACACACACAAAATGACAAAGGTATAATGATGTTGTAAAATAAAAACAAGAAAAGTTAAAGAAAGTTGTAAAAAAAAAAAAGTTAAAGAAATTTGTAAAACAAAAATATGTAAGACAAAAAACATGAAAAACAAAAACGTGTAAAACAAAAACTTAAAATAACTAAGGGCCCCATATGGTTAGCATAGGTGGCCATCTCCCCCATGACTGACCTGTAAGGGAGAGATCCAAAATAATGAATGCCTGTTTGAATTTCGTAGAAGTGCCCAACTTCTCCCAATTGATGATCTTAGATTGAGGGATGGAAGTTGGCGACGCTCATATTCCAATGTGTCTATGCCTTCGTTGTTGGCATGGCTTGTCTCCTCAGTTTGTTACATGCATATTTTTCGGTTGCTCTTTCTAGTAGCTGTCAACCACGGGGTGTTTACTACTTCTTGTGTGGTTGCTAAATATAGGCATCTTTGTTGCAAAGTTTCAAGGGCACACCTGTTACATGGAGGCATCTCCTCCATGTCATCACCCAATGAATCACTCTATGTGATGCATGGAACTTTCTTCTTCTCAATCTTTCCATAAATGTTTATCTTAGAGATTTCCAAGGAAAGATCGCTGATCCTAAGGCGTGCGTCTACTGTACTCAGCCATGTCCTTCCCATTATAATTAGGAAGTCCCCTTCGTTGTTGTTCACTTCAATCACTAGAAAATCAGCTAGGTAAGACCAACCACACACAATGGTAATGACGTCCTCCACCAATCCCAAGGGAATGGTGATGGACGAGTCCGCCAGCTCTAGTTGGATGTTGCTCTTCTTGAGTGGGGATAGGTTCCAGGCATGATACATCTCTCATGAAATTAAGTTGACTCTAGAACCTAAGTCAAGAAGAGCCCTATGTGGTTCATTTCCGACAACTTGAAAGTAGATTAAGGGACTCCCAGGGTTAGTTAGTTTCCTGGGAAGGTGGCCTACCTTGATCTAGTCGGTTACAGTATGGGTTAACATAACCGTCTGCGTGACGCTCTGTTGTTGAACTGAAGGGTGCCATGAAGTGTTAGATGGTGGAGGAGTGTACATGGACTCAACCGCTTATTCTTGTGAGAGTTTGTTTGGGCTTTTGGTTTTGAAGAAGGGTCTTCTCTTTTTATAGTTGTTAGAACCAGGAGCAGGCTGAATATTTACAGCTCTCATAGCATGACGTTGCTATAGTTGAGGAGGAAGTTCCCCTTGCATTGTTGGAGCAAGAGGTGTTACGGGAACTACTACTGGTGGAAGAGGTGTGGATGGATTAGGAGGATGGTGTGGGTACGGAGTGCCTCCCGAAGGAGAAAGAGTCCTTCTGAAGTACTCCCGAACTTGGTAGTAATGGTGGGGAGTTGTGTGATCCATAGAGTCACTTGGAGAAATCGGCTGCTGCACATAATATCCATAAGGATCAGGCTTCCGGTAAGGGTACTGATGTCTTGGTGATGGCATCCCCCATGACTGTGGGTATTGCCACTACTGATGTTGTCCGATGGGTTGTGGGGGAGTTCCACTTGGATAATACGTTAATGGTTGGTGGAACTGCCTTGGGTTACCTTGGGGATAAGGTAACCTTCGGGGTGTTTGCCATTGGTTAAGTCTTGGATTAAGCGCATACACCCCAGACTCCTGTAGATGTGAGATGATTGGACAACATCCTTTAGGATGGTCATAATGGTAGATCTCACATCCACCGTCATCGTTTGAATCCGAATCCACAACCTCATCGGAGTTAGTGATTTTTCCCTTACCCTTGTTATGTGCAGGGTCTAAATCTCTCCACTTTTTTTTTTCCTTTGTCACTACTTTGTTCTACCTTAGACTCTTCTACGATTTTCAAGATAGTTTCAAGCCTAGAGTCTAAGGAACTCCATATGTCATCTACCTTAGCTGATAATTCTGTTGTGAGTTTTTGAATCGGCAAGGTTTTTCTATTCACCAACTCTTCGATTGGTGAATCATCCTCGTCATCACAAAAGTCACTTCCTTCTTTCGAAGAGAGGGATCACGGTTGTATTCTTCTGCACTTTCCCTTTTTTGTAGCTCACCTTCTTCATTTGCTACTTGCTCCAACAAGCGTTGAACTTCATGGGCTCTAAGTTGTGATAGTATCCCTTGGGCATAAGTCCCAAGGGTTCTTCTAGTTTCATGCCTTAGCCCATCTACGATGTGGTGGAGTTGATCCCGTTGAGCATATCCATGGCTCGGGCAATGATGTAACAATGTGTAGTAGCGGGCCATGGTAGCATCCAAGGATTCATGAATTCCTTGCTTCCATCCTTGGATCTGCTTACGCAAATTGGACACTTTGGAGTACGTTTGATACTTATCGTTGAATAGTTCTAACATTGTACTCCACCTCCTGATGGTTTCTGGTTCTAAGGACTGGTACTAACTCTCTGCTTCCTTGGTGAGTGTCTTGGGAAACAACTTAAGCTTCTGCCACTAGTTTTCAATGTTCTGCAAGGTGCAAGCATCATGGAATTCCTGTAAATGATGTTGTGGATCAATGTTGTATCCCCCTTCAAATCGTGGGATGTTGTTCATGTCTAAGCATTTGATCGGACTATCCTTTAAATGCCTTGATGGAATTCTCACTACCTCCGTTATGTCAAGCATACTTCAGGTTGCAAGTAGGGGCTCGTCATGATCATCTCTTTCATGATGCCTATGATGTCTGCGTTGTTTCCTACTTTCCCTTCGTTCATGCCCTTGTCCTCTCTCTCGACTCTCTTGTCGAGGTCTCTCATTTTTCTTACCTTTATCCTCTCTGTTATGCTTTTCACGATTACACCCAGAGGTGGAAGGAGAGGGTGAGTGATGTGAAGAAGGGGAAGAAGAAGGAGAACCATCGCTATGGCGATGTTTCCTACCTTCTCTTCGGCTGCTTCGGCCCTGATCGTGATGAGGATCTGAGTGTCTGTTCTTATATTTTTTTTTGTTCTCAATATGAACAATTGGTGTCCACGAGCATCAGAACTAGGGTTGTGTATCGTTGAGCATAAGTTCCGATACCCAGCCTCCTCACCATCGTTAAGAGGGGAAACATCACTTGATAGTGAACCAGTTGTGAGTGGTTCACCATCTCTAGTTTCACTAAGGATGTGCGGGACGTCTTTGCCCTTCGATAGTGTATGTTGACTCTCCTACTTTAAGTCCCTCATATGTTGTGCTTCCGTGGCATGATAATCCCTTCTATCACAATCTTCCATAACGTATTCAGCATAAAGCTCAGCCATGCCAGTCTATGCCAAAGCATGGATAAGCATGCTAGGGACAGATCAATCTGGAGGTAACACTATGTTACCAAACAAATCTCTCCAACACATCTATTCATCTTGATGGAGGATAAAAGTATAATCAGTTATATACTCATTAGGATGAGTATATGTTACTCTATATTGTTGAGGACTTGGCTAATTTTGGCTATGTGTTTTTGATTGCCGACTGTCCTTTGTATTATCCTTGGGCGATGTGCTCTTATGAGAAGAAGACATTGTTGTTATTGGTGTGCTAATTACCGTTATATAATTTTTTATTGATTAACCCTAAGGTTCGTTTAGGCTCCCAACGATGTGAGTAATATCCTCTTATGTCCTACTTAGCACACAAACACTTAGTCCCCGGCAACGGTGCCAATGATGAGTGGCGAGGTACCCCTACACTCAACCATAAGAAACGAGTGTAGAAAGTGTGATCTGTTCAAACTCTGTAGACTAAATGCCTATGCGCTTCATGGAACACTTAAGGTTAATCGTTCATTGTCTTCCCAAACTTACTTGTAGTTGTCATGGTGTATGCTTAAGTAAGTCTGAGGTATATGATTTTTATATGTTTTTATCTTTTTATCCTATGCTATGAGGTGAAGGGTTAAGAAAATAACTAACTCTAACTAATGTCCTAAGTCTAAATTAACTAGCATCAGCATCCGTTCCCACTTACTGTACACACCCTGAACTATGCAACCGCGGCTACCAAACGCTAATCGTTACTAGGATCACCACGCGTAATGCACGTGCTCGAAGTGGTCGTACTGAGGCACTTAACTAGCCTAAGTGTAATGAGCAATCGATTCCTTAACTAGCCGTACACATCCGTAAATGATCGTAATCAAGTTGTATTCATTCTGCATTCTAGGAGTTGAGGGTGAGAGAATCTAATCACGATGAGCAGCTGATTCCTTGACTAGCCGTACACATCCATAAATGCTCGTAATCAAGTCGTACTCATACTGCGCTACTGCAGGTATTAAATAACAAGTAGGAAATAACATGTAATAAATCCTATTCCATGTACTGCAAGGTTTATCCACAAAGCTCATCCTTATTGTCGTACACAACTTGCATTCAGGTACAAAGCTGCTCGAATAAAGATCCGTTCACTTGGGGACTCCTACTGCGGGCACATGGAAAATATTCTATCTCTGGAGTGATCAAACTGCCAGAGTTTCCCTACTTATAGCTTAGGATGAGGAATAAGGGGAGTGCCACCTCTTGTTTATAGATTTTGCGGCGGACCATGATATCACGTACGCGATATCATAGGGGACGATGCGATATTGCAGCGGCTGCGATATTGATTTTGGATGTTTTAGGCATGTATCTAGAAATCATAACTTTTCTAGAACTTATGTGTCCTAAATAATGATGAAGCTATGTCACCTATTAGAGATATTTGTAAGTATATGGGAATTGGTCACATTAATATGAAAATTGTAGAACAACTAGCATAGATTAAGAATGTGTACTATACCCTAGCATTGAAAGGACATAATTTATTGTGCTCTAGTATTCGAAATGGTCAAAGCTAGGCATAAAATAGTTTTTGAACATGATCCAAGTAGGAATGTAAAATGTATTATATTAGAAGGTAAGTCATAGAAGAAGTTGGTAGAGACTAAAGAAGAAAATGGAGTATTTAAGTTGCATCCAATAAGAGAGGTTGTCTACTTAGCAATCCAAAAAATGCAAGATGAAAGTTGTAGCATGCAAACCTTGGCCATATGAGTAGAAATTGTATGCAAAAGTTGTTACGATCTTCCCATGGTTTACCACAACTTTACCTAAATCATGACATGTTCTACAAGTCATGTACTATTGGTAAATAAAGTAGAATGACTTTTCCATGCATAGGGCAAACAATTGTAAGAACCAAGTTGGAGATTATATACTCAGATGTTGTTTTGTTTGGTAATGTAGCTTCATTAAAAGGAGAAAAATACTTTGTAATATACATTGATGACTACTCATGTAAGGTGTGGACATATGTTTTCAAATAAAAATAAAATTTTTTTGATATCTTTAGAAAATTTAAAGCATTGGTGGAAAAATAGATTAGGTTATCAATCATGAAGCTACAAATTCATAATGGGACAAAATACACAAATAGAGAATTCCAAGAATATTTTATGAATGAAAAAATTATTCATCAAAAGATTATTCCATACTATTAGTAAAATGATACAATATATGTTAGCCTAATCTAAATTGAATGATGTTTTATGAGGAGAAGTTGTATGAACTATAGTCCACATCATTAATAAAAGTCCTACCCTTTATTTACATTTTGAGTATCCAAATATAGTGTGGAATGGAAGGAAGCCTAACCTAGGACATTTATGAGTCTTTGGCTATATAGTATACTATTACATTGTAACTCAGACCAAATGAAGCCTAAAAGAAAAAGAAGCATACTTCATATAGTCTTCATATGAAAGATTATCGAATTTGGAATCCAGAGGAAGAAAAATTGGTAATTACAAGAGACATGGTGTTTAATGAAGATGAATTGTTGGAAGATAAGCCAATTTATAAGAGTTCTATGAATATTGATTATGATGATGGTTGAAGCCCTACAACTTGCTAACATTAGCATTACGATAAAGATAAAAAAGTTAATCCAACTTTAGAAAATCTTAATCCTTAAGATAATGAAAATAATAATAATAGTAAAGAACCTAAGAGATCCAGAGAATGGGAGTAGATAATTAAAAGCACTAGAAATTGGGCAAGTTTGGATATTACTGAACCAACACTTACTAGAAGGCATTATAGTGAATTACACTATAATGATATTATTGCCGACATTATGATACGTGATAAAGAAGTTCTAGAGATAGTTGCTCATGTCTTTATGATGGACCATTAGAAAAAGATAATGGAGGCTGAAATTAAAATGATGAAAAAACAAGGATTATGGAAGTTAGTACCTTTTCCAAAAGAGAGACAACCTATTTTAAATTGTTGGATCTTTAAGACTAAAGTGAAAGATGACTAAGTATAAAGCCTAATTGGTTGCCAAAGGATTCTCTTAAATTAAGGAAATTGATTATGAAGAGACATTTGCCCCTATTGCACACCTAGTGACCTTTATGCTAATCACAAAAAGTTGATGGCTTTACAAAAGCTCTTGCCAAACAATCATTCAATATACTTCAAGAATATCTTTCCTTAGTGTCATTACCTTGTAATCTGAAGTAAGGAGATTATGAAGAAAATGTGAAGATTACAAAATGAATTTGATGTTTCATTTGGAGAAGGCACCCTACAATATTTCTATCATCCTTCTTTTACATTACATTGCTCAAGTAAAGAATGAAGAAATCAAAACAAAGACAAAGTATGAATTAAGAAGGAGTATTAAATAATAATTCATACATTATCTTGATTCGTTAGCCATTATTGTTATGCTAAGTTAGTTAAGTCATAAGTATGTGTGTTATGTAGAGTTAGTTACAATGATGTAGTATAAATCATAACAGAGTGCTGAGTTGGTTATGATGATGTGTTACGAATTGTAGTAAAGTGTTGTGTTGGTTAGGATGAGTTTTGATCCTTTGTCATGTTAAAGGTTTGGCTAGTACCAAGTTAGAAGAGACTGTGAGTGTGTAGAAATAAGAATTTAAGAAGAAATATAGTTGTTTTTAATTAAGGAAAAAACTCTTATGATAAAAAATATAAGAATACAAAATTACAAAAGGAATTCATCTAAATAAAAAATAGACTATTGATTATAAAATTGCTTTATTGAGACTACAATGTATTACAAAATCCTATAGACACTTCCGAATGATATTACATTAATTTTAACAGTTTTCACAAGAAATATGGATCAAATTATGAAAGTAATATTTTTTAAATATATATTAAAAAATGTTTGAAATGAAAAGATTTTGCCAAAAATAATGAAAGAAATTTTGAAAATTGAAACAAATGAAAAATTTATGTATAAGTAAGCTAAAAGGGAAATAACCTTGCACTTTAGTGAAGACACACTAAAGTTTATATTTGAAGATGAAGGGTTGTAGACTCTTTGAAGCCATATTGTAAATAATGATGAAATGAAAGAGATTTTTGTGAATCCAAAATCCTAGTTCAAAAAGAAGAATAAGAATTGGATTAATATCGATGTGGTCAAAGAACGATTCCAAAGCATCACATATACATACATGTCCTATACCTGCCCTATAGATAGAAACCCTCATATCAATTTTAGCTCTTTGGAGAGAATATACAACATTTGGTGTTTGGATGGAAATTATACATAGGCAAAAGAAATTTTGAGAAAGAACTAAATTTTAGTTGTAGGGATAAGAGGCTTCAAAATTGGTAAAACTCTTTTTTGCCTATGGTACTCTAATTTAGATTATTCTTAATAAATTGAAATGTAGGGTGGAAGAGGAAACAGTGAAAAATCCAATTGAAATTAGAGAATCATCTTTAAAAAATGTTGAGAAAAATAAGACTAAAAGAGGATTAAGAAAATAGAGTTGTAGGGATATTACGAACAAGGAGAAAGAAATTGAAGTTGTTTGTGAAGTTGCTAGTATAGAAAGAAATAAGAAGTTTTAGTAGAGAAGGTTGAAGAAGATTGAGGCATTAAGTGAACTAATATTGGAAAAAGTCCAGAGTAAGAGGAGAAAAAAATAAAAAAAATCCATGAGCTATTGACAATGGGAAGTAAGATCAATAGGTTAAGACAATAGGAAATGCATGAAATATGGGAAGAGATGTTGGGATAGAAGAAAGTAGAAGAGATGTTTAATGAATGCTTCCTACTTCATAAGGAAAAATTATGTTAAAAATATCAAAATTTCTCTTATTTTTCCATTATTTGAAAAAGCTTGATGTTAAGATGAAAATGAAGTGGAATAATAATAGGAAAGCTTAGGAGGATGCATTTGATGATCTAAAAAGAGGATTTGAAAAAGCCATAAAATATTGAAAGCATTAATGTGTCAAAAACATCATGACTAATACGATCATAGGAGATGTATATATGGAAAAAGTTGTAGAAAGCATATATTAAATAATCTATATGTAGAAAAATGCAGAAACAATCTTTGGATTACAAAAAGTAGCAAAATGAAAAGATGAAGAGATTAAGTTGCTAGAAATAGAGAAAAGTGAATATTAGAAGAAATTTGAAGCTCTAAAAGAAGAAAATAGAAAAATAAAGATTGAGACATAGGATCTTAGAAACCATATTGATAGAGGCAACATAGAAGATTAGGACAAGATAAGAAACTAGGTCAACATTATGTAGTGGCTACACTAGTGTAAAGAAGAATAAAGGAAGTTGAAGATATTAAATATACAAAGAAGTGTAAGTCATGAAAAGTTTAGACTCATTGGAGATTGCCTACAATTTAAGCAGTTTATGTATACTACAAATTATATGATCTTAAAATTCCTTGTGAGCGAAGGAGAGATAAGAGATGGTTCAAATTGCTTGTGTCTAGCCAACTTAAGTCCCCTACCATCATGCATCAAAATTGAACATAAGTAAGTACTTATTGTAAGAATCTTAAAACTTGATAAAGAAAGAATCAAAGAAATGGTAAATTTACCATTTTAAGATTAAATGAGAGCATTGAACATATCATATTTAAATGTTCCAAATACCAACCTTAAAATTAGTATTTCACATGAAGCTAATTAAATAATGATGAGCGGTGAGGTACCCCTACACTCAACCATACGAATACAAGCATTTCACACACGGTCCGATCGAATTCCAAGGACTAAGTGCCTATGCACCTTGTGGAAGGATAATGGGTTGATTAATCGTTGTCTTCCCAAACTTACTTGTATGTCACAGTTGTATGGTTAAGTAAGCTTGAGGTATATGATTTTTATGGTTTTTATGTGTTTTGTATCTTGCGCTAATAAGGAGGGGAGAGAGAAGTAACTAAGTAAATAATCTAATTTAACTATTCATTAACTAAGTTCTAAGTACTCCTAACACCAGTATCCATTCCCACTTTCCATACACATCCTGAACTAGTGCAATGTTGCTAGGATTACCAAACGCTAATCGTTACTGGGTTACCAAGCGCTACACGCATGCTCGAAGCGGTCGTATTGAGTGTAATTAACTAAGAGAGTTGTAGGGTGAGAGAAATCATTAATTAACTACGAAAGCATTAAATAGTAATTAACACTAATTAATCTATTCTGTATGCTAAAAGGTTTATCATAAAGTTCGTCTTTATTGCCGTACACAAAGTGTGCTCAGGTACACAATGTAAAAATAAAGATCTGTTCACTCTATGACTCCTACTACGGGAACGCAAAAATAATTCTAACTCTGGAGGGAGAAAATGACAAGAGTTTGGCTAAGGGACTAATTCTTAACTATGGAAACCAAATGCGTCACCTCTTATTTATAGATAATGAGATAGGCCACGATATCAGGTATCCGATATTGCATGGTTGATTCGATATCGCAAACGCGATATCATGGATGCGATATCATGTACGTAATACCAATGTTCATCATACCCCCATGATTGAATGAAAACTTGTCCTCAAGTTCCTTATAAAATATTGGGAAGGTATGGGATTATTGACTGAATGACTATTGATAGTGGAATGGGGTGATTGACTTAATGTGCCTAGTGAACGGATCAACAATACAATACATGATAGCATTAGTGTTCATGACCACAAAAGTGAACAATGTACATAAATGAAATCTAGCCTTATTGGTAGCTGAAAGAGAAGAAGGAGAGACAGAGAAAAGAATGAGACGTGGGGATGTCGATGCCAATATTGCACCTATCGTTGTTCATCCATAGCCACACCACAAATCTTGCTCCTTTCATGAATGTTCCAATTTTGGTCCACCTAAGTGCATCCTCTAGGCCCAGTCCATTATTGCATGATCGCCATCTGCACACACAACATAGTCACAAATGAGCGAGGGTAGATAAATCACAATGTATTTGATACCTTGCTTCGACGTGAAGTGCATTGGCTAAGTTGTGGTTATGGTAGATACTGGTTCTAGAATTTTAACATTGGTGACTACCTAAGGTGTAGGGGTTAGGAAATTTTGAAAATTTTTGTGCCAAGGCCCCCATGATGAAGAGCAAACCTTCGGTAGTGATAGGATGGGAAAAAGAGAAGGAATAAGAAAGATGGAGGAAAAGGAACAATGACAATGACAATGACAATAAAATGGATGTCATGGATCTGGATGAAACAAAAAATGGTGATTGTAGGAAATGTTTAAGTGAAAGAAGTTAACTAGTGCACCCAAAAAGGAATGCCAGTGGATCCTCCCCAAAGTAGGCTTATGCACTTGATTCCTTGACAGACCCACAAACCAAAGAGTTCGTAGGCTCTAGGAATGTCATTCGGAAGCAAGAGTTAAAAACTTACCCACAAGAAATTACCAAGGAAGAACAATGCATCAACCAAGATACAGACTAATGATAAAAATGGCAATGAGGTGAGAAATGGAAAAGAAAGGTGGAGAGGAGAGGATGGAATGGA
Source organism: Gnetum montanum (assembly GCA_015680685.1). Classification (NCBI taxonomy): domain Eukaryota; kingdom Viridiplantae; phylum Streptophyta; class Gnetopsida; order Gnetales; family Gnetaceae; genus Gnetum; species Gnetum montanum. The sequence goes on along the minus strand of MNCI01023354.1, from coordinate 198,412 downwards.
AACCCAAAAACAAGGTTGTGTAAAGTCCCTTATGTGTTTCATGGTTAATGTGATCAAGTAGAACTCATTCCAAATTTAGACTCAAACCAATCCACATTCAATAACCTTGCATCAACACATTTGACCAACCCATCCACTTAGAGGAACAAGAATGCCAATACAAAAAGTCACCACCATTCTAAGGAGAGCAAGATGGAGAACTAGGAAGCAAGAAGGGGCCTTAGTTAGAGGAACCTTCAGGCATGGGTAACATGTCTTTCCAGTGCCATAACCAGTGTATGTAGCCCAAGATCATTATTGTATCTAAGGGGTGTGCTTTGAATTCTCACTATTTTTTTGTGTTTTTCACATGAGAACCACACCATACAAAGACTTATTATATATATTTTTTTGAACTCAGCTTCCGGTGATTTGATGAATGGTCAGAATGGCAGAAAAGCCAAAGAAAAAGCATCCAAGCACTGAAGAGAGTAGCCAGTACAAATGCATAGAATCCCTTTGAAGCCATACCCTTTTCATCCTTTGAGTCTTTTCTTAGTCTAAGAAATACCCAATCACCAATTCGTTAACAGTTTTATTAAAGAAAGGGACTATACAGCTCCAAGCCAAGGGAGACTATAGGATTTTATGGATGTATGAATGACATGGACTCATTGCTTATTAATCAAAATAACCATACCTTAATATCGACATCATACTTCAAAGGTAAAATCCAAACATTAGCAATCGATATGATATTATTCATGCCACCATCATGAACACTTATTGGGTGATGAAAAAAATAAAGTAATCACACAAAGAAATGGTAAAAATATGAATGATGGTGTAAAAAAAACAAGAAAGATTAAAGAAATGTAAAAAATAAAAAAAATATGTAAAAAAAAATGTGTAAAACAAAAACTTAGAAAGAACTGAGGGCCTTCAATGGTTAGTTGAGGTGGCCATCTCCCCCATGACTGAGTTAGAAGGAGGAGATCCGAAATAATGAGCAAGGTTGCCCACTTACAAAGGTAGCATATGTCTTGGCTGACCTAAACTCATGGAAAGGTTTTGTTTGTTGCACATTGACTAACAATCTCTTTTTTGGGCTCTCAAGTTTATATATGGTCATGGCCCCTAAAGGAAAAGTTGCATAAATAATGTAAGGTCCTTCCCATAGTGTTTGAAATTTGGTCCATTGTGACACATGTGTGGGGTTCCAGTAGAGAACCTTATCTCCTTATTGGTACTTAACTCTCCTAATTTTCAGGTCATGATGTTGTTTATTAAATGCCTTGTGCAACTCATTAGATGATAGGGTAGCTAGTCAATTCTCATCTAGCAAGTTAAGAGTCATTAACCTTTGTTTTTGTGCTAGATCGAGGTCAATGTTGAGGTCATATGTTGTGGTTAGTATATGGAGCTCAATTTGGATAGGGAGCGTTGGAAGTTTTCCATACACTAACTCATAGGGAGAGTAGCCTATAGGGAGTTTCCACATGGAGTAGTTTGCCCAAAGAGAATCATTCAGTTTAGTGCTGCAATCTCGCCTATATTTGCTAATAATTCTGGTCAGTATCTTGGTAATCTCCCTGTTGGTAACCTCAGCTTGACTGTTTGCTTGGGGGTGGTATGGTGTAGTCAATGTGTGCTCAACCCCTAAGCATTACATCAACTTTCAAAAAGTTGCACCTGTAAAGTGTGTACCATTATCTAAGATAAGTGCATACAACATACCAAACCTATTGACAACTTGTTGTTGAAAAAATCATGTAGCTGTAGATGATGTGCAATTTTTAACAGCAGTTGCTTCAGCCCATTTTGTTAAGTAGTCTATGGCAACTACAATGTAAGCTTTTCCATTAGACATTGGTGTAATGGACCCCATGAAATCAATCCCCCAAATGTCGAAGGGTTCTAGCGGTTGAATCCATTATTGTGGATCCTCCATTCTAGCAGTCATTCCCCCATCACGTTGATAGTGCTCACAAGATTGGACCAATTGATGGATGTCCCGAAACAAGGTAGGCCAATAATACCCTGTAAGAAGGATCTTAATAGCCATTCATCTCCTAGCATAGTGGCCCCCACAAGGGCCCTCATGAGCATCTTAGAGAACTCTTAGTTGATCTCTATCAGGAACACACCATTGAACCAAGCCATCGGGACATACTTTGTAAAGTTGTCCATTGATTTCCATAAAGTACTTGGCTCTGTGAAGAAACTGTTGTTTCTTCTTAAGGTCCAACTCTTGTGGTGTTTGTTGGGTAAGGAGATAGGTCAGAATGTTACTGTACCAGTTTGTCTCCATGGGTGATTGGTCATTCACTACACCGGCAAAGAGGAACTCATCAGGGAAGTGATCGGAAATAGGATACTCATCCTCTTTGTTGTCCCAACACAATAGAGATAAATGATCAGCAACTACATTCTTGGTGCCTTTACAATCGATCATCGTTAGATTGAACTCTTGTAGGATTACCAGCCATCGTATAATACGGGGGCTTACCATTGGCTTATTCATGAGGAACCGTATTGCACTATGACTTGTATGTATGAATAATTTGTATTCCAATACATAGTGCCTAAATTTTTCTAATGCAAAGGCTACAACCATTAATTCTTTTTCTGTAGTAGTGTAGTTAAGTTATGCACCAGCTTTACTTCTACTTGCACAGTGGATGTAATAAGGGCATTTTTGATCATCTAACTATGTAAGTACGGCTCCTAAGGCATAGTTGGATGCATCAGTCATGACATGAAATGGTTTGGACCAGTTAGGAGCTTGTAGAATGGGTGTTTCTACCAGCTTCTGCTTGAAAGTTTGGAAGGCTTGTTCACATTCCCTGGTCCACTTGAAGGGTATGCCCTTTTTCGTTAACTCTACTAATGGTTTGGCAACCTTCGAAAAGTTCTCTATGAATCTCCTATAGTAGCCAATGTGTCCAAGGAATGACCAAATGTCTTTGACAGTTTCCAGTTGACAGGTGATTCCTTAGATGACTTTGATTTTCTCAAGGTCTACCTCTATCCCTACATGTGAAATTTTATGCCCAAGTACTACGCCTTCTTGGACCATGAAATGGCTTTTCTGCCAGTTGAGCCTTAGATTAGTCTCTACACATCTTTTCAGCACTTTCTCTAATTGGTCCAAGGCTTGATCAAAACTTGCTCCATAAGTGGAGAATTCATCCATCAAGACTTCCACACCATTTCCTATCTGTTGCTAGAATATTCTTAGAACTAAGTGTTGAAACGTGGTAGGGGCATTGCACAAGCCAAATGGCATTTGTTTGTATGTAAACATTCCCTAAGGACTGGTGAACATAGTTTTGGCTTGGTCTTTTGGGGCTATTTATCTTTGGTTGTATCCGCTATAGCCATCCAGAAAACTATAATAGCGATGCCCTGTGATTGTGTCTAAGACTTGGTCAACAAATGCAACGAAAAATGATCCTTAAATGTTGCCATGTTTAGCAGCCTAAAATCTATGCAAACCCTCCATTTGCCTCCCTTTTTAAGCATGATTACTAAGGGGCTAACCCATTCGCTATCAGCAATGGGGTATATGAACCCAGCCTTTAAAAGCTATTCGATCTCTTCTTTAATTACTTGCTTCAACTTTGGGTTCAATTGCCTCTGTGGTTGTTTTCGAGGCTTCATGGAGGAGTCAGTGTAAATCCTATGATGGCATATCCTAGGATCTATTCCAGTTAATTCCAGATATGACTAGGTGAAGGCTTTTAACCATTTATTTATTACCTTGAGTAGATTTTCTTTTTGTTCCGGAGCAAGTCTTGCGTTGATGATTACTGGTTTTCCATTCTTATGGAACGTGTACTCCATATTGGTGGGCAATGATTTTAGCTCCAGGGGATCTTGTTTAAATTTCTTGGGAATTTCCAACTTCCCCTAGTTGATGTTTTCTAAGTTAGAACTAGGAAGTGGGTGGTGGACTTGCTCTAATGCATCAATACTATCTATATAAGCACAAGTCAAACCCTTAGTCAGTTCCATGCATATTAGTGAGTTGCTTTCTTGATCAGCTATCAGCCACTGGATGTCTTCTTGTCATGTGGTTGCTACATACAAGAACCTTTGTATGTTGATCGTTTGTGCACACTAATTGCATGCAGGCAATGTTAAACTCTGCACAACCCATGATCTCTGCACGCAATTGCACCCTATGTCACTATATGCGATACATGAAACCTTCTTCTTCTCGATGTTTCCAAAAGTTTTTTCCTTAGATATTTCTAAAGAAAGATCGTGGATTCCTAGGCACACATCTATAGTGCTTAGCCATGCCCTTCCCATTATGATTGGGAAGTCCCCCTTATTGTTATTCACTTGGATCACTAGGAAGTCAACTGGATACGACCACCCATAAACAGTGGTAACGATATCCTCCACTAATTCTAAGGGGATAGTGATGGACTAGTTAGCTAACTCTAAAAGGATGTTGCTCTTTTTCAATGGGGGCAGGTTCCAAGCCTTATACATTTCTTAGGATATTAGGTTGACACAGGAACCTAAATCCAAAAGAGCTTTTCATGGTTCATTCCTAGTGATTTGTAGATAGATTAGGGGACTCCTAGGATCAAAGAATTTCCTGGGAAGGTGGACAGCTTTAATCCAATCAGTAATGACATGTGTTAACATGACCATATGTGTTGAATGTGGTGTTAAGTTCAAAGGGGGCTCTGAAGCTTTAGTTGATACGGAGGCATCCAAATACTCAACCACTTGGGGTTGCAAGGGCTTGGTTGGACTATTGGTTTTGAAGAAAGATCTTTTCTTCGTATAGTTGTCAGAACCAACAATAGGTTGAGGGTTAGTAGCCCTTGTGGCATTACGTTTCTATAGCTAAGTAGGAAGTTCACCTTGCATTGCTGAAGTAGGTGGTAATGGGGCTATTGGTGGGAGAGATGTGGCCGAATTGGAAGGATGGAATACTTGTGGGATGTCACCCCTAGGAGAGGAAATCCTATAGTATTCATGGGCTTGGTAATGATGTTGGGACATAACGTGACCAACAGAGTCATGTAGAGAGATCAGATGCTGCATGTAGTATTCATATGGGCTAGTTGCCAGTAACAATATTGTTGCCTTGGTGGTGGCATTTTGCATGATTGTGGGTGCTGCCACTGTTGATGTTGCTCGATTGGTTGTGGTGGAGTTCCACTTGGATAATACATTAAGGGTTGGTGGAACTACCTTGGGTTACCTTGGGGATAAGGTAATCATCGAGATGTTTGTCATTTGTTTAATCATGGATTAAGTGCATACACCCTAGACTCTTATAAATGTGAGATTACAGCGCAACATCCCTTAGGATGGTCATATTGACAGATCTCATATCCACTATCATTGTCATCTGAATCCACAACCTCTTCAATAATAGCAACTTTACCCTTACCCTTGTTACATGCATTCTCTACTTCTCTCTTTTTCCTTCTATCATGGTCACTACCTCGCTCCCTAGACTCCTCTACTACTTTTAGCACAATTTGAAACCTACTATCTAGGGAGTCCCACATTTGGTCTACCTTTGCCGATACTTTTGATGCTAAATTTTGAATGGGCAAGGTTTTCCTATTCACCATCTCTTTGAGTGATAACTGTTCCTCATCCTCATAAAATCTTACTCCCTTCTTTCAAAGGGAAGGATCTCAGTTGTATCCTTCCACACACTCTCTTTTCCATAACTCACCTTCTTCTTTAGCTACTTGCTCTAGCAGTATGTGAATTTGATGGGACCTAAGCTCAGATAACCTTCCTTGGGCATAAGTCCCAAGGGTCCTTCTTGTTTCATGCCTCAGCCCATCTACGAGATGACGTAGTTGATCCCGCTGCAAATAATCATGGCCGGGAAAATGATGTAAGAGTGCATAATAGTAGCCCATGGCAGCATCCAAGGGTTCATAACTTCCCTTTTTCCATCCTTAGATTTGCTTTCGCAAGTTAGACACCTGGGAGTACGTTTGGTACTTATCATTGAACGATTCTAGCGTCGTACTCCACCTACAAATGGATTCCGATTCTAAGGACTAGTACCAGCTTTCAGCTTCTTTTATTAGTGTTTGTGGGAAAAACTTAAGCTTTTGCCACTCATTTTCTATGTTTTGCAAGGCACACACATCATGAAATTCTTATAAGTGATTTTGAGGATTAGCATTATATTCCCCTTCAAATCGTGGGATGTTATTCATGTCTAGCCTCTTGATCCTACTATCTTTCTGGTGCCTTGTTGGAACTCTTACAACCTTAGTTATATCTATCATACTTCACATGGCGAGTAGGGGTTCATCATGATCATCTCGTTCATAGCGTCTATGGTGTATACACGGTTCCCTACTCTCCCTTCTTTTATGGCATGATTCCCTAGAGTGCCCTCATCCTCCATCTTGGTTGTCCCATTTACGACTTCCACTTTGTTTGCCCTTATCCTCATGATCTATTTCTCTATGGCTATGTCCAGACATGGAAGGAGAGGGTGAAGGTGATGATGAAGATGAATAAGAAGGAGAACCACCATCATGATGGTGTTTACTACCTTCTCTTCGATGGTCTCTGCCTAGATCGCGATTGCGATAAGAATGGCCATCTTTGTTATGTGCTTTTGTTCCTTTTTCAGGATCTTTATGTCCATTGGTATCAGCACCTAGTTTGTGAATAGTAGAATGAAGGTTTTGATACACAACCCCTTGGCCAAAGTCAAGGGGAGGAACATCGTTATGTGGGTGACTACCTGAGGTAGGTTCATCACCCTCAATTTCACTTAAAATGTGTGGGGCATCCTTAGACCATTTTCCCTTCAAGGACTTATGGTGCTTCTCTTGTTGATTATCCCTTTGATGTTGCACTTCGGTAGGACAATAGTCTCTCGAATCATAGTCTTGCACAATGTACTTTGCATGTAAGTGTTGCATGCCTATTCGTGTGAGAGCATGAAGAAGCATACTTGGGACTGAATGGTCAGGACGTAACACTATGTTAACTTCCAAGTCATGCCAATGTAGCTATTCATCTTGGTGGAGAATAAAGGTGAAGTCAGGTACATATTCATCAGGATGAATATACACCGTATGAAACTATTGAGGAATTGGTGAGTCAACGTCATGTGTATTTTTCCGCCGATTGCTTCTTGTGTTAGTCCTAGGTGGTGAAGTGCTCTTGTGCGAAGAAGAAGACATATTATCTTGTTTAATGTGCAATGTACTATATATTTATATATTATTATTATTACTATTTTTCCTTTAACCAACCCTAAGGGTTCATTCCAATGATGTGAATAATTTCCTAAGTTCTACTTAGTGCACAAACAACAAAGTCCCCGACAACGATGCTAATGATGAGTGGCGAGGTACCCCCTACGCTCAACCATACGAATATGAGCATTTCATGCATGATTCAGTCGAATTCCAAGGACTAAGTGCCTATGCGCCTTGTGGAGGGATAATGGGTTGATTAATCGTTGTCTTCCCAAACTTACTTGTATGTCACGGTTGTATGGTTAAGTAAGCTTGAGGTATATGATTTTTATGGTTTTTATGTGTTTTGTATCCTACGCTAATAAGGAGGGGAGAGAGAAGTAACTAAGTAACTAATCTAATTTAACTATTCATTAACTAAGTTCTAAGTACTCCTAACACCAGTATCCGTTCCCACTTTCTGTACACATCCTAAACCAGTGCAACGTTGTTGGGATTACCAAACACTAATTGTTACTGGGTTACCAAGCGCTACATGCATGCTCGAAGTGGTCGTACTGAGTGTAATTAACTAAGAGAGTTGTAGGGTGAGAGAAATCATTAATTAACTACGAAAGAATTAAATAATAATAAACAGTAATTAATCTATTATCTATGTTGCAAGGTTTATCATAAATTTCGTCTTTATTGCCATACACAAAGTGTGCTCAGGTACACGATGCTCGAATAAAGATCTGTTCACTCTATGACTCTTACTGCTGGAACGTAGAAATAATTCTAACTCTAGAGGGAGAAAATGGCAAGAGTTTGGCTAAGGGACTAATTCTTAACTATGGAAACCAAAGGTGCCACCTCTTGTTTATAGATAATGAGACATGCCGTGATATCAGGTATCTGATATCGCATGGTCAATTCAATATCGCAAACACAATATCGTCGACGTGATATTGCGTACGTGATATCATGGTTCATCAAACAACGAGATGATTTCACAAAAAAAAAGGTTGCAACTATTCAAGACTCATAAGAACCCAAAATCATATTAAGGAAAGTATGGAATATCAAGTATTATAAACTATGTGAAGGAGAACATACAAGACATCTTTCGTATGAAGACTAAGTTATGAAACCCAAGTCAAATAGGATTTAAATAAGCATGTATGAAGCATCACATGCATAAGTCGATCATGAAAAAATTTGTGAAGCACACACATAGAAAGCAATAATCTATCGTAATAAACCAAGTCAAGAAGTAGGTAAAACACTCTAAGAGAGAGAGTGTGAATTAAATTCATTCAATAATTGTAAGCATTGACAAATAAGGATGGAAACATCATCCATAAAGAGTTTAGGTGATGGAATCTAGAGCCATAAAGGAGTTAGTAAAAGTGAGGTTTGTCCATATGAAGAATGGAAGATGAAACCTACCAATGAGGATGGAAACCATGTTGAGAGGAAAATAAATGGAATGATAGTATAACCAATTATTTTGTACAAGACCATTGTGACTAGTTATGCACTCTTAATGAAAGAAAATACAATGATGTAACATAGCTTTTGTTAAAAAAAATGATGGCTATAGGGGCAAATGCACTTCAAAATAAAAGGTGGTTCTTGATGCAAAGCTAAAGCATCAGTTAAAAAAATTATTGTGAAAGTGAATGCCCATGGCTAATAGATAAAAAAAATTTCAAATATTAATAATTAAGAAATATTGGTCAAGTTCCATATCTTTGGTCATTAGTCAAGTGTTTACCTTACATATCATGTGCTTGAAAGTATTGGATTTAAGATTAGTATCAATACCCTTTGGCAGATGCTAACCTAGGGACATGTCATAGGGAAAACCTATCACTATCATTTAACCAAATTTCATTAATTAAATGGACACTAAAAAACTATCTAGCATATTATTAATATAACAATTAGAAGAAGAAATACCAAGTACAGAACTTACATGTAAAATGATTGGGTTTTAAGCTAGGTACTTTACAAGGGTTAATAACAATGAAGGTCAATGATGACAAATATAAATAGATGGTTGTAAAAGAGTAATAAGAGGCTTTTATTTTATAAACTAGAGTTAGGGTTTATGATTTTATATCAATGATTTAGATAAATATAACATGATTGATGAGACGCGACTTGCATGTGCCGCGATATCGCATACGCGATATCGCGGCTGCGATATCGCGTCCCGCCGCCATATCTATAAATAAGAGGCGGCACTCCCTTCATTTCCCAATCCTGGCTAGTGTAGCGAAGCTCTGGCAGATTGATCACTCCAGAGTTAGAATTTTTTCCCATGTGCCCGCAGTAGGAGTCCTAGAGTGAACGGCTCTTTATTCGAGCAGCTTGTAACCTGAACCCAAGTTGTGTACAGCAATAAAGATGAACTTGATTGGATAAACCTTGTAGCACGTGGTTTCATTTATTGCTTTCATTTACTGCTTTCCTAGTGCGTTCAAGTACGACTTGATTACGAGCGTCTACGGACGTGTACGACTAGTCAAGGAATCGGCTGCTTGACGCAATGCATGAGTACGACTCAATTACGAGCATTGGCTGCTTGGTAACCCAGTAGCGTATTCCAGGATTCTGCGCTTGGTAATCCCAGTGGTAGTCTGATGTGTACGGCTAGTTGAGGAATCAGCTGCTCATTGCTAGGCTAGAATGTGTGATAAGTACGACTTAGTTACGAGCACCCACGGGTGTGTACGGCTGGCTAAGGAATCGGCTGCTTATCACACATAAGCTAAATAGGTGCCTCAGTACGACCACTTCAAGCACTTGCGTTACATGTGGCAATCCCAGTAACGATTAGCGTTTGGTAAGCCGCAGTTGCATAGTTCAGGGTGTGTCCGGTAAGTGGGAATGGATGTTGACGCTAGTTAATTTAGACTTAGATCTTTAGTTAGAGTTAGCTTAGTTTCTCAACCCTTTCTCCTGGTAGCATAGAAGATAAGCCGAAAATACCAAAAAAATCACATACCTCAGACTTGCTTAACCATACACCGTGACACTTACAAGCAAGCCTGGGAAGACAACGAACGATTAACCCCAAGTGTTTCTTGTGGCGTTAAGGCATTTAGTCTGCGGAGTTCGACCGGATCGCGCGTATACACTCATATTCGTATGGTTGAGTGTAGGGGTACCTCGCCACTCATCATTGGCGCCGTTGCCAGGGATTAAGTGTTTTTTTGCCAATTAAACATAAGGGACATCACTCACATTGTTGTGAGCTTAAAACGAACCTTAGGGTTAATCAGTTAATCAAGAACATTAAATAACGGTGAAAACTGCACACCATTAGAAATGGCTTCTTCTCATGAAATCAACTCACCTAAGGACAATACAGGAGAAAGTCAGCATCATACGCATAACCGAGATCAACCATGTCCTCAACAGTCTAAGGTCACATATACTCATCCCGATGAGTATGTGCCGGATTTTACCTTTGTTTTCCATCAAGATGAGCAACTGCAGTGGAGAGACATGCAAGGTAACATTGTGTTACCCCCAGATCATTCTGCTTCCAACATGCTTTTCCGTGCCTTGGTACGGTATGGCATGCAAGAGCTGATTACTGAATACGTTGCGGATGATTACACTCTGAGGGATTATCAACCCACAAAAGCCCAACATATTCGGGATGCAAGGCAGGAGAGCCAACATTCACTACTGAAGGGCAAGGTTCCCCACGTCATTAGTGAAATAGGAGAAGAGGAACCCCTCACTATGGGTTTCTTAGAAAATGATGTTCCTCCTCCTCACTCTAGTGAAGAGGTTAGGCATCAGGGCCTTAGATCAACGATACATATTCCAGGCTCTGATCCCCGTGAGCACCAGCTGTTCACGGCAGGAACAATCACTCGCACTAATGACGGACTCGTTGATCGTCACAACGATCGGGGCCGAAGCAGCCGAAGAGAAGGCAAGAAACATCACCATGGTGATGGATCCCCTTCTTCTTCCCCTTCATCACATCATTCACCCTCTCCTTCCACATCTGGGCGCAGCCACCATGAGCATAACGCGGAGAGTAAAGGTAAAAGAGATGAAATGCCTCGACAAGAAGGTCGAGAGGAGTTAGGACAAGGGCAAGGACGTAGGGAGAATAGGGAACCACAACGTAGACATCACAGACGTCATGAAAGAGATGATCATGACGAACCCCTATTCGCAACCCGAAGTATGCTTGACATTAGAGAGGCAGTTAGGATTCCCACAAGGCATTTGAAAGACAGTAGGATCAAGCGTTTGGATATAAATAATATCCCACGTTTTGAAGGGGGATACAACGCTGATCCTCAACATCATTTACAGGCATTCCACGACGCCTGCGCCTTGCAGAACATAGATAATGAGTGGCAGAAACTCGAGTTGTTCCCAATGACACTCACTAAAGAAGCAGAGAGCTAGTACCGGTCCTTAGAACCGAAAACCATCAGGAGGTGGAGTACGATGCTCGAATTGTTCAACAACAAATATCAAACGTACTCCAGAGTGTCTAACTTGCGTAAGCAGATCCAAGGCTGGAAACAAGGTACACATGAATCCTTGGATGCTGCCATGGCCCGCTACTACACATTGCTGCATCGTTGCCCGGGCCATGGGTACGCTAAGTGGGATCAACCTCGCCACCTCGTGGATGGGCTACGAAATGAAACGAGAAGAACTCTTGGTCCTTACGCCCAAGGGAGACTCTCCCGATTAAGAGCCCATGAAGTTGAAGTATTGTTGGAACAAGTAGCACAAGAAGAGGGTGAGCTATGGAAAAGAGAAAGTGCGGAGGAATACAACCGTGATCCCTCCCTTCGCAAGAAGGGAGTGAAATTCTGTGATGAGGAGGATGAGTCACCACTCGAAGAGTTGGTGAACCGGAAAACCATGCTGATCCAGAAGTTAACGACGGAGGTATCAGCTAAGGTAGACCAAATGTGGGATTCCTTAGACTCGCGAATAGAAACTGTTTTGAAAATTGTAGAGGAGTCTAAGGATGAGCAAAGTAGTGATAAAGGCAACAACATGCGGAGAAACTTTAACCCTGCACATAACAAGGGTAAGGGAAAAATCTCTAACTCCGATGAGGCTGAAAATTCTGATTCAGACGATGATGGAGGATGTGAAGTCTGCTACTATGACCATCCTAAGGGATGTTGTCCAATTATCTCACATCTGCAGGAGTCTGGGGTGTATGCATTAAATCCAAGGCTCAATCAATGGCAAACACCCAGAAGGTTACCTTATCCACAAGGTAACCTAAGGCAGTTCCACCAACCCTTAACGTATTATCCAAGTGGAACGCCTCCACAGCCCATTGGACAACATCAGTAGTGGCAATACCCACAGTCATGGGGGATGCCATCGCCGACACATCGATACCCTTACCGGCAGCCTGATCCTTATGGTTATTATGTGCAGCAGCCTGTTTCTCCAGGTGACGCTGTGAGTCACACTCCACAATGTCACTACCACGCTCGGGAGTACTTTAGAAGGACTCCTTCTCCTCTGGGAGACATCCCAAATTCTATCCATCCTCTAACTCCATCCACACCTTTTCCTCATGTAGTTCCCACGACACCTCCTGCTCCAACAATGCAAGGGGAATTGCCTACCCAACCGCAGCAGCGTCACGCCGCGAGATCTGTAAATATTTAGATTGTAAATATCCAACTGGACACTAGTTCTGGCGATAACTGTACAAAAAAGAGACCCTTTTTCAGAACTAGGAGCCTGGATAGGCTCTCGCAACAACAAGCAGACGGGTATATGTACAGGCCTCTAACTACTAACGCTTCGGAGCACCCTTCAGTCCAAGGGAGTGTAACGCATATGGTTATGCAAACACATACCGTAACTGACTGGATCAAGATAGGCCACCTTCCCAGGAAACTAACTGATCCTGGAAGTCCCTTTATTCATTTGCAGATCGTTGGAAATGCACCACATCGAGCTCTTCTTGACTCAGGTTCCG